>JACEEZ010023575.1:21893-146893 GCA_016584305.1 Chionoecetes opilio
GTGACGCCAAGTGTCCCTGGAGGAGGGGCGTCGGAGACCTTTGTCCCCCTCGGATTGACGTTTTTTCGCCTTTCTTACGAACTTCGTACTTCCCGACGAGGGTTTCCAGGTTTTTTCATGATTGATCGCAGCGGGGAAAACAGGAATATGGGCCCGTTCCCAAACTCTGACGACATCGTCGATAACAGCTTTTCGATTGTCCTTGCTATCGATCCATGACAGAAGAGTCGCCGCAGAACATCTTCCCCTGTGGAAGGACAATCTGGCTGAGGGCTTCAAGGGGCTGTGCACACAAAAACAGCTCAGTCTGTTTCCGAGTTGAACGCGCCATTTTGACTCTGAGGACAAAAAGATGATGTTTTTAGCTTACTTCTGGTTTGACATTATAAATACAGAGCATATATACAGCAAAAAACTACGTCGGGTGGTATGCACCAAACGAGTTGCCATCGCCAAGAAATATATCTAAAGGCATGGAGCCCACAAACACTGTGTATGGTAGGTACACTATGCTAAGGGGAAGCAGAGCAAACTTTCGATCACTCGGTGCGACCCCTCAAACATGCTTTTATTTGGACGAGATTCTGGAGTTTCTCAAGAACCCTCACAATAATTCACGAGTGCAAAAACGAATAGTTCACTTTGAATGTCTTACTCTATAAAAGTGAACCACCCTAATATCCTATATACCATACTATATATATATTATATTATATATATATATATATATATATATATATAATATATATATGTATATATATATACGTGTATATATATATATATATATATATATTATATATATATATATATATATTATATATATATATATATATATATGTTATATATATATATATATATAATAATATATTGTATATATATATGATATATTATATATATATATATATTATATATATATATATATAATATATATTAGTGATGGAACCCCGAATGGCTATTTTCCGTATTGCGAATGCAAATGCAAATGCGATATTTGGTTTAATAATTGCGATGCGAATGCAACATTAGGATATAACATCAATATTTCAGTAACTACACTATTGTGATAACATACAGGTAATGAATTTTTTTTTTGGTATTGTCAGGAGTTCAGCCTAAATATAATGAGTGTCTAAAGTAAATTCCATTCAATTTCTGTGTTTCAGGCTGCAGACGCAAGGGGACCCACTCCTACAAGAATACTTAACATGATAATATCTTACAGAATAAGTATTATTGCCAAAGTTTTACACTTTTGACAATGTCCATAGAGATAATCTCGAAATAATCCCAAATCCGTAAAATGGTTTGAATGGACGAAATTGGCAGTAAGCGTGTGCTATAATAGTTATTATTTCAAAAGAAAGATGACTATGCTCGTGGGGACAGAGAAAAGTTGTCTATATGACATACTGCACTACGGCAGTATGGTCGCACGAGGCAATGAGTGATGCAGTAACAGTGACCTTGAGAGTAGCGGCTGGCCACTCTGTGACGGGTGGAGGATGGAAGTACGTGTCCGAAGGACAATGGTGTTGGACTATATATATTACTATATATATATATATAATATATAGATAGATATATATTAATATATATCTATATATAATATATAAATATATATATATATTATTATATATATATATATATAGTAATATATATATATAATATATATTAGATATATATATATACTATCACATATATAATATAATATATTCTAATATATTATATATATATATATATATATATATATATATATATATATACTGTAGAGATAGTGTGTACACTGTGTGTATATTATATATATATATATATATATATATATATATTAGATATATATATCTAGATAATATATATATATATATATATACACAGTTAACACATATAGATATATATAATATACTATATATATATATATATAATATATATATATATTATATATATATATAATAATCTATCGCCCCAATTCGATGAGGTGGAGGCATGGAGGTCAAAGAAGAAAAATAAGTGAAAGTGAACGTTGAAGTGGAAGATAACAGGATGCAGTAAGAATGAGAGAAAAAGAATAAAGGAAAAATATCAGAACAAAAGGGGCGAAAGATTGCAAACAAAATAAAAATGGGAGAAGTAAGAGGAGAAGCGAACAAATATACTAATGCTCCATCCTTTTTTCCTTTTAGGGTTACTGGGCTATGTTTATATTCCTTCTTCCCCCGCCAAACTCGAGTCTTTCACAGCAATTGAAAGTCTTCCTCCAAATTTACTTCTTACCTACTTCTCTTGATCCCTTTAAAAGAAACACTTGCTTTTATTCTAACGTCAAAGAAAATTCATACAAAAAAGATGGCTCACATTGGGGACAGCAGGAATATAAGAGAATCATTGTTTTTACATACACACATGTTTATTCGATTACTTCAAGAAGAATCGCTTGCTTTTTTTTTTACTATGGTTTGTATTCGTTTGTGTTTGTGTCAAAATGGCCAGTGCTTGACAGCGATTGCAAGGTGGGGCGAGAACAGAAACGAAGCAAAGGGACGGGAAAAAGGCGTCAGTTGAGAGAGAGAGAGAGATGAGAGAAGAGGAGAGAGAGAGAGAGGAGAGAGAGAGAGAGAGAGAGAGAGAGAGAGAGAGAGAGAGAAGAGAGAGAGAGAGAGAGAGAAGAGAGAGAGAGTTAGAGAGAGAGAGAGAAAAAAAATATGGTGATGAATGAGGTCGGTGACGAAGGGGGAAATGGAAGAATGGAGTAAAACCCCGTCAGAGCTGAAGGGGAAGAGATGAATGGAGGAAGGTAGAACAAATAATAAGAAACCGTAGCAGTAGGAGCCTAGGAGGGAGAAAAACATTCATCGTTTTTCGAAGAGAAGAATATTAGTTATAGATGCAGCTTAGAGAGAGAGAGAGAGAGAGAGAGAGAGAGAGAGAGAGAGAGAGAGAGAGAGAGAGAGAGGAGAGAGAGAGAAGAGAGAGAGAGAGAGAGAGAGAGAGAGAGAGAGAGAGAGAGAGAGAGAGAGAGAGAGAGAAGAAGACAGACAGACAGACAGACAGACAGACAGACAGACAGACAGACAGACAGACAGACAGACAGACAGACAGACAGACAGACAGACAGACAGACAGACAGAGAGAGAGAGAGAGAGAGAGAGAGAGAGAGAGAGAGAGAGAGAGAGAGAGAGAGAGAGAGAGAGAGAGAGAGAGAGAGAGAGAGAGAGAGAGAGAGAAAAAAAAAGAAGAAGAGCAAAACAGACTACAATAGTTTTAAGATAAACATACATAGACACATACAAACATACAGACTACGATTAAAACTACTACAGTTAACTTATTCATTTCCAAACAAACAAACAATAAACAACCAAGAAAATAGAACAAACCATTTACTCCTTTGCCTTCCTCTTCTGCCTCCGTCTGCCTCTCCGCCAACACTGCAGGCTTTCCGACGCCAAGCCAAGGTAAGACAAGCAAATTGGATATGAAATCAGTTTACTATCCGGCCCGGTATGAAGCATAAATTGAGATATTATGTAAACGAGAGGACGGTGTGTTGCTCAATTCCTGCCTGACGGAGAGACAGGACCAGATGGTGAGTGTTAACGAAGGACTTTAAGCGGTAACTGTATCAAAGTCTTGTTCTTTAAATATTGGTATTGGGGGCACTGAAGGACAAGTATTACGAGTGTTTTTACAGGATAGTTATTACGTTTGTCTCATTGGTTTCCGGGATGATGAGCGATTGTGTGTGTGTGTGTGTGTGTGTTTTGCTTGTTTGTGTGTGTGTGTGTGTGTGTGTGTGAGAAAAAGAGAGAGAAAGAGTAGAGGGAGAGGAAAAAAATACCGGTTTTAGATTCTCCTCTCTCTCTCCTCTCTCTCTCTCTTCCTCTCTCTCCTCTCTCTCTCTCTCTCCTCTCTCTCTCTCTCTCTCTCTCTCTCCTCTCCTCTCTCTCTTCTCTCTCTCTCTCTCTCTCTCTCTCTCTCTCTCTCTCTCTATATTACTTATATATATATATATTTATATATATATATTATATATATTATATCGCTCACACACCACCACACACACTACAACACCACCACACACACACACACACACACACACACACACCACACACACACCACACCCACACACACACACACACACAGGTACATTAACATATACATTAACACAAGGGAATAAAATACATCACAAGGGAACTGACAAAGTGCTCTAAAAACAAACCATGTGGAAAAAACTACTCTAAAAGCAATTATCTTTAAGGAGAGATAAAAAGTGAATGTTTATTCATTGTATGTATTCGCTGAAGTGCCATCATACCCCCCAACAGAGATCCAAGTTGTGTGGTGTTATATATTGTGGGGCAATCTTTTCCAGATTTTAATACTGGCTACCCCTTGGCTACCTACCTCACTGTGAGAGATGGCTACGAGTTGTGTGTTGGTCCCCATGGCTCCGGTACCAGAAACACCAACAGTTCTCTGCTTCTGAACTTTGCAAGGTCCAGAAGGTTGAGAATTGCAGGTTCTTGGTATCAGAGACCAGAGCTGCACCGCTGGACATGGTATAGTAATGCCGGAGGGGTAGCTAAGGACATCGACCACATCCTCGTTAGTACTCGTTGGAGGATCCTCCAGAACTGCAGGGTTTACCGGAGTGCTGAGTTATTTGGAACAGATCACAGACTTGTTGTTGCTACACTTAAGCTTCATGTCAAGTCCAGAAGAATCTCATACTGTGTTTCATCTTGAGAAACTGAAGGACTTGACATGTGCTCATGTTTATGTGGTGGCAGTCTCAAATCGGTTTGATGTGCTCGGTGCTCTGGGGGATCCTGTAGAACTGTGGGATACCTTCAAACGTGAAACTCTACAGGCTGCCAAGGAGTGTATTGGGGAGCGCCCGAGGTCAAGGCGTGGTTTTGTCTCGACGGTGACGCTGGAGAAAATCGAGGAGAGTCGCGCTGCCAGGCTGGCTGGGAACCGGGACCAGCACAGGGCTCTGTCATGCCGGACTAGAACCCTCCTGATGAGAGACAAGGAGAGGTATGTCAGGAGTCTCGCTGAGGATGTCGAGGGTCATTTGAAACGCTAATGACCTCCGACCCGCCTACCCCGAGCCCTGAAGAAGCTCCGTTCCAAGTCTCCTTCTCGGGCAGTGCTATTCGAACAGCAGATGGGGCGCCTCGTGTCGGACATGGATGGCAGATGGCTCGTTGGGCTGATACTTTGGGTAGTTGTTCACGGTGGACCCTCCAACTGAGCAGCTTCACACCACTGGGTTACAGGCAGTGGATGCCGATCCTCCCATTGACGAAAACCGCACCCTCTCTTGACGAAGTCAGAGAGGCTGTAGCAAGTTGAAGGGTGGAAAGGCAGCTGTGTTTGTAATATCGGTGCGGAGCTCTTCAAAGCTGGGAGTGAGGCCATGATCCGCGAGTTGCATGCTGTCCTGACTGCCGTGTGGCAATCGGTACCATCCTCCTGACTGGAAAAGGGGGCTGGTCGTCCCTATCTGGAAGGGAAAGGGGACCGTCAGGACTGCAACAATTACCGCGGTATTACACTGCTCAGCGTACCAGGCAAGGTGCTTGCCCATCTATTGCTGACAACGAATTCGCAGTCATCTGGTGAAGCATCAGAGACCTCAGCAGTCTGGGTTTCACGCCTGGTAAGTCAACAACGGACCGTATCCTAGCGTTTCGTGTCCTGGTGGAACGCCGACGTGAGTTTCGACAGGGGATACTTGCAGCCTATGTTGATCTCAAGAAGGCGTTTGACTCAGTGCATCGTGAGCCACTCTGGGATCTTCTGCGACTTCGAGGGATTCCTGCAAGGACTATTGGTTTGATAACTGGTCTGTATTCTGGGACTGAGAGTGCTGTGAAGTGGTTTGGGGAGTGTTTCCAGCTTCTTTCCTGTGAATACAGGAGAGAGGCAAGGGTGCGTCCTTGCCCCATCACTTTTCAGCGCTTGTATGGACTGGGTATTGGACAAGGTTGTAGATCAAAGTGATTGTGGAGCATCCGTCGGCAACACCAAGATCACTGATCTTGTTTTTGCCGATGATGCAGTAATCTTTGCTGAGTAGCTGGAGGTCCTGGTGATGGCTCTCGAGGCGCTGCACGAGGAGGCAAAGCCTTTGGGACTTAAGGTCTCCTGGCTCAAGACCAAGGTTCAGGTGTTTGGAGACTTACTAGATGAAGCAGTACAGTCTGTTGTTCATGGGTGTGGCGAGGACATTGAGATCTTGGAAAGTTTTACATACCTTGGTAGCGCAGTTCATAATGACGGCGGGTCACGTCAAGAAGCCTTACGGCGGATTGGCATAGCCCACGGTGTTATGGAATCGCTCAGCGGGAGTATTTGGCGTTGTCGGTACCTGTGCTGGAGGACAAAGATCCGGATCTTCAACTCGCTTGTGATCCCTGTCCTACTCTATGGTTGTGAGACATGGACACTAAATAGTGACTTGAAGAGACGAATCAATGCCTTTGGTAATAAGTGTCTTCGCAGAATCATGGGGTATCGCTGGGATGATTACGTGTCAAATCAGTGATTGCACCATGAGACTGAATCGAGGCCCATTACTTGCATAGTCCGTCAGCGCCAACTTCGGCTATATGGGCATGTGGCACGCTACCCTGAAACCGATCCTTCTCATCGGGTTGTATCTGTAAGAGCCAATCCGGCGTGGCGTGGAGGAGGCCAAGGGGGCGCCCACAAGGCTCGTGGCTGGGGCAAGTTGATGTTTCTTGTCGAGAGCTGCTTGGTATGGGAAAGGAGCCTGCATGGGATATCGCGCGTGGTGACCCCCGGGAGTGGCGTCGTAGGGTGGGCGAGGCGACGCGCCCACCGGCGTATGCCCCCAATGATTGATACCCCTAGAAATAATAGGAAGCTGCGAATATCTCTCCCTTAGGGCTGCGAGGATCCCTTGGGAACCCTATGAACACTGTCAAGATCTTGCAAGGTTTTCACAGGCGAAGCAGCTGACCTATTTTCTTCAGGCTTCAGGAAGGCGCGGGTGGCATATTCTCCAAGTCTGGAAAAGATTGCCTATCTAGAAAAATAAGGACCAATTACAGCGCGATCTGAGGCAGACCAAGTACAGTATTACCAATAAGTGACCTTATCACCTACCTTGTAGACACAAGTAAATCATGCATTAATGAATTGATCCGTAAGGAAATAAATATTCAAGACACTTAATAGGCATAAAACACATTATCGACACCTGAGACAAATGTGACACAGTGCTGGAGTACAATTTGAAGGTATGACAACTCAAGATATCTGGTAAGACCACCCACTCTGCTCGCCACCACAGACGTCTACACCACACTGCCATCCACCTCACCCGTGCCTTGCTGAGGAATATAGATTAGCTACCTCGCCTGTGGTAGCCTCGCAGGACCTTGCCAAGGCTCATAAGATTCCTCAAGGGTTCCTCGCAACCCTAAACAACACCAAGACCCAAGAAGTTTCATAGATATAAGAAATAGTACTTTAGCTCAGAAAGAAGTAGTGAAAACAGATTTTTGCCAGTTTTCGCCTGTTTTCTTGCTTATAGACGCTTAAGACATGTCAACAGTTACTTATTATCCATTACTCATCGATAAGTCAACAAGCAGAGTGAGCGCCTAGCGTTCTGGTTGGTTCCCTGCCTACAGAGATAGCCACTCTCGTGCATTGCATAATACAGTGTTTCGCCAGCGACGTCAGGGAAATTCGCTGCTCTTTAGCAAGCATTCGCTGGTATTGCAAGTAGATAGGCAGTTAAGAGGAATCATCTTTCATTTTTTTCAGGAAAGCGCCAAATTTGACACACATGTAGTATGGACCTATAACATTGTTTTCCTGAGGGGCGCCTAAAAATTGAGAACCCCTGGTGGCCGCCGTATTGAATTTCAACATGGCCCCCCTCTGTGACCTATTTCCCTCAATAACTTATATACTATGAGCGATAACACCACAGTTCCAGTGTCTTACCCCATGTTTTCATGATCTCTGAATCCAATGGAATCAATTGCATAAAGTTTGGCGTCCGCCATCTTTAATTTCAAGATGCCCGCCTTGGTGTTTCAATTTCCTTTAATCTCTTATAGTATTTTAGGTCAAAAATAAATTCCAAATGATACACATTGTTTTACTGGTCTCTGATAACAATGAAATATTATTAAGTAATCAAAGTTACACACAGTTGCAGCTTTACCTTAAAATATTGTGGGCACTTGAAAGGTGGAGACTCTCGCAGAGACGAGTAGTACTACAAACACTGTCCATCGCAATCACACAGTGATGTGGAGGAGAGATTTGCCCCGTAGCACTTACAGTTGCCTTTACAGGCCGACTTACAATGGCAGCTTGTAAGCTCTGAACATGCCTCCTGTATCAGTAGTATTGTGGTCCAAATTGGAGTCCAAGAAGTCCCTGTTTTCATTCAGCCCCAATCAGCTGGCGATGGAAGTTCTGGGTAGGGCACAAGTGCCTGACTCCATACGTATCAAGCCTGAAAACATGCGCGTTTTAGGTGTTGTTTGAAGGCGTCAGCTGTTGGGCGAATGTGATCAATTGTTCTTGCCATCTTCGTGAACAAGTGTCGGCGCATGTCATTTACTGTCTTTATCTCGGTAGTCCAGTCTTAGAGGATGGCAACATATCTTTATATGCACTGTTGTTTCAAAGTAATAGCGTCCACAGATGGCCTATAAGCGGGAGCATGAAATGTCTGCGTGATGCCTCGCAAGTTTTCCAGGCTGTCTTTTTCCTAATTTGGGCAGAAAATGACACTGTGTCGCAACCAGTGAAGGCATGAAATAATGACACAGACTCGGACTTCCTGCTGCCAAGGCTGGTGGCAATTTTATGGATGGCAAGGTATCGGTAACATTTACCAGTGCCAATGGCAATCCAGAGTTCCTCTAGACCGTGTGACTGGTAGGTAAAGTAGTGTGCTATTGCCAAGACCACAATATCAGTATCTACAATTCGAATCAATACCCGTTTTCACCCGTTTTTCACGGCATCCAGGACATGTAAAAGGACTATTGTATCCACTTATTCTTGTGTACATGGGCTCAGCTTCTTGATGTCGGCATCTGGTTGGGATGTTAGCACGTGGTCACCAATAGTTGCATAGACCTCCTTTCCTTTCAAACCATCCACCACCATACGCGATAAGAATTTGAACAACTCTTCCTTGTTTTCATCATTCCGCAAGAAACTTTTCCAGTCCCCTGGTATCTTTGTCGCAGGTAGAATGCGATGGCGCGATTTGGAACTCCTCTCTTGTCATGTGGCAGATTTTAGGCTGTCTGGATTATAGGTGTCCCATACATACAATGTCTATACGGCTGGAGTCTCGCAGTTGGCCTTCAAAGTATGGGATGAAAATATTCTGGCCATATTCATAGAGGTTTTTTGCTAAGTCCCCTGGCAGAAGTTTGACAACTGCCGCCCTATCAAAGACCTTTGCCTCTACCTGTGGACCCACATGGACAGCAGGCGAAACTTTCTCCAACGATTGTAAGAGGTTCGATTTAGCGCCATGCCGCATTTCGCCATTGTTGGTGATCGCTGGAGGAAACGCCTGGTTCTCATGGCAGAAGAAGTTGTCCAAGTCTTCTTTTCACCGCTGACTCGCAATGTACAATCGTGAAAACAGATGGCAGTCATTCTTGAGCTCTGCTACCATTCCCTTTAACTTTGAAAAACCAACTTGCTTTGGACTATTGAAAAGTGAAAGCTTATTCCGAGAGACTACATCATGTATAGCTTTCTACTGTTACTCCAGGCGCTCTTCTATGAACGTTTGGTACTGTGTTTTACCAATCTTTTTAACGTGCATGACAGTCTATCTAACGCTGGAAGGCATTTTTCCTTCGATTCAAGTGATAGAAGATCATTGCTTTCATCTTTGAACGGGTTGCCCATCTCATCAATGGTTGAAACAAGGGAGTGGACATATCTGGCAAATGATTGTTGTATACTACCAGTATGTACATGGTGTCGGTCCCTTTGCTCCTTCGGCTTCAAGTACAACTCTTCAAACTATTCGATCATTCGAGCTATCTCAGGGCCTGCTGGCATCCACCTCCTCAGTGCAGCAGGTTCTTCAGTCAGGACGACCGCTCCTCCGTCTCATTTCACGAGTACATTCAATTGTACGTGAGCCTGATCAAGGGCTATTTTATTGATGATAATTTCTGTCCAGTCTTGTTGGCTGTGAATGAGCCCTGGCATAAGTTCTCCTGTGGACATGTGGACATGTAGACATGTGGACTAGTTTCTCCGAGCGCCACCATATCTCGCACATGGACAGGCAACCATCTTTTATCTTTTTTTTTCTTTCTTTTTTTACATTTGTGCCTATAGCGCCTGTAGGCAGTGGTGACCCAGGGCTCGGATGGTAGGCTCTGGAGGTTCACTTCAGGAATGTGATGGTTGGTCCTCGCCCGTGGTGGCGCAGGCTGATGCTCTTATAGTGACGCCTGTGATTCAGGGGGCTCATGCGCCCCCCTGTGTCCTCCGATGCACTCGCAGTCGCAGGTAGAGTTGATGGGCAGGGCATGTGGGTGTTCTTAGGCCACTCGACGGTGCAGAAAGGTTTTGGTTTTCTTCGGGGATCGAACTCGGGTCACCGAGAACGCCAGTCGGAGACGCTAACCACTCCGCTACCACCTCCCCAAAGGCAAAACTATCTGGCATAGTTAGTGTGATCCATGGAAAAAAACCAGGGTACTAGTTGTGCTGTGGACTCCACATAGAGCTTGAAGTTTGAGCAACGAATGGATTTGATAAACTGGAAGATGGATAGCTGGAATTCTAAGACAGTAGACCAGTACAAAAACTGTGGATGGCTATCTCTTTGTCCTGAACACTAGTCGTCAAAGCTTCTTGGTTGATATGTGGCCTCCAGATACGTTCCATATGCTTTCTTCTGCAAAATGTGAAATGCGACTGCTGTGACTTGATGTGCGTGTCTGGCTTTGCACAAGTTGGATGCGTGGATTAGAGAATCAGCTGTATCGACTGTAACGATGTTAGCCTTGGTTATGGCATTCGTCCATCCATTGCCGTCCATGAAATCTCCAATTGTCTTGAGGGCAGCCATCTCCGTGTGCAGTGGCCCCAACATCATAACCAATTTGCCTTCACCATAAAGTTCCGGATGACTCCACTGTATCCGCTTGCCAAGTGCATAGAGGGGTTGATCCATCGTGATGAGTGGTACTTGCTTTGGATTCAGGAGTTGTGTGGTAGTCCTTACAACTATTATGACGTGAGTGATAATGGCAGCAGATGTTGATTTTTCTCTAAATAGTGCCATCAAGGCTGTGGTCAACCTCGGCCTCCCCATCTGATGTAGGTGGCCAGCATAATATGTAGCCTAAGATATGAGCTCATCACGATCTGATTTCCCTTCCTCATCATACCATCTTTTCAGATCCTCCAACCAGTTTGTCTCAAACTTTCTGTCTTGCACCCATGCGTCAGACATTGCCTTTACAGGCCCTTGCAGTTTCGGCGTGAATAGGTGTTTTGGAAAGCCATCAGCAGGCAACACACTTGTGTAGGTTGCAGAGAGTGGTTGGATTTGTTTGGGTCCCTCTTTTGATATTATCAATCTTCTACTGTCTTCTCCAGGATCATCCTCTGTTGGGTGCTGACAGAGCGATATCGCAGTTCCATGGAAGGAATCCTTTGCAGTCACCGAGCTGGGATTGTGGTCGATATTATTTGTTTGTGCTGTCATGAAAACACCAGAACGTAGCTTGGGAGGACAAACAACACCATCGGCTTCAAACTGTTGGATAGCAGCATTTGCAGCACTTTCGGACAATTCCAGGATGCGGTCGTATGACACACACAGTCCTAGACTATAGAAGCAATATATGAGCTGCCGACTGCGCGTTTCAGATTGTACTTTTAATGCTATGCAGATTGGTATCGGATTTTCTCGGTCTCTGTTGTGGTGAACGGTTTCCCTTTCCTTTGCTGCTGATTTCACACATTAAATGCATGCAACTGTGCAATAGTCCTACCTGCTTTTGCAGCTGACTCCTCTTAACCAGTGTGACACATAATGTTAGGACCTTCTAAAATCATGGTCACCAGAGCTAAAAGAGAACTTGGAATGTTGGTATCTGCGTGAGTCCCATCAAAACAATAATTCCCTTCAAACATATGTCTTCTCACTATCTGTGCTGTCCTGGTCAAGTTAATAGCTCCAGCATCGAAGTCGCTTTCGCAAGCTCTCTTCAGAGCATCCCCAACATCAGTGTAAAAACCTAGAATCACATCATTACCGTTTTTACTGGCTGACAGAGATGGACATTGTGACATTAAGCTGTCTTTCAAATGTGTGGAATTCACATTCACATCCTTTCCAACACCAAGGTCTATCAATTGGTCTGTCGTATCTGTAATTGTTGCTATTGCCGACGAACTTTCTTGTGTTCCTTATCTATGGTATAGTTTGGGGTTCAAGGAACACGATTCCGTTTTCTACTGTATTCAACATGTCGATATTCAAGTTACACAATATAAATCCTACTGACAAGGGATATGTCATTTCTTAACCTTTCCTAATTCACTCACATGTTATTACACTCCCTAATTCACAAAAACATCCTAACACTTGAACATTCTAACACATTGAAATTTGGCTGCATTAATACCTAAATTAGAGGACTACTTCACAAAAACCAAACTTCTACTTACCTTAGAGTAGCCCATGGTTAGTCAGAGGTATAATGAGTCCAGTTTGCTCTCAGTTACACATTATATAGGGTAATCCTTCTTTAAGGTATATGACAATTATAATTATCAGTCGTCCTCACTAACTTATTCTCTATACTGAGTATTATTGGTGCTTCTAGTTGCTAGACAAGCCTTCAAAATTTACTATTGGTCTTTCTTCCTTTAGGACACACACTCACAATTTTCATATGCTTATAATTTCTAAGCTCCTCCTACCTATGCCCTACACAATATTTTAACATCCTCAATTGGTTATCTTATTTCGAGTCCTGCCCGTTGGAGGTGTTTTTCAAACTTTTCCTCTCTCTCATTTGCCAATAACCAGATAAGTCACGCCCACACAAGTTCCCTGACAGAAGATGATGACAGGGGTAGACAAGAAGGAGACGCATAGACAAGTGAAAGCAGCAAAGAGAAAGCAGTTGGAAGAGGAGGCTCAGCTGAAGAAGCAGAAGCAGAAAGCTGAAAAGGTCAGACGTCTTGAGCTGCAGGAGCAGATGTTCCTGGGCCAGGCTGAAGATCACCAGGATTCTGAGGATGGGACGGAGGAGTCGTTCACCCTGCCACTCAGAGGAAATAGGCAGGAACAACAGGAGGCTGCCATACTGGTAGACTGACTGCTAGGGGAGAGGCTGGGGTCCCTGGCACCCCTTGTGATGCTGAACTTTGGACAGGCCAGCTGCAAGAAGAAACACAATGCCAATCCGGAACCTGGCGCTGGCAAGCATCCGGTTCGACGTTCCGCCCACTGCTGCTGCTGCCTTGGCTTCTGGATTCCACCAGGACCTTATCGCTGACGGCCACCTCTCTCCAGACATGTCGTACCTGGTCTGCGATCCTAACAACACACCACAGACTAGAGGACGGCCCCAAGCACATCCTCACGCAGCTCCGAGTGCTGAGGTCGCAGCCCAAGAAGGTCCAAACAGCTGTGACATTCTACGTGTGGACAGGAGCATGGTTCGCACACTCAGAATGTGTCCTCCTCTCGCTGATGGCGAGTCAGAGTGAGGACGACCGCAGGTTCGCCGTGACCCAGATTTTGAAGCTGAGGGCTGGCGAGGAGTATGGGGACACCAGTGTAAGACCTCGCATCACACCCAAGCTGAACTTGTCAGCCACCAGCTTGCAGACACTGATCAGCTGGCACCCAGGCCAGGTGGACGAGCCGGCATTCATCTGTTCACTGTCCTGGGATCAGATCCAGGAGATCCTGGTCAAGCCGTACGAGGTTCCGGAGTTCTCTATCCACACTCTGAGCACCAAAAGAGTCGTGAAGCAGGTGACAGAGGCTGCGGCAGCAGTGGTGGGGCAGCAGGCCAGAGACGGGTTCATCCGGGCTCGGGCCCACCACCGGGAGACCATGCCCTGCTTCAGGTCTAAGAAGGACATGATGGACACGTTCTAGGCCAACGTAGAGGCTGTGACACTGTGATGTAGTGCCTGATGAACCAACTGATCAGAAAGAGCTTACCACGCTAGTCATTTGGAACTCATATTGGTGCATGATGCAATAAACAGGACCAACCGGACACTGCGTACTCCTTTAAGCATTATTCGATAAGGGTGCAATATAAAAGTGCGATTTTGCATAGTAAGAATTGCTCAAATGCAATAATAAAATTAGATAAAATCGTTTTAGAATTTTATTTTGCATAGGAAATTGGCATGCCAAAGTTGAGAAAAAGAATTTTTGTTATACGGCGTACCCTAAATTGATGATGTCTTCCAGAAAGGCTGTGTCTGTTTTGTCAGCTCTTTGTCTTGCCAATGCTTTCTGAGCATGCATCTTCAGTGAAAGCACATATTTTCTGACGGCCTCCTCTGGTAATGCAGGATTTTTCGATCCATTGAATCTTTCGATTTGCAAGTTAAACTCTGCTAACTTTGACATATCAGATTTCTTGATGCGCTTGATAGTTTCCTGTTGGTCACAAGACATGCCATCTTGCTCCTTTTGTGTGAAGAGTACTGCCAAAGAATGAGCGGACAGTTTGCCATTTTGAGACGATATGTCTGCATCGAAATTGTCGGCTACTACTTGAATCAATCCAGCATCTGCATCTGATATGCCTGACCAAATCAATTTCTTCTGCGGCTGACAATGCAGCTGATTTCTTGGAACGCAATATTTCGTCATAAGAGCATGTTACGCCAAAGGCGTGCATGAGATTTATGAGTTTCTTAGAGTCCCGAATCACTACTCCAAGATCAATCTGAAGACTGGTTGGGTGATAATGCAGTGCAGTTCTGATGATTGAGCCAATGAGAATGGAGGCAGAGTCTTTTCTAATTTAGGAGACAACTTAGATAGTAGACCAAGCATGGTTTCGCTTACGGATTCTGCGGCTATATCACGGTTCATTTTGGTTTCCTAGTGAAGTTTATCCTTTGAAATCTCCTTAATTTCCTTCGTGATTTTCTTGGTGACTTGTGTCAAAGCGACATCCAGATAATCGTCCTCTTCATCAACCAGTTTCAGTACTGTGGATGCTATACTACGGAAGATTAGGATACTTGCTATGCCAGGAGAACTTAGCACCAGAAGGTCCTCCCCACAACACTCAGAGACATGTTTAACCAGCCTCACACGTGAGAGTTTGCTGCCCCCATATCCACTGTAAGCATTGAACATTTCCACGGATTTCCAAATGCGCTTCGGGTCTTCCTTGAGTGCTCGAATCAAACAGTTCAGAGCATCATCCACCTCTTCAGAGTTTGATGTCGAGCCTGCAGCACATGTAAGTGCTCTCTGTCCTGTAAACTTGCATCTGCATGAGACATGGTATCGTGCGTCTGCTGCGTGTAAGTCACTGATGGCTCCCTGTATGCGCACTCTCACAGTGGTGGCCCACTCGTCATTCCTGTAATCACATGCTTCTAGCAGATACTGATACACAGATACTTCAGCGATTTCTCTCCTTTACGTGCAATTTCACGACACAGGTATGCTGGCTTCCACCGAGCGGAATTATTTGTATCTTTATCCAACGTACATTCCTCCCCACAGAATAAACATTGTTCCTGAAAGCTGGAACCACTGGAACTGTGGTGTGCTTATACGGAACTGGAACTTATATTGTGGTGGCACATAATATATAAGTTATTGAGGGAAATAGGTCACAGAGGGCGGACATGTTGAAATTCAATATGGCGGCCACCATTTCAAGGGGGTAGACCTGTTCAGAAAACAATTTGTTCCTATTTGTATACCCTCCTGCACGGTTTCCAATGCTTTTTGACCTGGAAAAGTCGAAAATTACAACCATTATAAGCCAAAATGTCAGGAACTCTTGCCTCATGAAGCATGAAGTTCTATTCTATACACGTTTTCTGAAACGCCAGTTTCGGAGCATTTTGATGTTTGTTTTCGCCTATTTTTTCACCAATAAATGGGCATAAGCCAGGTTAAAGCAAGTAATTAGATGCTGACTGAAACATCAAAATGCATAGAAACATTTATGGAAATATTACATGTGATATTTACAGACAAATTTTCAAAAAATTAAACTAAATATAATTATTCACTCAAGCCACAAATTCACAATGTTTTAGCATGACATCTAATGGTCTGTTTATGTTTCTTGCCAGATCTGTTGAAACCTGCTAACAAATCCAGAGATACTTCACAAGATACTTCACTATGGCAGTAAGCAAGGAGCTCCGAGGACGCCAAAGTTGACATCTCAGAACCTCCACTGCAGTCCAGAGACAAGCGTCACGCCGACCTGCTACTAGATCTGCTACAGAAACCTTCCTGATCGGCTACCCATCATCCAGCATCAGTGGCTCCCAGTTACCCACCAACAGACAGGCCTTCCAGTACTTCCTCGTCTCCAGAGTTTGCCAGAAAATACAGGGAATCCTAAGCATCAAGACCTCGCCAATGAAACAGTGGAGGCTATCATCCCATTCTGGCAGATGGCTAGGATCAAGACCATGACCAAGTACAATGCAGCGCAGCATTTCATGACACTTCACAAAAAGCACAGAGATCTAGCAAGGAATAAAGGTAGAACAGGTGACCCTGGAGGGAAAAGGAGTGCCTTTGTCCTGGAATTAGATAGCCTGTTCGACATAGGAGCTTCAGATGCCATCCAGGAAATAGAGAGAAACCGACTGCTATCAAGGGAGAAGAAGGACAAGGACATCAGGTTCTACCAGGATCAGAAAACAGAGAGAAAGGCCCACATGTCTGGTCATGACAAGATATTTGAGCAGGTCCCAGCAGCAAGCAGAGAGGGCTGCAAGACTGCAGCAGAGATAGGAACAAGATATGAATTTGTCACAAAATTTCTACAATTTTTCAGCTGCCACACAGCGAAGGACTGCTGCTGATGTGTCTACCTGGGCTGACCCAAACGACAGTGAAGGGAAGCAGAGGACATGGATTACCAACAACCTCGTCCTGGATGTTTACATCACCAAGACACTGTGACTCTCACATTTCCCAGGAGGGTCATGGAGTGTGTTGACATCTGCAGTACCGCTGATCGTCTGGGATTGTCTGACAATCAAGTGACAGCCTTAGTCTCTGCTACATTGAAGGCTGGTGGAGCTGACCTGGACAAGTTTGTCATCTCAACCTCAACAACGAGACGGAACAGGATGCTGACAAGGTACCACATCAGCCAGGAGTACATGGCAGCATTTAGCGAGGACCCTCCCAAGTATGCTGCTCTCCACTGGGATGGCAAGATGCTGAGAGATGTCCTGGGAAGTGATCCTGGGACCACGTCAGAGACTCTGGCTGTGCTTGTCTCAGGACCACCTGCATATCCTGAAGGCAAGCTACTGGGAGTACCAGTGATAGACAGCTCAACAGGAACGGCTCAGGCAGAGGCATCCATGGATTTGCTGGAGGCATGGGGGCTTACTGGAGTGATCACTGCCCTTGTGTTTGACACAACGGCAGCAACAGTGGAGTACATCGGGGAGCTGCCAAGCTTCTGGAGCAACAGCTTGACAGGAAGGTGTTCTACCTGGCCTGCAGACACCACATTCTAGAAGTGCTGGTTGGTGCTGTATGGGAGAATCTGTTTGGCAAGGTCAAGAGCCCAGAGAATCCTTGGTTCAAGCACTTCAAGGACGTTTGGACTTACCACAGACAACCCTACAACCCTGTCCATCAGACAAAAATGGTTGAATAAAAAGAAGAAAGAGTGCAAGGAAATACTACAGGAAATCCTGAGGTCGGAGAAGCCTACCGTGAGATGGCTGAGCTTACACTGATCGTCCTTGGAGACACGCCTCCCCGCGGAATCCACTGGAGTCGTCCTGGAGCCATTCATCAGGCCAGGTGGATGGCCAGAAACCTGTATTCTATGAAGATGTTCATGTTTGCTGAGCAGCTGGAGTACGATGAAGAAACTGTTGTGAAGCTGGAACGCCTCAACCTCTTCCTAGGACTGTTCTATACACCCATGTGGATGTCATCTACACTTGCTGCAGATGCTCCTGCAAATGATCTGCAGTTCATGAAGGACATGATGAAGTTCAAGAGAACAGATCCAGAGATTGCTCAGGCAGTGCTACAAAAACTTGAAAACCACAAGTGGTACCTGACACAGGAGGTTGTGCCGTTCGCTCTCTTCGGTAGCAGACTCAGTGACAAAGAGAAGCAGGACATTGCTGCCAAGCTGCACGCCACTGAGAAGCCAGATAGCTTCAGACGAGGGAAACCTATGCTCCCTCAGGTTACAGCCATGACGACTCTGGCTGATCTAGTTGGTCCAGAGAGTCATCTTCTGCTTGACACCCTTGGCATTGTGTATGACTGGCTTCTGCAACCTGTGGCGACATGGCCAAGGAGTGATGACTACAGCAAGGCGCTGGAATATGTCAGCAATGTAAAAGTAGTGAATGACATTGCTGAGCGGGGAGTCAAGATGATGACTGATTTCGCAAACATCATTACCACAGATTCTCAGCAAAAACAGTACCTTCTTCAAACTGTGGAATACAACCGTGAGCGATTTGATAGCTTCAAGAAGCAAACTCTGAAAAAATGACTGTGAAGTGTCCTTCTGACATAGACAATAGAGTTTTCTGCCACTTGAAAATAGTTTTTAGAGTCTTTGTCACACATTTTTTGATGTCAAGATTGTAATATTTATGAAATTTATATGAAATTTTCAGAAAATTTTGCTTTTTTTCTGGATATGATGTGTCTTTTTTTCTTGAATGTTTACTCGGATTGTTTTTTCAGAAATAATATTAAAAATGCTTCAATTTGATACCCAATTTGTTGTTCTACCCCAATTGTAA
The DNA here is from genome assembly GCA_016584305.1 of Chionoecetes opilio. NCBI lineage: Eukaryota > Metazoa > Arthropoda > Malacostraca > Decapoda > Majidae > Chionoecetes > Chionoecetes opilio. The sequence continues at coordinate 40,914 of JACEEZ010023575.1, forward strand.
CAAAAGTCTCAGGTGAAAAAAAGTCTGGCGGAAGGCAAAATTAGGCACTTTTCTACTGTCGCAGGCTTAATATCTTGAGGTCCAATGAGGCAAGGGTTCCTGACATTTTAGCTCAAAATGGTTGTGATTTTCGGCTTTTCCAGGTCAAAAAGCATGAGAAACCTTTCAGGGGGGTATAAAAATAGGAAAAAATTGTTTTCTGAACATGTCTAACCAGGGGGCCTTAATTTTTGGGCGCCCCTCAGGAAAACAATTGTATAGGTCCATTCTACGTCTGTGCCAAATTTGGTGCTTTCCTGAAAAAATAAACGTGACGCCCTATTTTTCGGCCTTAACTGCTCCGCTAAAGTGAAACCCAGTCACGAAGACGATAGTTATCGGGACAATAGTTCCGGAGAATGTGTTTGGTATAGTAGGTCGTCTCAAGCTTGCGAGTTGTGTCATGTTTACAAACCCATGTGATAAATATATTGATAATATTATTTAAAAGAAAGAAATTAACTTCCGGCATTCCTGTTATAATCTTTTGTTTCTTATAACTTCAAAATAAACTACTACTTTATTGGTAATGCTGTTTTCAATATCAAGAAGTGGTAAGAAAAGATTGCACGAGGCCTGAGCAGTTTGCTATGCTGGTAAAACATGGCAACGTCAGAATAAAGCACGGATTTAACAGCCTCCTGCCTCACTCCTAACTGTCCCCATACACCCCTAACACCGTTTTATCAATCACTTTCCCAGCCATAAAAGAAGAGGTTAGTAAGTGTGAGCATACCACTTTTATAAAGGGAAGTAATGTCATTTGTTTACTCAACCGGGCTCAACCCGACAGCCAGTGTGTGTTTGGGAGCGAAGCTACGTAAGGTCAGTACACACCATCTATGCAAACATGTTACACTGTATTTTTTCTTTCGTCAAGCTGGTGCTTCAAAATTTGAAATTGGCGCTGACGGACTATCCAGGTAATAGACCTCGATTCAGTCTCACGGTGCAATCGCTCATGTCATGCACGCGAAGGCACATATACAGGTACATATACTAATACCAGCAAACATTGGCTATTACAACTTTACTACAATAACTATTTTCCTATATGAAGGCATTATGTAGATGACAAGCGCTAAATTGGTTGCTTAATTATTCTTATTTATTTTTTTAACATTTGTTTTTCTGTGTGTATTTTTGTATTATTACTAGAGTGAGAGAGAGAGAGAGAGAGAGAGAGAGAGAGAGAGAGAGAGAGAGAGAGAGAGAGAGAGAGAGAGAGAGAGAGAGAGAGAGAGAGAGAGAGAGAGAGAGAGAGAGAGAGAGAGAGAGAGAGAGAGAGAGAAAAAGAGAGAGATTAGTTGAATAAAACAGATGAAATACTTTTCTACTGCATGCGCGAGGTGGCTTCTGAATTAAAACTTGAAAAAAATGAACAAATATATATGAATTAAAATGCAACAAAATATGTGAATAAATATTTTACTTTACTTCTTTTGCCTTCCCTTCTTGTTTTGGAAAGAAAGAGAAAATATAACAGTATATAATATATTAGTGACCCTCTAACACTTTTGCCTTTTGGCTATTTTTTACGACTCGCAGGGATTACCGAGACTTGTACTAAATCCTCATGTCTTTGGGATGCACATAACAACCAGAAACAAACCATTTATAGTTTAAAAGATCAGTAAATGACTCACAAAAAAAAAGAAGGACGAGAGTATATACAGGAATACACCCCTTACATTATAAGACAAAATATCACATAAAGGACATATATTGAAATTAGGAGGAGATGGAAAGGTGGCTTGAACACATTGGATATCTGATTGAATGCTTATGGAGAAAATGTAATTAAATAAATAGGTGGACTGTTTTGATGAATAAATGAATGGGAGTTAAGCAAACAGTAAGGATCTGTGTGGCGGGACTCGAAGGAGGGCACGGCTGCAGGGTGGTCGATCAGCCGGCCTGGAATGTACATAGATGAGGTGTTGCTGCAGAAAGTTGTAAAGAAGTAATGAAGGATGTGCAGGAAGAAGGTGAAAATGAAACATATGGAGCAAGCAGGTGTATCGTTGATAATAATTATGCATGCAAACAAGCTAATATTTCCACAAAAACCGAAACCGAGCAACTAAGTACACTGTAAGACTTCTGATTGGTTTACATTATCTATCGGTGGTATCTGTGAAGCTCCGTGAATGATTAGACGTATCTTGCCTGTAACAGAAAATATTGAAGCCAAGTATACGAATCGGTACTGGTGAAAAGTATCATATTTACCAGCGACAGACAGACTCGTTCATAGGAAGTTTAGAGAGAGAATAATTCCTGAAATTTTGTATTTTGTATAAGAAAGCAGCAAGTGTACAAAATACTCACCTTAGGATCAAACGTCGAGCTGTGCGGTCATACTGCTCTCTTGTGTTCTCTTTTAGCTCCCAAGACTCGCACTCGCAACGTCTTTATCACAGGAAATACTGCTAACTACCACCTCCAAGGACTATAGTATACTTAGCCAAGGCTACTATATACATCTGCTTACAAATTAACCTGTATAAGAAAGGAGGAGCATCTTTGTTTGTGCCATACACTCGAACACGCATGTCATATGTCACAGTACGGTAGGATGAGGTGATGAAGTACTGATACAGTATATATATTATATTTTTAGTTGCGAAATGATTCACTTCACACATATCAGTAATCTATTGATAGTGTAACTACTATTTGATTTTTTTTTTACTTCTATTTTGTTTGTCTGGATGTCTGTATGTCTTTTTTATTTGAAATTACATTTATTTCGGGCCATTCGTATGTCGGAGTGTATTGTTTTGTCTGTGTCCTGTTGCTTTTTAGATATTTTTGTTGCGCTTCTCTCTTTCTCCATCCTCTCTCTCATCTCTTCTCTCTCTCTCTCCTCTTCTCCTGCTCTCTCTTCTTCATTCTCTCTCTGTTCCTCTCTCTCTCTCTCTCTCTCTCTCTCCTCTCTCTCTCTCTTCTCTCTCTTCTCTCTCTCTCTTCTCTCCTCCTCTCTCTCTCTCTCTCTCTCTCTCTCTCTCTCTCTCTCTTCTCTCTCTCTCTCCTCTCTCTCTCTCTCTCCTCTCTCTCTCTCTCTCTCTCTCTCTCTCTCTCTCTCTCTCTCTCTCTCTCTCTCTCTTCTCTCTCTCTCTCTCTCTCTCTCTCTCTCTCTCTCGGCTCCTGCTCGACGGTCTGATATACTGTATACATATTTACTCGATGGATTTATGCTCATGTACGAGTAGTTTTGTTGTTGATATGGGTAGCGACTTCATTTTTCTGTCCAGCAAAACAACTTAATCAGATTTTCATCAGTGTCAACACAACATTCGGTTTCGGTCTTGTTTACAGTGCAGTAATAATCTTCCACCTGATTACTGGCAGCTGTCAGAACCATTACTTAGAATTATGAAGAAAAAAAATATTTATATATATTTTATTAATCATTATTGATTAATGAATAATAAAAAAAATTCATCGACTATTTATCGTAATTGTATTCAGACTTTTAAGATGTTGAGTTAATCTCTGCATCTCACGATGACGAAGATTTAACTATTATGGTATAAACTACTTATTATAACTTTCTTTCTGCCCTGGCCTTCCTCCTGGAGCTGGAAAACATTGCGATCCATTGATGGCGGCGTCCATACCCTCCTGTCTTAAGTGAAGTTGATTAACGGAATTTTGGTTTAGATTGTATAACTTATTGCTGTATCCTGAAATATATTGGTTAATGCACAGAAAAAACTTAAGTTTCTCTACCGGAAATGACCATAATTCTTCACCGACATCTATGCCATAAGGAGATTTCACAGCCTGTCGTTCATTGGCTGGCTGTTGGAGGCACACTTGCTCCACTCCCGCTAAAATTAACGGATGTCTGCACGCTATGTTAGTTTATTTCTTTCCATTGTGTCATAATTTTTTTATACACAAGCCAGTTTTATTTATGAATATGTAATCTTGGCCATCGTATATGTGCATATACACATCATATATCATCATATGTTGCATCGTATACATGCAACATGATAAATTAAGAATAAATCAATAAGGTATAGTCGGTTCAAGAATGTTAGAGCCAAACTCTCCTCCCCCGAGGAGGAGCTTGTCAAGCCAGCTTCGCTGTGGTCTCTTATTGGTTGAAAGCATTCAGTGGAAATCGGGCATCCTACAGTCCTTCGTTATTTCTTTAAAAACACACCATATATTTGCTTTGAGTGCATGAAAGTCCTCGATTCACCATCGTTAGTAAATGTGTTATCACATGGACACAAAAGTAAGCCAGATACTCTTCATGAAGACGAGATATTGAGAGGGAAATATAAAGATTCGTTAAATTCTGAGTGAGGGAGGAGGTGAAAAGGGTCACCTGAGGGCGCCTGTCACCTTTTAGAGGTGAAACAAGTAAACCCTTAACCTGACCTGTCCCCCCAGCGCTAATGACCTCACGCCTCAGGCTCCCTACGTATATAATATATATATATATATATATATATATATATATATATATATATATATATATATATATATATATATATATATATATATATATATATATATATATATATAGTATTTATTAATTTATTGAAACGATGTGATAATAACATGCACGACCTGGTGAATCAATTTTATTCATATTTATTCTTTCCAACTATCAGTAAGCCAACAAGAGTTAGTAGATCATCAGCCTCCTTAATTGACCATATATGGACTAATAATTTAGATAGCTATCAATCTAGTGGCATATTGTATACCACTATAAGCGACCACTTTCCGATTTTCAGTTTATTATCTAACCCAAGCCCGATCAAAAGTGACACCTACAGAACTATTACTAAACGAATATTCACCGAGGATGCCATTTATAATTTCAAAACTGATTTATCGAACTACAAGTGGGAGTTTTATACTAATGATATTAATGAAACGCTTAATACATACATACAAAACATTTCAACATCATATAATAAATACTTTCCAATAAAAACAAGGGAGGGGTCTGCCTATGACGAGTGCGGGGCAAAGCCCTCGGGAATCCCGCACTCTAAATCATGTGGTAGGGCCCCCTAGCCCAACTTTTTCTTATGGGGATGGCCGGGGCGGTGCAGAGGCGGCGCCTGCCCGTCGAATCACTCCTGGGATCAACCTGCGGAGGGTTCTTCGTGTGGGCTCGTGGAACGTTCTGAGCCTCTCAGACGATCATCGCCTACCTCTCCTATCGGGCGAGCTCAGTAGGCTGAGGGTGAATATAGTGGGACTCTCTGAGACGAGGAGGCCTGGCAGTGGCGAGACTAGCAGTGGGGGTTACACCTACTACTGGTCCGGCATGAGCAATGGTCACCGTGTACGGGGAGTAGCTATAGGCATCTCCAGCAAACTGCAGCCGTCAGTTGTTGAGGTTACTCCGGTTGATGAGCGTATAATGCGGGTGAGGATGAAACACACTCTGGGTTTCATGTCTCTTGTTGCAGTGTACGCTCCTACCGAGATGCGTAAAACTGAAGAGGAGATGTTCTACGCCAAAATCGACTCTGTATTAGACCAGTGTCCTCCTCGGGACACACTCATTGTCTTGGGCGACTTCAATGCTACTACTGGCACTGCGAGAGATGGCTACGAGTTATGTGTTGGTCCCCATGGCTTAGGTACCAGAAACACCAACAGTTCTCTGCTTCTGAACTTTGCAAGGTCCAGAATGTTGAGAATTGCAGGTTCTTGGTATCAGAGACCAGAGCTGCACCGCTGGACATGGTATAGTAATGCCGGAGGGGTAGCTAAGGAGATCGACAACATCCTCGTTAGTACTCGTTGGAGGATCCTCCAGAACTGCAGGGTTTACCGGAGTGCTGAGTTCCTTGGAACAGATCACAGACTTGTTGTTGCTACACTTAAGCTTCATGTCAAGTCCAGAAGAATCTCTAGAGGTAACCATACTCTGTTTCATCTTGAGAAACTGAAGGACTTGACATGTGCTCATGAGTATGCGTTGGCAGTCTCAAATCGGTTTAATGTGCTCGGTGCTCTCGGGGACCCTGTAGAACTGTGGGATACCTTCAAACGTGAAATTATACAGGCTGCCAAGGAGTGTATTGGGGAGCGCCCGAGGTCAAGGCGTGGTTTTGTCTCGACGGAGACGCTGGAGAAAATCGAGGAGAGTCGCGCTGCCTGGCTGGCTGGGAACCAGGACCAGCACAGGGCTCTGTCACGCCGGACTAGAACCCTCCTGGGGAAGAACAAGGAGAGGTATGTCAGGAGTCTCGCTGAGGATGTCGAGGTCATTTGAACGCTAATGACCTTCGACCCGCCTACCGAGCCCTGAAGAAGCTCCTTCCAAGTCTCCTTCTCGGGCGAGTGCTATTCGAACAGCAGATGGGCGGGCCCCGTGTCGGACATGGATGGGCAGATGGCTCGTTGGGCTGAGTACTTTGGGCAGTTGTTCACGGTGGACCCTCCAACTGAGCAGCTTCACACCACTGGGTTACAGGCAGTGGATGCCGATCTTCCCATTGACGAAACCGCACCCTCTCTTGACGAAGTCAGAGAGGCTGTAGCAAAGTTGAAGGGTGGAAAGGCAGCTGGTGTTTGTAATATCAGTGCGGAGCTCCTCACAGCTGGGGGTGAGGCCATGATCCGCGGGCTGCATGCTGTCCTGACTGCCATGTGGCAATCAGGTACCATTCCTACTGACTGGAAAAGGGGGCTGGTCTCCCTATCTGGAAAGGGAAAGGGGACCGTCAGGACTGCAACAATTACCGCCGGTATACACTGCTCAGCGTACCAGGCAAGGTGCTTGCCCATCTATTGCTGACACGAATTCGCAGTCATCTGGTGAAGCATCACAGACCTCAGCAGTCTGGGTTCACGCCTTGTAAGTCAACAACGGACGGTTTCCTAGCGCTTCGTGTCCTGGTGGAACGCCGAACGTGAGTATCGACAGGGGATGCTTGCAGCCTATTTTGATATCAAAGAGGTATTTGACTCAGTGCACCGTGAGTCACTCTGGGATGTTCTGCGACTTCGCGGGATTCCTGCAAGGACTATTGGTTTGATAACTGGTCTGTATTCTGGGACTGAGAGTGCTGTGAAGTGTGGGGCAGGTGTATCCAGCTTCTTTCCTGTGAATACAGGAGTGAGGCAGGGGTTTCGTCCTTGCCCCATCACTGTTCAAAAGCTTGTATGGACTGGGTATTGGACAAGGTTGTAGATCAAAGTGATTGTGGAGCATCCGTCGGCAACACCAAGATCACTGATCTTGTTTTTGCCGATGATGCAGTAATCTTTGCTGTGTCGCTGGAGGTCCTGATGATGGCTCTCGAGGCGCTGCACGAGGAGGCAAAGCCTTTGGGATTTGAGGTCTCCTGGCTCAAGACCAAGGTCCAGGTGTTTGGAGACTTACTAGATGAAGCAGTACAGTCTGTTCATGGGTGTGGCGAGGACATTGAGATCTTGGAAAGTTTTACATACCTTGGTAGCGCAGTCCATAATGACGGCGGGTCACGTCAGGAAGTCTTACGGTGGATTGGCATAGCCCGCGGTGTTATGGACTCGCTCAGCGGTAGTATTTGGCGTTGTCGGTACCTGTGCAGGAGGACAAAGATCCGGGTCTTCAAGTCGCTTGTGATCCCTGTCTTACTCTATGGTTGTGAGACATGGACACTAAATAGTGACTTGAAGAGACGAATCAATGCCTTTGGTAATAAGTGTCTTCGCAGAATCATGGGGTATCGCTGGGATGATTACGTGTCAAATCAGCGATTGCACCGTGAGACTGAATCGAGGCCTATTACCTGCATAGTACGTCAGCGCCAACTTCGGCTATATGGGCATGTGGCACGCAACCCTGAAACCGATCATTCCCATCGGGTTGTATCTCTAGGAGACAATCCGGCGTGGAGGAGGCCAAGGGAGCGCCCACAAGGCTCGTGGCTGGGGCAAGTTGATGTTTCTTGTCGAGAGCTGCTAGGTATGGGAAAGGAGCTTGCATGGGAACTCGCGCGTGGTGACCCCCGGGAGTGGCGTCGTAGGGTGGGCGAGGCGACGCGCTTCCCAGTGTATGCCCCCAATGATTGATTGAATAAAAACATATTTTGTCAAGGATAAGTATATCGGTAAACCATATATATCACAAGCTATAAGAGCCTCAATTAAGGAAAGAAATCGTCTTTAAAGACTGTACTCTAAATGGCCACTGATATATGGAACTGCTTTCAAAAAGTATAGAAATAAGCTTACCTCCATTATCAGGGCAGCAAAATACAATTACTACAAAAATACATTAAAGGAACATGAAGGTAATCCGAAAAAATCCTGGGATCTACTAAATGATATTTTGGGAAAACACAACAACAACAAAATACCAAACACCATTACATATCAGGGAAATAGCATTACAAGAACTGTAGACATAACTGAAGCATTTAACGATTATTTTTGTAATGGTGCAATAAATTTATCGAAATATGTTCAAGAAACATCAAGTACTTATACAGATTTTATGACTGATCCAGTCCCTTATTCCTTTTACTTGCCACCAACATCAATTGAAGAAATTAAAGCCACTGTAAAGAGCATGAAACTAATATCTCCAGGCCATGATGATATTGACACAACAATAATAAAACAATGTATAGATGAGAAATCTCCATTTCTTGTTCATATTATAAATAAATAATTTACAGTGGGAGAGTTTCCAAGGCATTTATAAATTGCTAATGTTAATCCAATTTATAAAAAAAGTTACATTTATATTCCCCAAAAGTATATTACCCATCTCAATATTACCAGCATTGGGAAAAAATTCGAAAAAATTATGTCAACTAGATTATTTAATTATCTCGTAAGAATTCAATACTATCTAAGCACCACTTTGGATTTCGACCAAAGTATTCCTGTGAACTTGCTGTACAAAACCTATATCAACACATTTTCGACGCCATGGATTTAAGAAAATTCCATTTAACTGTCTTTCGTGATTTTTCTAAAGCCTTTGACACTATCCCACATGATATTCTACTTAAAAAACTAAATATGTATGGAATCCGGGGTCCAGCACATCAATGGTTTAGGAGTTATTTCGGAGATCGAAAACAATATACTACATTTAATAATAACTCATCATATATGAGAAGCATATGTTATGGAGTGCCACAAGGATCTATTTTATGACCTATACTATTTCTGATAGTTATCAATGACATGAAACGCTCTTGCAGAAAGTTGAAATTCTTGCTATTTGCAGATGACATTTGTATGTCTTGATGACATAAACCTTGTTAATCTATCAGTCACAATAAACACATAATTTAATCAATAATACAAATAGATTCAAATTAACAAATTAACTTTAAATACTGACAAGACCCACTTTATGGTATCCCACCCATTAATGACTAAAGAGACCTCTGTGCAGATACAAATTAACAATGTTATATTAACCCAGGTATATGAAGCAAAATTTTTAGGCATTATTATTGATAATAAATTATTATGGAAATCTAAAATAGAGGAAATACAAACAAAAATATTGAAATGATAGGTATATTTTATAAAATCAGAGGGCAACTTGATGTAGGTTGTTTATAGAAAATTTAAAATTTACTCTGCAATTGTTTACCCAGATTTATTGTACTGCTCTGCCATCTTGGGAGGAGCTTACAGCACATACATTGACAACTTATTTTTGCAGCAACAAAAATTACTACGCACAATGTTAAATTTTCCTCGGTTACAGCACACAGGTCCCCTCTTCAGCGAACACAAAATCCTGAAAATTCACGACATAATATTTTTGCAGCCAAGTGTTCTAGTCTACAACTTCATCAATACATGTCCCATAAACATTGGCTTCACACTCATAGCACACCAGACGGTGACAAGGAGGAGGAATGACCTCGGAGTTCCCCTGTGTAGGACTTCCCACGCCCAGCAGAATGTGTTGTACAGAGGCACCAGGCTATGGAACAGCCATAGACATACGTAATGCTCCAACCAAGTATAGTTACAAAACGAAGGATAAATATGATTTATTGAGTAATTATGAATAGAAGTACGTATATTATGTCCACATTATATTATAAATATCTTAGTCAGTGCCAATCCATATAGAGTGTAGTGTGTATCTGTAATGGCTATACTTATTTTTAGCCCTTCAAGTGCTCGTATCCCCATTGCGTGCGCGTAGCACCAGACTTTTGTTACTACTGGGAGATGCCAGTTAATGTTTATTGGCTGCGGGAAAGGCTTTCCAGTATGTGGGAAGGGGTTTTAGGCTAAATTGCCTCCCCATGACTAGCGGGGTGCGCTAGCAGAAACACCCTAAGTAAATTGCATGTGGTGGCTGATAGGAAATCAGGCATGCATAATAGAAAAAAAGGTATAGAAAATATGTTAAGATGAGCCGAAGTGGCAACTCGCCACCAGCCGCCATCTTGGAGTGGGGCAGAGACGACCTGGGTCGACCCCCTTCTGTTACAGGTCGCAGCAACGACTACATCTTCCCCAGCTGAGGACGTCTTCGGGACCTCTTGCCACCTCCTTCCAGTTCCCCGCGTGTCTGGTGCTTGATTCCTGCTAGCAGACGCAGGCCGAGCCACACCGCGAGGAGAAGGAGGGTTTGCTTGGAGCAGACGTGAGCTGGGAGCGAGGAGTGAGTCGCTAGACAGGAGAGCGACCAGGTGTGTACACCGTGAAGAGAGTACCACAGCTACAGGACTTCCCCAGGTCGTCGAAAGCGTGAGATAACCATAACCTCTTATATATATTCCCCAGCCAGATACCAGACAGTAGGTTATCATAGGCGTAGTTAGGGATAGTTATCTAGAGCGTGAGTGAGTGGATGACTGTGTGCTGGGGGTGCTATTTTTGTTGTGTGTAGATTAGTTGTAAATAAACTAGTTAAGGTGTTTACCATGTGTTTATTGTTACCCTGTGCCCTGGACTGATAGCTTCATACTGAGTCTCAAACAAACAACCCGAAGGTGATTGAATTATTGAGAGGTAAGTGAAGTCTAAGTACTTAAAACCCCCATTAAAAAATCTAAACCGTGACAGTATCATATTCTTGCTTATACATATTCATATTCATACATATATCAATTTTTCGTGTACTGTGACTGTGTGTATGCGTGCAAGTGCTTATTATGTTGATATATGTACGTATGTATGTTTACATGTATGGGTATGTAATTTGTAGGCGCATGTGTGTACATACGTGTATGTGTATATGAATGTTTGCATATCTGGAAATTTTTCTATATTCTTTTTTACTTTTTTATATGTATATATTCGAATACAGTATCCATAAGCTCATAGGTGTATTTTGTTTCTGTTTTTTCAGGAGGCCTATTTTGCTACCTTTAGTTCATCATTTGCATTTGGGTCATATAGGAGCTCACGCTCAATGAACCCGGCCTGTAAATTTATAATGTATATATGTTTCTTGTACTATATATTTAAGGCCAATAAATAAGCAATAAATCAATCGATCTTCTTTTTAGCTGTGTGTGTGTGTGTGTGTGTGTATGTGTGTGTGTGTGTATGTGTGTGTGTGTGTGTGTGTAGCAATGATGTCATGTTTATTAAATGGATAAATAAAAAAAGCCCCTCTTATAATTTCATAATTTTTTACTCCAACAATTAGCATTAGGCGAATTCAGCTCGGAGTGTATCACTCTTAAAAAATATTTATGAAAGAAAGCCCTTTCTCTTTCCTCACACACGTTATGCATGATTCATTCATAAAAATGTTCATACATCTTGCGAGACCCTAAGATTGAAATAATACTAGTGATATATTTGCTCAATATCGGTGTCTACCCGATACAACAATCGATCGAAAAAGATCCACCTCTATACCGGTCCGGAAGAGACAAGGCAAGTGTAATTTAGTGTAGTGGCTTGGTACATATATGAGCTATTTATCAAATAAGGATTCACCAAAGTATATAATTGTATGTATATAGATTTCATCATGTGAAGCATCATACTTCAGCTCCGTAAACCATCCATGCTGATCAATTACGGCTATCTGAGACGAGGAGGCCTGGCAGTGGCGAGACTAGCAGTGGGGTTTACAACTACTACTGGTCCGGCATGAGCAATGGTCACCTTGTCCAGGGACTATCTATGGGCATCCCCAGCAAACTGCAGCCGTCTGTTGTTGAGGTAACTCCGATTGATGAGCGTGAGAGAAACTACACCTGCCTCGTTCCCTCCTACCAGAGGACGGTGATTACCACTTTCACAAGACGACGATGCTTCGCCTATCAAGTGTTTGTTGGCCGGCCACGTCAACACCCCCTTCCCCGTATCCAGGGGTATGGCGGTAGTCTAGCCACGGTGATGCCGGAGCCTCGCCGCCCAGGGTTAAGCAGACTGCTTGCCGTTCTCAATTCGACAACACTTCCACCCAAAGCTGCTGTTCTCATCCCCTGAAGGCATTTGCTGGAGAATTGAGCGCTCTTTCAAAATGTCCTTCACTGACGGACACCATTCAACACTCCCCGCAGCCTGAGGTGTCATTTACGTTGCTGAAGATTGCTGCTGCAATTATCTTCCTCTAGGCTGCGATAAAGGGAGCTGATTGGGTGACATGCCTCCGCTATGATATCACTATTAATAGTCCCAGAGCAGTTAATTGATTGGTTCATGTTTTTTGGCTGCTAGACAGTTATTCCTATTATTTTATCTGTTGTGGAAATATATTCGGGGTGACTATACTCCTTGACTTTTCTTCCCCACCATATCGAATATTGATAATATTAATTGATAGTCACCTCAGCCCTGACAAATTTAGCGACCTCGCCAGTATAAATTATCAATTAAATTATCATACTTCTTGAGATTGTGGTAGTTAATTGATTGCAAGTCGCTACTGCGCGCCATTCATGCGTGACGCCCCGGATCAATGCTTTAGAGGGTTTGAGAGTTTTTTATTTGATTCACTTGAGGTGTTGTATTTGTTTTTCTTTTACATATTTATTTTGTGTTTTTGTTGGGTTTTGGGTGGTTGGATATTTAATTGTTGTGTTATTTCTGTGTTAATCTGTTTTTGCTCTGCAATGTCTTCGTTCGAAGGGCACTGAAGAAGCAGGGTAAGGCCCTTATTCTGCAAGGAACGGAGATTGGCCATTGGATCTTGGAACAGCAAAAGATCGAGAAGGAAGAAAGACAAGCTGAGAGAGAGAGAGAGAGAGAGAGAGAGAGAGAGAGAGAGCCCAGACGAACGGCGAAGGTATCTCTTGGGAGTGCCAGCATCTCGGCCACTTGTTCGAACATCGTTAAGTAAGTGGCTATGTCCTTTTCATACGTGTATGATGGTAAACATGGGATCAGATTATAATTGGACGGAGGGTCCAAGCCATCGTATTCGGCATCAATAGGTTTGACTTCTATCTTAGAGGTAAGGTATTTTTCCTGGAAATTACCACAAACCTCTAATATAGCTTGAGACATTCAAAGGTAGAAATGACAGAGTATTGCGATGGGCCTTCAGCCTTATAAATTTAGAGGCATTCATGTTGCCAGGTCAGACAACATTGGAGCCGACCTGCACAGCCGGCATTAGTTCTTCTCTGTTTAATTCCTGCACTCCAGCCTTTCACAAATATTTTTTTAATGTTTTCCTGGTCAGCTGCAGTCCTTCCCCAGCAAACATCGATATTACGGGACGATACCGGCAAGTAACGGAACTGCGGGATGATGGCAACTGTCTGTCATGCCAATACATATCCAATATGAATTTCCTTTGTCGGGCCCCAAAATAAACCAGGCGAGTCGGGCGATATACCCAAAACAGTACTAAAACGATTATAGGTTCACTTGACATTTTATTGCACAAATATGGGTTCAATTGTTTGTGTGTTTGTAATTTGCTAAAAACACATTCTAAGCATCAAAAAAAGCGAAACTTAAAAAGTTTGTGAAATTCAAACTCGCCCATCAGTGCCTTCCCATTAAAAACAGACAAGACTCTGGTGGCGTTGTTAAATCTTCCCCAAAAAACGCTGGCGTCCCCCCCCCCGCCAACACGCTTTTTATCTGCCTCACCTGTGCCTTCCTGAGGAAGACGGTCAACACCCCCTGTGGTAACATCTGGGACATCACCAGTGCTCATAGTGCCCCCCAAAGGGGACCCTCGCAGCCCTAAAACACAGCTGGCGGGGGCGGGCGTCCCCTCTCACGGCAACAGGCTGTTTCTCCTCACCTGTCCTTCCTGAGGAAGACAGGTCAATCCCCGCCTGTGATAGCACATAGGACTCACCGGGCTCATGGTGTTCCCCAAAGGGGATCGTCGCACCCCTAAACAACCAAAAAGAAGGGCGCTGGACAGACCAGGGTTTCGGAAATTGTGCTGTATTCTTTACTTCGACTTTACTTTCGAAAAAGACGAAGACGGGGACGAGGACTTCTACCTACCATCTCCGCTACGGCATGCATGCTCTGGCAGAAAAAACAAGGAGGAAAGACCAGATATTTTCATGTTGTGATTTCCCCTCTCACGTTGGTTATAATGGCGAAAACTTCGCAGTCTTTTTTCAGGACCCGACTTTTTTTTCCCGGGCCCTAAAATGCTGTTTTTTCTAATGGGATAGTTTTATTTTGCGCAAACACATAGTTTTCAACAACAACAAAAAAAAACCAAATTTTTATGGTACCTCTTCCTTAAAAAAAAACACCCGTACTTCATAAAAAAAGCACTAAAATTTTGGCCTGAAAAATTTTCGGGTTTTATGGGTTTTTTAATAAACCAAAACCAAAACCTTATAGGTTTTAAAAAAAACCTAACCTAACCTTATGGTTTTAATGAAACCTAAAAGGGTTGGGTTAAGAAAATTTTTTTGGGGTTTAAAGGGTTATTTTAGGCTAGGTTCATTAAAATTTTTTAAGGTTGGTTTTGGGGTTTCATTAAAACCTTAAAGTTGGGAAAGGTTTAAATAAGACCAGGGGGTTAGGTTAGGTTTGATTAAAACCTATAGACCCTGACTGATTTTTCCCAGCCATTTTTTAGTGTTTTTTTCTGATGGAGATACAGTGTTTTTAAGGGAAAACGATACATCAAATTCGGTGCGTTTTTTTTTAAAATTTTGTTATGGCTTTGCGCAAAAAAAAAACTATCTCCTTTAAAAAAAAACCTATTGTGGGCCAGGAAAAAATATCGGTGTCCTAAAAACGCCGCAATTTCCCCTCGTCCTTTATTACCAATAAGCTGAAAACCTTGGTCTACATCTTTTTTTTGGGTTTTACAAAAATTTGGTCATCCTCGACCCGGGGAAATTGTAACCTTTTTCATCGTGTTGATCTCCTATTCCGAGTCTTTTGCCCCCCATTTCCCATGGCGCATTACCCAAATGAAAAATTATGGGATATAGGTAAATTACAGTTTCTGTTTAAGTGCGTTTAAACCATCACGATCGGGGTTGTAGTATCCTGAAGGTTCTCATCTAAGGAGTATTTTTTAATCCCTACCACCGGCGGGAAATTTTAAAAAAAACACAAGGGTGTCTGGGGGGGGGGAAAACCCCCCAGCGGTTTAGGGAACGTTATCATCCCAGGTTAGGGTTTGTAAATGCAGGGGGGCTACGAGACGCCCCCCCCCCGTTAGGTTGGAAAATATTGGGCTTAAGGGGAAATTTGGTTGAAAATTGGTAATTTTGCTGTTTCAACCCCAATACTCCCTATTGACCTCTTTTCCTAACTTAAAAGGGGGGGCTGCTCCCCCCCAGACCCCCCGCTAGTTCACTACCCCAATCTGGGCATTGATTACGTTACCTAAAACCCTTCTAGAGGGGTTTTTGCTATCCCCCCCCCCCCCAACACCCCTGGGGTTATTTTTATTTCCTCGGCTGTTTTTACGGTTAAAATTCTCCTTTTGATAAGAAAAAACTTCTGGAAAAAAAAAATTTGGGCCCAAAACTGAAAAATGCATTGAACTTGATTTTTTGGAAATTCTTTTAATATTTTCTATTCTATTCGTTTGGTTAACTTTTAAATCCTCTTCCCGAAAACCTCACTTTTTGACGTCAAGCCTCTAATATTTGTTAGTTTTTGGTTAACTTTACGGCCTCTGTCCCCAACCCCCTTATATCCGTCTAAGCCTCTAATATTTTTAGTTGTTTAGGTTAAATTTAAGGCCTCTGTTCCCACCTCATTTTATGACTCTCCGCCTATAGTTTTTCAGTTGCTTAGGTTAACTTACGGCCTCTGTTCCCAACCTCACTTTTTTACGTCTCTTTATGGCTTTTTTATTTGCTACTTTCCATTTTCGATAAATCTTTTAAAACCCTTTTTTTTTTTCCGCTTTATAGGGCCCGGAAGACATGACTCACCTTCTCTGAGGCGTTCGAGGGACTGGGTGATCGGCATTTTTCCAACAAATTTAAACTATCCAAAGTCGCTTTTTTTTTTGACCATCTAAAATTTTTTTCCCTTTTGCAGCAAAATGCTTTCCTCTGTTCACAGGAGAGGGAAGAAGAAAATAAACCCAACTGAGTGTTTACACATTCCCCCCTGGTTTTAGCAAATAAACTACATTCAGGAAAACCTCTGTACAATTCAGCTATCAATCAAAGTCCACACAAAAAAGTGTATAATTTTATAAAAGATTTTGGGGGCTTAACAAAGACTATCAATGGCCACAAACTTTTTAAAAGACACAACAGGGTTCAAAGGGTGTATTGGATTTCCCGGGGGTTTTTGGGAGAATTATGGCTCGCCTTAAAAAATTTTCCCTCCCCATTCGGCATAAAAGTACCTAGACAGGGCCCTGAACATAGCATAAATCTCTGGCTTTTTGATGTAAAAAAATTTTTACTTAAATTTTTTGCGGTTTTGCTGGCATATACAGACCAAAAATGTTTAGCTTTTAATTCTTGCAAGAGAAAATGTAACATTTTCCAAATGATTATTTCCCACATATGAATGCCTATTGGGATTTAGCCTTTACTCTCAGCGGGATTGATTTCATTCAGGATTTTGGGGAACTTAACCCCAGGTGAAATAAAATTCAATAGAAACTTTCAAAAACAAGTGTTTATTGAAAAACATTTGGGCTTTTGAAAAAAGGTTCAGGTGTCTGATGATTTTCAATTTTTACAAAATAAATTTTTCCCAGCCTCCCCTTTTTCATGTATAAAACTGGTTGTATACAAAGTCCAAAATGATGAGTATTATATTTGCGAGGAAATTTTTTTTTTTTTTTACCCAAAAAAATGTTTCATTAAAACTCTTAATTTTAAAAGGTCTTAAATTCATAGGTATATAATATACTCATATCATTAATCAAAATGTAAAATAGGTATTAGTATAGGGAAATATTTGTTTTCTCGGATGGCAGTATTACATTTCTACTGTTTTCTTTCTTTAATTATTTAGTATATAATATTATATATATATATTATATATATAATATTATATTAGTATATATATATATTTATATTATATATATAATTTTATATTCTATATTTAATTATAATATATATATATATATAATATATATATTTATATATATATTATATCTAGATATTATATATATTAAGATATTTAATATTTATACCATAATATATATATATATATATATATATATCATAATGATATATATATTATTATAAATACATATATATTATTAATATATAATAGTATATCAGTTCTATGATATATATATATATATATATTACTAATAATATATATATAGTTATATGTATAAAATTTATGTATATATATATATATAATATGATATTATATTATAATATTATATTATGATATATTATATTTTATATTTATATATATATATGATTTTTTAATCTCTATATATATATAGTATCTTATAGAATATATATATATATATATATATATATATATATACATATATATTATATACATATATATATATATAATATTATAATATACATATATTATATTACATGATAGTATACATTATCTATGTATATATTATATATTATTATCATATATATATATATATATATATATATATATATATATATATATATATATATATATATATATATATATATAATTATATATATATATATAATATGTATATACCCTGATTAATTTACTTAGCAGCAATGTTTGAGTCTTTAATGCTTACAAGAGAACTTTTCTAATCTTCGTGATTAAAATCTGGTTGAATAGTCCAAAATAACTGAGTATTATATTGTCAGAGGAATTATTTGTCTCTTTTTTTTTACCATTGAAAATATTTCATTAAATCTCTTATTTTAAGAGGATGGCCATGTGAGGATGATCATTTGTTCTATTACTTTACTTCTGTATCAACTTATTTTGATAAGCTTGAGTAAAATAGATTTTGTGTTTGAATGTGTGTGTATGTTCATGTTTTTCAAATAGGCATATTTTCAAAATTATGATTAAAGACCAACTTTTGCTTAGCTGTTAAGATTTTGCCATAACATAAATTAAATTTTTGATCGAAAATTGTTAGCTGTTTTATAGCAAATATTTATGTTTCGTTTTAAGTGATAACGAACATCAATGGAAGTATTATTCTATAATATTCATATTATGTAATATTTTTATATTTTCCAGTGCATGTACCAATGTAGTCTTAATTGTTTGCCAGTGTTATCCCTGTGGATTTTTAGTGCCTTATACTGAACAATGATTGCAAAGCTACTATGTTTTACCACGGTCTATTGTGTAAGGAGGTTTAATAAGGGGGAGGCTGCTTGATGCGCCTCCCCCTTATTAAACCTCCTTACACAATATACCGTGGTAAAACATAGTAGCTTTGCAATCATTGTTCAGTATAAGGCACTAAAAATCCACAAGGATAACACTGGCAAACAATTAAGATTCTATATCGGCACGATACTGGAAGAAGCGGCATGGTTACAATACCATTATTTTACATACAACAATACAACAATACAACAATTTTATATAATCGTACCATTATATAAAATGAACCAGAATACTGAAGCGGTCCAATACTAGAGAAATAATTATGGTCCAATATCGGGCACATAATCGGCCCGCTTTATAAAATTAATTGGGCCGCTGCCTGCCGCGGTGCATGCGGATAACTTAAATAAATCGAACCACTACTGGCAGCCGCATTTAAAGATGTCGACCCAATACAATAAACTCCAGATTGCCGATGCTGGCCGGCATCGTCCCGTAATGTCGATGTTTGCTGGGTCTTCGTCATCAGTTGTGCAGTAGATGCTTTGGTTGGGGTATATGTGAGTAACTACACCTGCCTCGATCCCTCCTACCAGAGGACGGCGATTATCACTTTCACCAGCCGGCAATGCTTCGCCTATCAAGTGTTTGTTGGCCGGCCACGTCAATACCCCAACGCCCGTGTCATTGGTAAGTGGGTAGTCTACCCACAGTGATGACGGAGCTTCCCCGCCGAGGGTTAAGCAGACAGCTTGCCGCTCTCAACTCAACAACACTTCCACCAAAAGCTGCTGTTCTCATCCCCTGAAGGCATTTGCTGGAGAATTGGGCGCTCTTCCAGACTGGCCTTCACTGACGGACACCATTTAACACTCTCCGCTGCCTGAGGTGTCATCTACGTTGCTGAAGATTGCTGCTGCAATTTTCCTCCCCCAGGCTGCGGTACAGGGAGTTAATTGGGTGACATGCCACTGCCCTGATATCACTCATAATTATTAGTCCCCGAGCAGTTAGTTGATTGGTTCCCGTTACTTACCAGTTATTCCTTATTATTTGTTGTGTAAATATATTCGGGGTAATCATACTCCTTGACTTTTCTTCCCCACAATTCGGAAGATTGATAATATTAATTAATAACCACCTCGGCCCTGACATATTTGGCGACCTCGCCAGGATAAATTATCAATTAATCTAATTTACTTCTTTAGATTGTGGGCGGTAATCCATTGTCAGTCGCTGATGCGCGCCATTGCTGCTTGAAGCCCCGGAGCAATGCTTGATAGCTTTGTTTTTTATTCACTTTGGGTGTTGTCTATATTTTTTTTTTACATATTTTTTTTGGATTTTGGTTTGGTTTTTGGTGCTTGGTTATTTACATGTTGTGCTATTTCTGTGTTAATCTGTTTTTGATCTGCAATGTCGAAGCACTAAAGGAGAAGGTTAAGACCCCCGGTCTGCAAGGAACAGAGATTGTTTTTTAGATCCTGGAACAACAAAAGATCGAGAGGGAAAAAAGACAAGCTGAGAGAGAGAGAGAGAGAGAGAGAGAGAGAGAGAGAGAGAGAGAGAGAGAGAGAGAGAGAGAGAGAGAGAGAGAGAGAGAGAGAGAGGAGAGAGAGAGAGAGAGAGAGAGAGAGAGAGAGAGAGAGAGAAGCTGCATAAAGACAAAAGGGACATTCTGAGAGAGAAGAGGATATTAAACTGGCAGCGATCGCTGCACAAGGTAAGCACTCAGTCCAATTACAATCTGGCTCTGCCTCCAGGCCAAGTTTATCATCATACAAGGATGAAGAGGACATAGCCACCTACTTAGCGAGGTTCGACCGAGTGGCCAGGATGCTGGCACTCCCAAGAGATACCTTCGCCGTTCGTCTGGGTTCCCTCCTTACTGGGAAGGCTGCCGATCTCTGCACGACCTTTCCATCATTCACCACTAAGGTCTACGAGTTACTGAAGCAGGCACTGTTAACTGGTTTCAGTAAAACTGTAGATGGTTACAGAATGGATTTTAGGTCAGCTCGGATTTAAGTAGGGCAGAACAACCATCAGTTCGTTACCCAATTATCAAGGTGCTTGATTCTTGGTTTGAGCCCTCCTCTGTGGCCGAGACGTATGTGGATATGAGGCAATTTATCTTCCAATACCATGATGATCGTCCACAATCCATCTTTTACGCCAACCGAAAACTACAAGATCGGGAGCGATGTTACTCTACGATCGTAAGGAAATGCCTAGCCATCGTTTTCGGCATCAATAGGTTTGACTTATATCTTACAGGTAAGGAATTTTTCCTGGAAGTTGACCACAAACCTCTAATATACCTTGAGAGATTCAAAGGTAGAAATGACAGAGAGTTGCGATGGGATGTAGGCCCTCAGCCCTATAAATTTAGAGTCGTTCAAGTAGACGGGTCAGAAAACATTGGAGCCGACCTGCTGAGTCGGCAATAGTTCTTCTCTGTTTGATTCTTGCCCTCCAGCCTTTAACAATTTTTTTTTTTTTACCTTTTCCTGGTCAGCTGCAGTTTTTCGTCATCGGTTGAGGAGCAAATGCTTTGGTGGGGACATATGTGGATAACTACACCTGCCTCGTTCCCTCCTACCAGAGGACGGTGATTACCAATTTCACCAACCGGCGATGCTTCGCCTATCAAATTCTTGTTGGTCGGCCACATTAATACCCCCACCCCCGTGTCAGGGATAAGGGGATAACCTAGCCATGGTGATGACGGAGCCTCGCCGCCCAGGGTTAAGCAGGCAGCTTGCTGCTCTTAACTTGACAACGCTTCCACCAAAAGCTGCTGTTCTCATCCCCTGAAGGCATTTGCTGGAGAATTGGGCGCTCTTCCAGACTGGCCTTCACTGACGGACACCATTTAACACTCTCCGCTGCCTGAGGTGTCATCTACGTTGCTGAAGATTGCTGCTGCAATTTTCCTCCCCCAGGCTGCGGTACAGGGAGTTAATTGGGTGACATGCCACTGCTCTGATATCACTCAATATTAGTCTCCGAACAGTTAGTTGATTGGTTCCCGTTACTTGGCTGCTAGCCAGTTATTCCTATTATTTGTTGTGGAAATATATTCGGGGTAATCATACTCCTTGGCTTTTCTTCCCCACCATTTCGAAGATTGATAATAGTAATTGATAACCACCTCGGCCCTGACATAAATTGCAACCTCGCCAGGATGAGTTATCAGTTAAACTTTTATAATTTATGAGATTATAGGCGTTAATTGATTGTAAGTCGCTGGTGCGCGCCATTGAAGTCCCGGAGGATTGCTTGAGAGCTTTTGATTCGATTCATTTGAGCTGTTTTGTTTTGTTTACATATTTCTGTTGGGTTTTTGTTGGGTTTTTGATTGGTTATTTAATTGTTGTGTTATATCTGTGTTTATTTGCTTTTGGTATGCAATGTCTTCGTTCAAAGCGCTGCAGGAGTAGGGCAAGGCCCTCGGTCTGCAATGAACGGAGATGGCCATTGATCTGGAACAAGAGAGAGAGAAGAGAGAGAAGAGAAGAGAGAGAGAGAGAGAGAGAGAAGAGAGAGAAGAGCGACGAGGAGGAGAGAGCGAGAGAGAGAGAGAGAGAGAGAGAGAGAGAGAGAGAAGAGAGAGAGAGAGAAGAGAGAGAGAGAAGAGAGAGAGAGAGAGAGAGAGAGAGAGAGAGAGAGAGAGAGAGAAGCTGCAGAGAGACAAAAGAAACAAGTCAAATACAAACAATCTGAGAGAGAAGAGAGACAAGCTGAGCGGGAGAAAGAGATTAAACTGACAGAAATCGCTGCACAAGGTAAGCCTTCAGTCCAATTACAATCTCATCCTTTCTCCAGGCCAAGTTTATCATCATACAAGGATGAAGATGACATAGCCACATACTTAACGAGGTTCGAGCGAGTGCCGAGATGCTGGCACTCCCAAGAGATACCTTCGGCGTTCGTCTGGGTTGCCTCCTTACTGGGAAGGCTGCAGGTCTATACACGTCCCTTCCATCTTCTACCACTAAGGTCTATGATTTACTGAAGCAGGTACTGTTTATTGGTTTCAGTAAAACTCCAGATGGTTGCGGAGTGGATTTTAGGTCAGCCAGGATTAAAGTAGGGCAGAACAACCATCAGCTCGTTACCCAGTTATCAAGGATGCCTGATTCTTGGGTTGAGTCCTCCTCTGTGGCCGAGACGTATGAGGATATTAGGCGATTTATCTTCCACTACCATGATGATCGTCGACATTCAATCTCTTACGCCAACCAGAAACTACTAGATAGGGAGCGACGTTACTCTCCGATCGAAGGGAATGCCAAGCCATCGACTTAGGCATCCATAGGTTTGACATCCATCTTAGAGGTAAAAAAAAATTCCTGGAAGTTGACCACAAGCCTCTAATATTTCTTTAGAGATTCACAGGTAGAAATGACACAGTTTCCCGATGGGCTTCAGACCATCAGCCCTATAAATTTAGAGTCGGTTATGTTGCCGGGTCAGACAACATTGGAGCCGACCTGCTCAGCCGGCAATAGTTCTGCTCTGTTTGATTTCTGCACTCCAGCCTTTAACAAATATTGTTTATGTGTTTCTTGGTCAGCTTCAGTTCTTCTTCTTCATCAGTGTGCAGCAAATGTTTTGGTGGGCGCATGTGTGAGGAGTTACACCTGCCTCCCACCTACCAGAGGACGGTAATTACCACTTTCACTAGCCGGCGATGCTTCGCCCATCAAGTTCTTGTTGGTCGACCCCGTCAATACCCCTACCACCGTGCCCAGTTGATTGATTCCTGTTACTTGTCTGATAGCCAGTTATTGCTATTGTTTGTTGTGGAAATATATACGGAGTAATCATAGTCTTTGACTTTGCTTCTCCTACATTCTGAAGATTGATAATATTAATTGATAACCACCTTGGCCCTGCCAGAGCGCATAATGCTGGTGAGGGTGAAACACACTCTTGGTTTCATGTCTCTTGTAGCAGTGTACGTTCCAAACGAGGTGTGTGAAACTAAAGAGAAAGAAATGTTATACGCCAAACCTGACTCTTATGAGACCAGTGTCCTCCTCGGGACACACTCATTGTCTTGGGCGACTTCTATGCTACTACTGGCACTGTGAGAGATTGCTATGAGTTATGTGTTGATCCCCATGGCTCCGGTACCAGGAACATTAACAGGTCTCTCCTTTTGAATTTCGCGAGGTCCAGAAGCTTAAGAATTGCAGATTCTAAGTATCAGTGACCAGACCTGCACCACTGGACATGGTATAGTAATACCGCAGGGGTAGCTTACATGATCGACCACATCCTTGTTAGTACTCGTTGGAAGATTCTGCTGAACTGCAGGGTTTATTGAGGAGCTGAGTTCATTACAACAGATCACAGACTTGTTGTTGCTACACTTAAGCTTCATGTCAAGTCCAGAAGAATCTCAAGAGGTAACTATACTGTGTTTCATCTTGAATAGCTGAAGGACTTGACATGTGCCCATGAGGATGCAGTGGCAATCTCAAATCGGTTTATTGTGCTCTGTGCACTCAAGGACCCAGTAGAACTGTGGGCTACTTCAAATTATATACTATCCAAGCTGCCAAGGAGTGTATTGGGGAGCGCCCGAGGTCAAGGCGTGGTTTTGTCTCGACGGAGACGCTGGAGAATCTCGAGGAGAGTCGCGCTGCCAGGGCTTGCTGGGAACCGTACGATACGTGCAATGGGATACGTGCAAGTGTGTACCTACCACAGGAAACAGTAGGTTTATACCTCCCAAAATATCAAACTCTGGGGCAATTTTTATTAACTGGCAACTGATACTGACCTGAACCACTATGGACGCTGGGACGTTTCTCTGGCTTCAAATCGCGGGGATGATGGCCTCTCCACCCATTATAGCTCCATGATCCGACCCCTGGAGATCAGTGCCTACAGGTGCTATAAGTACAAATGTAAAATATATATATATATATATATATATATATATATATATATATATTATATATATATATATATATATATATATATATATATATATATATATATTATATAATAATATTATACTAATGCTCCCTCCTATGTATCCCTTTACCGTTACTGCGCTATGTAAATATTTCTTCTTCCCCCTCAGTACTAGATCGAGCCTTTCGCAGCAGCCAAAGGAACGTCTCGGTCTCAATTATTTACTTGCTACCTACTTCTCTTGATCCCCCTACATAAATTAAACACCTTCATCCCAACGACGAAGAAAAAAAATATTAAAAAAGGGTGTTCGTGTTGGAGACAGCAGGAATATAGGAGAATAATTGTTAATACATCCACAATTGTTTGTTCAATTACTTCAAGGAGAATCTATTGATATATTTTTTACAATAGTTTGTGTTCGTTTGTGTTTGTGTCAGAATGGCCAGTGCTGACAGCGATGGCAAGTTAGGACGCAAAGAGAAAAAAAAGAGGCGTGATAAAGGCATCATTTCAGAGAGAGAGAGAGAGAGAGAGAGAGAGAGAGAGAGAGAGAGAGAGAGAGAGAGAGAGAGAGAGAGAGAGAGAGAGAGAGAGAGAGAGAGAATCTCTTCTCTGCCATCGCTGTTCTTCTTTTTTTCATTTTTTCCTCCCATTCTCTCACTTTGGTACTGTCCCAGCTTCCTGGAGGATCTGCAGAGAGAACTCAACTCTGGGTGAAATAACACCAGCCAGCCTCCTGTTTGCAAAGACAGTACTCCCTCCCCCTCCCTCCCTGCCTCCCTGTCTGACAAGTGACAAGCACTGCGTCACGTCACCACGGCACCACCACCACCATAAGAACATAAGAACATAAGAAAATAAGGAAGCTACAAGAGGCCGCGAGGCCTACACGTGGTAGTTCATGTCACCTAACACTACCTACATCCACCTTTCATCCCCATCCATGAACCTATCCAGCTCCCCTTTAAAGCTCCCCAATGACTCAGCACTAACTACCTGTCTACTGAGACCATTCCATTCATTCACCACCCTATTTGTGAACCAGTTTTTCCCTATTTCCTTTCTAAATCTACGCTTTTCCAGCTTGAATCCGCTACTTCTTGTTCTACCCTGGTTAAAAGCCGTAAGAACTTTTCCTACCTCTCCTTTATTATATCCCTCTATCCACTTAAAAACTTCTATCAGATCGCCCCTTACTCTGCATCTCTCGAGTGAGTGTAATTTTAATAACTTCAATCTCCTCTCATAACTGAAGTTACGCATCCCTTGTATCATTTTGGTTATCCTTCTCTGCACTTTTTCTAACAACACTATATCCATCCTGTAATATGGAGACCAAAACTGAACTGCATAGTCTAGGTGAGGCCTGACTAGAGCCAGATAAAGCTTTAGAATAACTTCCGCACTTCTACTTTTAACACTTCTGGTAATGAATCCTAATACTCTATTAGCTCTATTTCTGGCCTCAATACATTGTTTCCTAGGTCGGAGGTCTGGGCTCACCCTCACTCCAAAGATCTTTTTCACCTTCTGATCTTTTCAGCGATACATTGCTATGGTGTATCTATACCAGGGTTTTTTCTACCAACATTCATAACGCTGCTTTTATCAATATTAAATTCCATCTGCATCTGACTGCCCACTCGTTAAGTTTATCTAAGTCTCCCTGCAAATGTTTACGTCGGGACTGTGATCCAATAATCCTACCTAACTTAGTATCATCAGCAAACTTGCTGATATCACTGCTAATCCCACTATCCAAGTCGTTGATGTAAATCAAAAATAGTAATGGGCCCGAAACAGACCCTTGTGGAACTCCACTTGTCACCAGTCCCCATTCAGATTTGGAACCATTAATTGTAACCCTTTGTTGCCTATTACTTAGCCAAGCTCTGATCCAATGAAGAACCTTCCCATCTATACCATGAGCCCTAACCTTATTTAAGAGTCGCTCGTGTGGTACTTTGTCAAATGCCTTACTAAAGTCCAGATATATCATAATCCTTATCATTATCTGCCGTCTCATAAACTTTCCTATAAAAACTCAATAAATTGGTGAGACATGACCTACCCCTGGTGAATCCATGTTGTTAATCATTGATCAAACTATGTTTATCTAAGTGCTCGCTAATGTTTTTTGCAATAATAGATTCCAATAATTTACCCACCACTGATGTTAGACTTACGGGTCGATAATTTGACTTTAGTCCTCTGTCTTTCTTCTTAAAGGGAGACAGACTGACTCCCGTACTGCCTCACACCATAACCCGCGCTGCGACTATGACTGGTGATGTAAGTCACCACCGCCTCATCGCACGGTCCCGCGGCCTACCTGGATACACACCTGGTCGTTGGTGTGCAGTCTGTGGCATGACAACCACCGATAAATCAGTCGCTGAATGCTCAGGAGGTGATTGCCCCAACATCGCCCATACCAGCTGTCTCAACACCAACACAACACTCGACTGCTGTCAAGTCAGTGTTCTACGCGAGGCTGTGAGGATCTCGGCCCCCGTGGTCTTCCAGGAAGCAGTTGCACACCCATCACAGGGTGAGACTGAGCCTTCCGATGCTGCCTCCACTGAATTTCTCACTGCCGATGATGATGATTATGAAAACCTGCAGCAATTAGAGCCCGGAGCTCTAGTCAAAATCATCAGGGAGTTAAGAGGAGAGCTACGACGAAAAAACAGCATTCTCGGCTTTTTTGATACGACATCCCAGCGTATTGCCCAGCAGAGAGACGCTGTAGTAGCTATCCTGGACTTTATTGACAACATAGCAGTAACCAAGTCCAGCCTTGAAGAGCTTGACACCAGAACCATTGCCACAAGCGCTAAGCCTGAATGGATTGACCGCCAGTGGCAAAAACACACTGCCACAAATCAAACCTCACAGGCCTGGTGGACGTCTGATAAGCCACTCCCACTTAAGTCTGTTGTCATACAACACAGACGTGGTGTGAACGGTCATCAAGAGAGCACGCCTACACCGGCCGCGAGCCCTGAGCGCCACACCACCCGCGCCTCACCTATCACGAGTCCCGAGCGCCGCGCTGCCCACACCCTCCCTACCGCGAGTCCAGAGCGTCGGGTTATCAGTGTCTCCACTGCCACAAGTCCTGAGCGCCGGGCTTCTCGCGCCCCACCTGCCCCGAGAACTCGTACTCGCACTTCACAGGTATACAACCAAAATAATCAACCAGATAACTTCAACTTCAGACGACAAGAGCACCTTGCTCCCAGTCCCTCCCGACTCCTCACAACTGCAAGGCGGCACGATTCAGCTAGGTCTGCTCCAACAGCCCGGGCACCGATTCGAAGCTACTGCCATCACTGCAAGAGAAGTGGGCACACGGAGAACGATTGCTTCAGGAAGTTGAAGTGCGACTACTGCCAGCGCCACGGTCACACCACCCAGGAGTGCCGCACGCGCCTCGATCAAGAAAGGCAGGACATTTTTTTCAAACAGCTGTCTGCGAAACAGGCAAAAAATAACGCTTGGCTACTTCACTCCCTAAACAAGACCTTTGCCTTTCCTGCCCCCACTTCTGACACCTCACAGGTAGGAGGCTGGACACCACCTCAAGCCTTCCCGCCCCCTCACAATGACAGCCAACATCGCTACTCACCCCGGAGCTACACCGCCCCGCAGGCAAGCGCTTGGTAATCTTACCATCATCTCAGCTAACGTTAGAGGTTTCCAGACTAACGTCGGTGACCTAACGTACAGCCATGTTTTGCCACACAGTCCTGACATCATTGCCACTACTGAGACCTTCCTCAACTCCTCAGTGCCAGACAACTTTGAGCAGATAGGTGGCTACTCAAGTTGGTTCCGACGTGACAGAGCCCAAGGTACCTTTGGGGGAGTCGCTGTGTGCTTCCGCAACAGCCTCCCTGTACAATCTCTCCCCGTCGACCTTCCTGCTCACATGGAGATGATGTTCTTCAAATTGGGGGAACACACACTCAAGACTCCATTCTGCTGTGCGTGTGTTACCGTCCACAGTGGCAAGGTGGTGAGCCCCTTCACTACCTGACCACCAACTTAGATGCCCTGCTCCTCCAGCACTCCTGTAAGCATCTCATTATTGTGGGTGATCTCAACCAGTACCTTGTCCAGAGGCAGTTTGACGAGCTGTTGACGGTGTTTGGACTCCCCAATCACGTCGACTTCCCCACCCATATCTCAGGGTCTTCACTTGACTCTGTAATCACCGATTTTCCCTGCAGTATAGTGACTTGCCGCCCGCTAGCAACAGTGGGTTCCTCTGACCACCTGGCTGTTCTCACCAAGATCAAGCTGGCCATCGACTGAGATGAGGCAGTGACTCGCACCAACTGGCTATGGGACAAAGGGGACTGGGATGCAATGAAGGCAACACTTAACAACATGGTGTGGTCTGACGTGCCTACAGGTGACGTTGACACACAAGTGAAGAACTTCACAGAAATCCTGATGTCCCACCAAAGAAGATTTGTGCCCTGCCAGACATACAAGTCTAAACCCGGAGACCAACCCTGGTTTGGCTTTCAATGCAGGAAAGCAGCAGAAAATAAGAGCAAGGCCTGGCTGCGATATAAGTCCCACTCCACAAGAAGACATAAACACCAGCACAAAATGGCCTGTGAAAATATGAAAAGAGTCCAGAAAGAGGCGATCAACAACTGGAGGGATCACCTCAAGCGAAAGCTAACAGGCCAGTCAGTGGACACTTAGGATTGGTGGAGCAGCATCAAACAACAACAGGGCTTCTCTCGTGACGACAGCATCCCACCGTTGACAGCACCTGATGGCTCTGTTGTCACAAGTCACCGGGGTAAAGCTCAGGTGTTGGCTGCCCACTTCTCCTCCAAGATGACAGTTCCTGACCCAGAACGTGAACCTCCTACAGTTCCGGTTCTAACCAAGGCGGCCCTAGGGAACATCACCATTACCACGGAGGAGGTGTTGCAACAACTTCAACAAGTTGATCCCAAGAAAGCGCTGGGA
Source organism: Chionoecetes opilio (assembly GCA_016584305.1). Lineage (NCBI taxonomy): Eukaryota > Metazoa > Arthropoda > Malacostraca > Decapoda > Majidae > Chionoecetes > Chionoecetes opilio. The sequence continues at coordinate 70,518 of JACEEZ010023575.1, forward strand.
CCAGATAGTATCAGCCCTCACCTGCTTAAAAAATGTGCCTCACAACTTGCTGTGCCTCTTGCTACCATCTTCCGGGAGTGCCTTTCATCTCAGCAGTGGCCATCTGAGTGGAAAGTGGCGAGAGTCTGTGCTATCCACAAAAAGAAGAGCAGAGGTGATCCTCAGAACTACCGCCCCATTTCCCTCCTTTCCGTTGTTGGGAAAGTTCTTGAATCCATCATTGCCTCCAAAATCACTAAATATTTTGACGCTCACCGCTTGCTAAATTCACGGCAATTCGGCTTCCGACAGGGGAGATCTGCAGCAGACCTTCTTCTCCTGCAGCCCGTCAGGGTGACAAGGTTGCGTAGAGACGTGAGCTTGCAATGTGCAGAGTCCTGCGCATTCGGTCAGCGGTTCGAGTCCGCCTAGTTCATCTGACGTGGCGGCGTTTGTATAGGTCAATAACCTTGTAGTGGTATTGCAAAGTGTCTAGATAGGGTGAAAATCTTATCTTTTCTTTCTCCTGCACTCAGCAGCCTGGACACTCCCCAGATCGGGGCGAAGACACCTTTGTCGTCGCCCTTGCATCACTGGTGCTTAGATAGGGGGTGGCACAGGGCATCACTACCAAGCTGAGAAGCTGGGGATCTGTGGGGGACCTGTTACAACTTGCAAGATTACCTCCCTGAAAGAACTCTGCGCGTGGTGGTGAATGGTCACACCTCCTCTGAAAATGCTATCCAAAGCCAGTGTCCCTCAAGGAAGTGTAACTCGGGCCATTACTATGGAAAACATTACTTCAACGACATCCGCAGCTGATTCCTGGGCTAGAGCGTACGCAGAAAGACTGTCTCTCACATTCACCTGTGGAGGAGATGACCTGCCACAACACAGTCTTGTACAACCAGGCACTGCAAGCATCGCCTCCTGGGGCAGAGATGGCAAGTCCACCTTTGCCACCAGGGGCAAGACCCAAGGGCCGTCCTCATCTCCCGCAGCAAGATGCAGTCAACTGGGACAACACGGGGCCATTCTCATGGAAAAGGCAGGAAAATATACCGCAGGGGTCAGTCAACATCTAGGGGTGGAGGGTCGACTCTGCCTCACATTTCACCAGCCACGTCAGAAGGTCGCCAAGGATGCTGCCTGGAAACTGAGCTGCTCCGACGCGTTTGCCGACCTCCTGGACGTCAGGGAGTCTGCACCTTACGAGTCACAATCCGCTCCTGATGGAAACCCCGCCCTCGCATGACCTCCGCCCCCCGTCATACTCGGCCTAATTGCCGGGTCAAGCCCGGGGCCCAGCGGCTGGCCCGGCTGAAAGCCCTGAGCTGCTGCACAGTATAATTCAAGCTCTCCAGCAGCGGCGTGAGTGGCAGCATGTGATGTCATGTACAAGGCTAAGGATGCAGATACCTACAACTAGCAGAGCTGCGCCTTTAAAAACCACGGGCCAGGCCCCACTCTACCCGTGCGGCCTTTCAAACATCGACCATCAAGTGACTGTTGCCTTCGCGAGGACGGAAATTACCTCCGCTCCTTCCTACCCGTATGGTCTATGGAAACCTTGGTGCGCCATACCGACCTGCACTCACCACTTCCATGCACGCTTCAAACGGGCGTAAATTTCCTGGCTGCAAGCGGAGCTAAAGCAATGAAACATGTAATAAAAATTAATGACTAAGATGTCGTATTATAAGATTAAGCTTATACATCAGTATAATTTCTTTATATATATATATATAATATATATATATATGAATATAATATATATAATATATATATATATATATATATAGTGTGTGTAAACAATAATTAGTACTACGTTCTGTAATATGTGATTAGGGGTATAGGTGGTAGTATAAATTTCTTAATCACTTGTATCAGTATTATTTATGTAGAGAATTTCTGTACTTTTCCATATATTGAAAAATTTGCGAAAAAATATAATACGTAGTGATAGTCCTTGGCGTCCCAGTCAGGACTTTAGCACTCAATCCCCTTCGTTTTCAATGTATATGTTAAAAATAAATAAAAAATAAAAAAGAGAGAGAGAGTGGTGAGAAGGGATGCTTAGAACAAAGAAGTAAAACCACGTCATAGTACAAGTGGGAGGGATGGAGGAGGAAGGAAAAAACAATAGGAAACTGGAGCAGTGGGAGGAAGAAAAATATTCATCGTTTTTTCGTAGAGAGGAGTATTAGCTGTAGATGCACGTTAAGGAGAGAGAGAGAGAGAGAGAGAGAGCAGAGAGAGAGAGAGAGAAGAGAGAGAGAGAGAAGAGAGAGAGAGGAGAGAGAGGAGAAGAGAGAGAGAGAGAGAGAGGAGAAGAGAGAGAGAGAGGAGAGAGAGAGAGAGAGAGAGAGAGAGAGAGAGAGAGAAAAAAAAAAAGAAGCAAAACAGACTATAATGGTTTGAGGGTATACATACGTAGGCACATACGTAGGCAGACTACTATTGAAATTATTACAGTTAACTTATTTCTTTCCAAACAAACAAGCAATAAACAACCAAGAAAACATAACAATATCATTTACTCCTTTGTCTTCTTCTGCTTCTGTCTTCTGCCTCCCCGCCAGTACTGTAGGCTTTCCAACGCTACGCTAAAATGCAACAAACTTACTGGATATGAAATCAGGTTACGATCCGGCCCGGTATGAAGCTTAAATCGAGATATTATGTAAACGAGAGGATGGTGTGTTGCTCAATACCTGACTGACGGAGAGGCAGGACCAGATGGTGGGTGTTAACGAAGGACTTTAAGAGGCAACTGTATTGTATAGGTCTTGCTCTTGGAATATTTGTACTAGGAGCACGGAGGGACAAGTATTACGATTGTATTGGAAGGAAAGCTATTACGTTTGTTTTATTGCCTTCTGGTATGACGGGCAATACACAAGTTGCCTAACGATTTTTAAAGGTAAGCCAATCGATTCCTTAACTGTTAAAAATCACTCCAAACATTATGATTTCAAAGAAATAAGGCAAGTAATATATCAAAATAAGGTTAAAATTGCCCAAATGTGACGTGACTGCAAAAAACTCTGTCATTGGTCGTGACGTCATCACCTGGACACACGCGGGAGGCAGCGATGGCTAAACACAGTGTGTTTCCCTATAATGACACCAGCAAAGCCATGCCATATGGAAGGGAGTATAAATATCATTGGTGCTACGTGCCAATGTACACTGATATTGGCAGGTCAACACCAATGGGAAAATCTTCATCTCAATTCCCCCCAAATACAAGATGGGGATGGGGTGGGCAATCGATGGGGGCTAGCTGCTAGCCGTGATTTTGCCATGTCCAGAGGATGCATGTACTGCAGTGAGGCCATTTTGATGAAAGTATTACTGATCGAGTTGAAATGTAGCTACATGCGTATTATATGTTTAGACTCAAATATATATTTAGTGGCTAGGAATACTTGGACGATGGCTAGGGATTGGCTAGGCTTGCACCAAGGAAGTTTTGGCAAAACCTGAAGAGGAAGAACATTTTTTTTGTGAGTATATTTGTTTGAGATGGTAATATATAAAGTGAGAAACAAATATAGGACAGGTATAGGACAGAAGCTCCTCGCCTCGGCAAACAATATTCATGCCTTCACAAAGTGATAAAGGGGAGTAAGGAATGTCTCTCAAGAATAATACGAAGGCTTCCCTGATTAATATCTGGAATTTTTTTTGGAAACCCGCACCTGCTTATAACAAGACTAAACTTCTGAAGGTACTGAAAGTAGCCTAGATAAATTAACCTAACGCAACCTCACCTAATTTACCGAGGTGAGGTGAGGTTAGGGGAGACGGTGGCCGAGTAGAGGGGCTAGCTAGCGTCTTGGAGTGGTGAGCTCGATGTCCCAAGTTCGAATCCTGCCTGGGGCAACTTTTTCAATCATCTTTAACGTGGTGGATAAGAACCTGGTAATTGTGGGCACAAGGTCCCGAGTTCAATTCCCGCCAGGAATGTTTCTTCCATCGTCAAGTAGTCAAAGATACCTACATGCTGCATGAACTTCACCTTTCGACTGCGACTACACGTGCGGCGAAAGACACCAGGTGGCAGCATGAGCCTAAGGTCAAACAATAACATAAAACATCACAGGTGTCACTATAAAATTCCAACCCGCGCCACCACAGGCAAGGGCCAACCATCACAGCCCTCAAGAATGTGCATGGCCAACCAACTGAGCCCTCAAGGGAAAAGAAAATTAGCGCACAGACGATATAAGCTCCCACGTAAAAAAATTGTAAATAAATAAAGTTTAGAAACCCTTTGTACTCAAAAGCCAGAAATATTTTGACCATGTCTTACTTCATAGTTGCTGGAATTTTTTCACTCCTCTAAGTATTACATTATTATTGGTATACCAATAACAACTATCATCAATTATTATCACCTTCCCGTGATCTTGCCAAATCTTTTCTTCAACTTACCAAAAACGCCTTCATTCATAGAAATTGTCAAAAAGTATTTGAATAAAACTCCTCTCGTGACTTCTGAAATCTAGCTAATAACATCTCTAACAATATTTCTTCTGCAGCTGTCCCTCCTATGTTTCACCCAGATAGCTCCACAGCTGTATGATACATTTTTAAAGCTAAACTCTTTGCTCAAACTTTGCTAAAAATTCCACTCTGGTTGATGAAGGGATTGTTCCTTCTTCTCCATCCTCTGACTATATTATGCCTCCTATTAAGATCCTTCGTAATGATGCTTTATTTGCCCTTTGTGGTCTAGATCCTCGGTAGGTTTACGTTCCTGACAGAGTCCTCCTATTGTTCTCAAAAAATGTGTGTTTGTGCTTGCACCATGCTTGGTCAAACTTTTCCGTCTTTGTTTATCTACTTCCACTTTTCATTCTTGCTCTAAGTTTGCTCACATCCAACCTGTTCCTAAGAAGGGTGACCATTATAATCCTTCAAACTACTGTCCTCTAGCTTTGCTTTTCTGCCCTTCTAAATATTTTGATTCTATACTTAATGAGAAGATTATAAAGCATATATTTGCTCACAATCTTCTATCTGATCGTCAATACGGTTTCCGTATAGGGCGATCTACTGGCGATCTTCTAGCTTTCCTAACCTGGTCATCCTCCTTTAGGGGTTACGGTGAAACTTTTGCTGTTGCCTAGCAACCGATCACCTACTTTCTTTATATTATTCAGTAATGATCTTTTGAGTCTAACTCAAAGGCCTTTCCCCTCCTACGCTGATGATTCAACCCTGCATTTTTCAACGTCGTTAATTAGACGTTCAACTCAACAGGAACTAAGTGATACACAGAGAGATGCCACAGAGCGCCTTACTTCTGATCTTTCTATAATTTCTGATTGGGGCATAGCAAACCTTGTTTTAAAATCATCTAAGACAAATTGTATAACATTACCTGGTCGGAATCGAACCCGTGCACGGACCGTGTACACGGGTTCGATTCCGACCAGATACTGTTATACAATTTGTCTTAAATGATTATATTTGTTGACTGTCCAAGCTGCGATAGATCAAAGTCGTTGGCTGCCCCTATCGAGCTGATGTAGGGGAAAGGTTATGTTGGGGTGCATATATATATATTATTTTATACCTCCGTATCGCGAGGTGGCCAAGATGTCCTGTTCACGGGTTCGATTCCAACCAGGTACTGCTATACAAACCTTGTTTTGTTCAATGGCAATCAATGCCTCAAAAACCTAATTCCTTCACCTATTTACTCGACAAAACCTACCAGACAACACCAGACTACCCAAGACTACTACTACCGGCTACTACTACAGACTACCAGACTACCCAACTCATCAGGAACTAAGTGATTCACGGAGAGATGCCACCGAGCGCCTAACTTCTGATCTTTCTATAATTTCTGATTGGGGCAAAGCAAACCTTGTTTGGTTCAATGCCTCAAAAACCCAATTTCTTCACCTATCTACTCGACAAAACCTACCAGATAACTATCCCCTCTTCTTCAATGACATTCAACTATCTCCTTCTTCTACAATGAACATTCTAGGACTATCCTTTACTAAAAATCTGAACTGGAAATCACATATCTCATCTCTTGCTATAACAGCTCCTAAGAAGTTGGGTGTCCTGTGGCGTCTGCGTCCTTTTTTTCTCCCTCCCAGCTGCTTGCTCTGTACAGGGGCCTTGTCCGCCCATGTATGGAGTATGTCTCACATGTTTGGGGAGGATCCACTCATACAGCTTTCCTAAACAGGGTTGAGTCAAAAGTTTTTCGTCTCATCAACTCTCCTCCTCTGACTGACTGTCTTCTATCTCTAAATCATTGCTTCAATGTTGCTTCTCTTGCAATCTTCTACCGTTATTTTCATGCTCACTGCTCTTCTGAACTTGCTAACTGCATGCCTCGCCCCCTCCCGCGGCCTCGCTGCACAATACTTTTTACTCATTATCATCCCTATTATGCCCATCTTCCTAAAGCAAGAGTTAATCAGGATCTTTACTCTTTCATCCCTTTCACTGGTAAACTCTGGAACTCTCTTCCTGTTTCTATTTTTCCACTTTCCAACGACTTAAATCTTTTCAAGAGAAGAGTAACAAGACACCTTTTGTCTTTTATTATCTTACTGTCTTCTTTATAGGACTGGCAACTAAGCGGGCTTTGTGTTACCTCTTTTTGTTATGACCTTGGCCAGTCATGTGTTATGTAAAAAAAAAAAAAAGAAAAAAAAAATACAACTATTCCCTCTTCTTCAATGACACTCAACTGTCCACCTGATCTACAATGAACATTATTGGACTATCCTTTAATAAAATTTCACATCTCATTTCTTGCTAAAACACCTTCTAAGGAATTAGGTATCCTGTGGCGTCTGCGTTCATTTTTTTATCCCTCCTATTTGCTTGCTCTGTACAGGGGCTTTATCCGTCCATGTATGGAGTATGTCTCACATGTTTGGGGAGGGGGGGAGGGATCCACTCATACAGCTCTCCTAAACAGGGTTGAGTCAAAAGTTTTTCGTCTCTCAACACATCCTGACTGTCTTCAATTCATCTGACTGTCTTCAATCTCTGAATCACCGCCGCAATGTGGCTTCTCTTGCTATCTTCTACCATTATTTTAATTCTCACTGCTGTTTGAACTTGCTAACTGCATGCCTTCCCCCCTCCCGCGGCCTCGCTGCAATTTTTTTTTTTTTTTTTACGTTTGAACCTATAGCGGCTGTAGGCTATTTTTTTCTTTTGAGGGCTTAAGTAGTTGGCCCTGCACATTCTGGATAGTCGTGATGTCGATCGCTCTCGCCCGTTGGTGGCGCAGGCTAGATTTGTATAGTGACACCTGTGGTCTTAGGTGAAGATCCCGTATTCTGTGATTGTCGGATCATCAGTCTGGCTCATGCTGCCACCTGATGTTCCCTCCTTCGCACTCGCAGTCGAAAGAACAGGTATAGCTGCATCCGGGTTTCTTCAGCCACTCAACGATGGATTTGACAGTGGTTCCTTGGTGGGACTTGAACTCGGGACCTTCTGCTACCCTACCAGGCTCTTGTAGATTGTATTAAAGAAGGTCGAAAAAGTTGCCCCCAGCTGGATACGAACTCAGGACATGGAGCTCACCACTCTAAGACGCTAACCACTCGGCCACTGTCTCCCCGAATCATCCTTTCTACTCTACTTTGGTATTTCTCATCCCTATTCTGTCCATCTTCCTAATGGAAGAGTTATCAGTATATTTACTCTATCATCCCTTTCACTGGTAATCTCTGGAACTCTCTTCCTGTTTCTATTTTTCCACCTGCCTATATCTTGAATAATTTCAAGAGAGGAGTGACAAGACACTTCCCGAACAAAACTGGACCACCTCCCTTACTTTATTCCCTTACTGTCTTATTTATATGGACTGTCAACTAAGCGGGCTTTCTGTTACCTCATTTGTTTGTGCCCTTGGCTAGTTCTTTGTGATATAAGAAAAAACAACTAAGCATTGGTATTGGTATTTGTTTGTCCAAGACTGAATGTTTGCTTGCTAATGCTACTTTCTCAAAAAGTCTTGACCAAACCTAATCTAACCGAGCCTAAGCCAAATGTAATATAACCTAACAAGCTTAGATTACCAAATAAATAATCAATGGTAATGCTTCTCTTGTCAAACAAAATTATTAATAACCACTTCAGTTAGTGTTTTGGCCAATAATTCAGCTCATTATGTATCCTAACCTGCATTGTATTTCTGCACACCTGACAAATATTTATCAGAACTAATATTTATTGTGGTTAAGAATATATAAAACTCTAGATAATATCGCTAAAACTCACATGCAAATACTGAGGTATATGGAATTGTTTCCTTGCACTCAGAATTAATTGACTAACTTACGCATACTGTAACAAGTCCACACTGTTTGTATGCAGCCTATAAAAAATATTTTTAGGTTAGGTTAAATGCTGGGGCTTGGTCTCAGCGCGACGTAGTTGTTCTCTGTTACCAAAATCAATAATAAACTCGCAAGATTTTAAAGTAAGAAGGCATATTATGTCCTGTAGAATAGTAGAGAACAAACCAGGGTAGATTTGATTTAGGCACGACTCCAATAACGACCCAACCCGTCCCAGGGAGTCTTAGGTAATTCCGTGGGTGTATTGACAGTATCCTTAGCTGACGCTAACCTAACGTAACCTTATAACCTCCTAAATGCCGCGGAAGGAGGCAGTACTATAGTAGAACCAATTTATGAAGTCCGTTTGGGCGTTGGCTGGAGTGAGGAATTCCCTATCCGACGCTCTGCCACCTCAGTCACATCACATAATCTGTTTCATATGTCAGATATTTACCACTTCTGAATGAATTTCAAATGTTCTGTATATATTTAATATTCTAATAAGGCTTCGCAGTTTTGTCAATGTTAAGCTTTTAAAAAAAAATAATGATTATTTTATTTAAATGCCACAAAACTTGACAACGTAGCTTTACGATGAACCATTTAGAACCTGAGAGGTCACTTCCTCGCAGCCCAACACCCAAACGGACTTCATAAATTGGTTTTACTATGCAGTTCGGGGGTCAGAGCGCCGAATCACATGCAGGAGGCGAGCGTTATTTTCTAGACATTTTAAACTTTTACTTTCCTTACTTGCCTCAAAATACTATAAGACCATGAGGGTGTGATGTAAGCTGCTTTCATTGCTGCTCTCATATTTGCCGAAAATTACATCCTTCTATCGAAAGAATAAATGGGAACTAAATCACACCTTTTACCCAAACCAGTATCTTCACTCCCCTGCACTTCCTCATCGTTTCTCCATCACACCATAGGCTTTAAATCAGTCATATCTTATAACTCAGTCACACCACAGTCCCCAAATCAGTTCAAATATATCAGTCAATTAGCTGCAGCTTCTCTATTACTGGCTAACCTTGGCGCCACAAAACTGAGACGAGGGATAATAGGAAAATGTATGTTGCTGAAGTTTTTTTCCGGGGTGGCAGGGGGGTTGTCTTTTATATCTCGATAAACGTTTTAAGGCAATATCTTTCCAAGATGTCATGAAGGTACAAAATACAGGTTTTTTTCCCAGCACTCATGCAAGATGCGTGTTATGGGTCTGATGACAGTACTGTATAATAGAGGTAATATTTGCTTGTGTTTTATACCCTCGTGTGCTCCCTCCGCCCTGGGAAACTGGATATATGGTTTTAATGGATCCAAATCAGGAAATTTCAATTACATGAACATATTATTATTTGGAGTATTTGCCCCGCAACGTATTCACATAGATCGTGTTGTGTGGAACCTGAATACAGTGAGGAACTGAAAAAAACTGTTATACTGTAATTACATGTTGCTGCACACCTTGAAATTTTAACATTTTGACGAATCTAATGGATTTTTAAAGATGATGAAAAAATGGCAGAAGTAAACGAAGGTTGGAAGTACTTTTCATGATAACTCCACCACTGTGATTGCCGTGCTAACATGCACCAGCCGGTGACGCATATTCTCCAGGACTGGAAAGTTTCGTCTATGCGGAGAAATTAGGACCAATCACAGCGCGAGCTGAGGCATGCCAAGTACTACCAATTAATGACGTCATCACCTACATTGTAAACACACGAGTAAATCATGCATTAGTTAATTGATCTGTAAGGAAATAAATATACATGACAATTTATAGACATATCACAACATTATATGAGACAAAATGTGGCACAGTGGGGGAGTTGGTGGCCGAGTGGTTAGCGTCATGGAGTAGTGAGCTCAATGTCCCGAGTTCGAATCCTGCCTGGGGCAACTGTTTCATGAGCCTGGTAGGTGAGCAGAAGGTCCTGAGTTCACGTCCCATCAAGGAGCAACTGTCAAATCCATCTTCCAGTGGCTGAAGAAACCCGCATGCTGTTATAACCTGTTCTCCGTCTGCGTGTGCAACGAAGAAACTCCAGGGACAGCGTGAGCCTAAACTGAAGATCCAAACGTCAGAGAAAACGGGATCTTCACCTAAGACCACATGTTAGACCTGTTCAGAAAACAATTTTTTCCTATTTTTATACCCCCCTGCAAGGTTTCCCATGTTTTTTGACCTGGAAAAGCCGAAAATCACAACCATTTTGAGCTAAAATGTCAGGAACCTTTGCCTCATTGGACCTCAAGATATTAAGCCCGCGACAGTAGAAAAGCGCCTAATTTTGCCTTCCGCCAGACTTTTTTTCACCTGAGACTTTTGTTACAATTGGGATAGAACAACAAATTGGGTATCAATTGAAGCATTTTAATATTATTTCTGAAAAAACAATCCAAGTAAACATTCAAGAAAAAAAGACACATCATATCCAGAAAAAAAGCAAAATTTTCTGAAAATTTCATATAAATTTCATAAATATTACAATCTTGACATCAAAAAATGTGTGACAGACTCTAAAAACTATTTTCAAGTGGCAGAAAACTCTATTGTCTATGTCAGAAGGACACTTCACAGTCATTTTTTCAGAGTTTGCTTCTTGAAGCTATCAAATCGCTCACGGTTGTATTCCACAGTTTGAAGAAGGTACTGTTTTTGCTGAGAATCTGTGGTAATGATGTTTGCGAAATCAGTCATCATCTTGACTCCCCGCTCAGCAATGTCATTCACTACTTTTACATTGCTGACATATTCCAGGGCCTTGCTGTAGTCATCACTCCTTGCAGGGGGGTATAAAAATAGGAAAAAATTGTTTTCTGAACAGGTCTAGTGATGGGGGACCTGTGGAGAAGTAGTAGTGGTTGTTATAGTGGTGGTGGGTGCTGGGGGACCTGTGAAGGAGTAGTAGGGGGTATAACACCCCCTACTACTCCTTCACAGGTCCCCCAGCACCCACCACCACTATAACACCCCCTACTACTCCTCCACAGGTCCCCAACACCCACCACAACTATAACACCCCCTACTACTCCTCCAACGTTCCCCCAGCACCCACCACCACTATACCACCCACTACTACTCCTCCACAGGTCCCCCAAACACCCACCACCACTATAAACAACCACTAATACTTCTCCACAGGTCCCCCATCAGTCTAGACCTGTTCAGAAAACAATTTTTTCCTATTTTTATACCCCCCTGCAAGGAGTGATGACTACAGCAAGGCCCTGGAATATGTCAGCAATGTAAAAGTAGTGAATGACATTGCTGAGCGGGGAGTCAAGATGATGACTGATTTCGCAAACATCATTACCACAGATTCTCAGCAAAAACAGTACCTTCTTCAAACTGTGGAATACAACCGTGAGCGATTTGATAGCTTCAAGAAGCAAACTCTGAAAAAATGACTGTGAAGTGTCCTTCTGACATAGACAATAGTTTTTTCTGCCATTTGAAAATAGTTTTTAGAGTCTGTCACACATTTTTTGATGTCAAGATTGTAATATTTATGAAATTTATATGAAATTTTCAGAAAATTTTGCTTTTTTTCTGGATATGATGTGTCTTTTTTTCTTGAATGTTTACTTGAATTGTTTTTTCAGAAATAATATTAAAAATGCTTCAATTTGATACCCAATTTGTTGTTCTATCCCAATTGTAACAAAAGTCTCAGGTGAAAAAAAGTCTGGCGGAAGGCAAAATTAGGCGCTTTTCTACTGTCGCGGGCTTAATATCTTGAGGTCCAATGAGGCAAAGGTTCCTGACATTTTAGCTCAAAATGGTTGTGATTTTCGGCTTTTCCAGGTCAAAAAACATGGGAAACCTTGCAGGGGGGTATAAAAATAGGAAAAAATTGTTTTCTGAACAGGTCTAACCACAGGTGTTACTATAAAAATCTAGCCTGTGCCACCAACGGGCGAGATCAACCAACATCAAAACCTCTATAAGCCTACAGGCGCTATAGGCTCCCACATAATAAATAAAATTAAAATTAAAAATTAAAAACCGTAATGCAGTATAATGGATAGGTATAACAACTGTAGATACATCGTAACACACCTCCCACTCTGTTGGCCACCACTGCCGTCAACCTCCCGCCACACCACACTGTCATCCACCTCACCCGCGCCTTCCTGATGCCTGAAGAAAACAGGATACCTGCCTCGCCTATGAAAACCTCGCAGGATCTTGCCAGGGCTCATAAGGTTCCTCAAGGGATCCTTGCAGCCCTACACAACACAAAAAAAAAGAAGTTTCACAGATAAAAAATACTTCAGCGCAGACAATCAATCAATCATTGGGGGATATACGCCAAGGGGTGCGTCGCCTGGTCTACCCTACGACGCCACTTCCGGGGTCACCAGACTCGCCACCCGTAAGTCCCAATGATAACAGATGTTAAGCCTCTCTTCCCATACCAAGCAACTCTCAATAGGAAACATCAACTTGTCGCAGCCACGAGCCTTGTGTGTACACCTTTTGCCTTTTCTACGCCGGATTATCTCTTACAGATACAACCCGGTGGGAATTATCAGTTTCAGTGTAACGTGGCACATGCCCATATAGCCGACGATGGCGCTGACGGACTATGCAGGTAATAGACCTCGATTCAGTCTCACTGTGTAATCGCTGGTTTGACACTTAGTCATCCATGCAATACCCCATGATTTGGGGTATTGACTGCAGACACCCATTACCAAAGGCATCGATTCGCCTCTTCAAGTCGTTATTTAATGTCAATGTTTCACATCCATAGAGTAAGAGAGGCACACAAGCGACTTGAAGATCTGTATCTTTGTCCTCCTGCACATAATTATACCGACAACGCCAAATACTCGTGTTAAACAAGTTCATAACACCGTGGGCTATGTCATTCCTCCGTAAGACTTCTTGACGTGACGCGTCGTCATTATGGACTACGCTACCAACGTCTGTAAAATTTTCCAAGATCTCAGTGTCCTCGCCGCACGCATGACTAGACTGTAAGGTTCCATCTAGTAAGCCTCCAAATACCTGGACCTTGGTCATGAGCCAGGCGACCTTAAGTCCCAAAAGCTTTGCCTTCTCGTGCAGCTTCTCGAGAGCCATCACCAGGACCATGGTGGCGACTTAGCAAAGATTGCCGCATTATCGGCAAAAACAGATCAGTGATCTTGATGTTGCCGAAGGATGCTCCACAATCATTTTGATCCACAACTTGGCCCAATACCCAGTCCATACATATGTTGAAAAGCAATGGGGCAAGTGCACACCCTTGCCTCACTCACTGTGTTCACAGGAAAAAAGCTGGATACACCTCCCCCACACCTCAGTAACTCAGTACACCAGTATACCCTGCAGTTCTTCAGAATCCTCCAACGAGTACTAACCAGGATGTGGTCGATCTCCTTAGCTACCCCTCCGGCATTACTATACCAAGTCCAGCGGTGCAGTTCTAGTCTCTGATACCAAGAACCTGCAATTTTCAACCTTCTGAAACAAGCGAAATTCAGAAGGAGAGAACTGTTAATGATCCTTGTACCAGAGCCATGCATGGGGATCAACACATAACTCATAGCCATCTCTTACAGTGTTATTAGTAGCATTGAAGTCGCCGAAGACAATGAGTGGTCAAGAGGAGGACACTGGTCTGACACTGAGCTCAGATCTGAGTTTGGCGTAGAACATCTCATTCTCTTCTGCTTCACACACTTCGGTAGGAGTGTACACTGCAACAAGAGACATGAAACCCAGAGTGTGCTGCATCCTCACCCGCATTATACGCTCATCAACCGGAGTAACAACAACATACGGTTGCAATTTGCTGTACATTCCTATAGCTACTCCCCGGTGACAGCTACCATTGCACATGCTGGACCAGTTGTAGGTGCAACCCCCACTGCTAGTCTCGCCACTGCCAGGTGTTCTCGTCTCAGAGAGTCCCATTATATCCACCCTCAGCCTACTGAGATCGATAGGAGAGGCAGTTGATGATCGATTGAGAGGCTCATAACGTTCCAGGAGCCCACGCGTAGAACCCTCTGGAGGTTCATCCGAGGAGTGATTCGACGGGCAAGCGCCGCCGCTGCACCATCCCAGCCACCCCTACAATAAAAGGATTGGCTAGGAGGCCTTCTCACTTAATTTAGAGTGAGGGATTCCCGAGGACTTTGCCACGCATTCGTCATAGGCAAACCCCTCCTATGCGTCGGCATTGGAGGGGTCTGTATGGTCGGGCCCCCCGGCAAAACTGGGTCAGGGTGGGCCGGCTGTTGCCTTGCCCCCGGCCTCTACTTTCAATTGTGTTTGTGGTTAAAAAGCATGTTTTACGGGAAAGGGGTGCAAACCCTTACCCAACCAATCTATGTCAGTGATTAGCCTTAATGCTCGCCATGGCCAGGGACACAGAATCACCCGTAGGGATCAACCCAAGGCTGCCCACTATTTCAGACATAGCTGGGGCTGGATGGCCATTGACTGTGAGTTCATCAGACAGAAGTAATGAAAACATATTATGTCATATTTTCACATTATTTCTCCCTTATAGACGCTAAAAACATGTCAACAGTTACTTACTAGCAAACATGCGCAAAGTTTGTGGGGGCTTATGTCGGCTTGTATCGGGTACGTATCGGCACCGGCGGCAGGGCGACTAGTATCGGCAGATCAGATGAAGCCGATGTCGGCCCTGTAGGAATAAATGTATATCGGACTAATTACTGATAAAAACGTACAGGCCCAACACAGTCGACTTGACTTAGCCCAAGGATAATGTATAAAGAGTAAATGGGAGATGAATGGCCGGGCCGGAGGACTTAATTAGGGTCCAAAGGTCGGGTTACGGCTAATTATTAATTATTAGGTGGCAGAACCGCAGCCTGGCAATCAGCTGGCCGCGAGTAGCCTGTCCCGCCGCCGCGAGGGTTGAACCGTTGAACCGATATGCAAAATTTTTACCAGTGAGAATCAGGGCGGCGCGCACTATTTACGAAAATAATTACTGCTCTCACAGCCTGTCAGGCTGAGGTTCAACTTCCTCTATCCCCAAAGACTCATAAAGATACTTAGGAAAGGACGGTGACATCCTAATTGATTATAAATGCTCAAATTTATTACACAAGACATGTGAACAAGCCCCTGAGGCCTGAGCAAGACCGTGTCTGTTAACCCCAGGGCCCAGGCCTACTAGCTGGTATTATGTGTAATATACCAGTGTAGTACATTATATCAACATTGAGTGATACTAGGCATACAAGAACGCAACATTATTGCAAAATTACCAGATGTAACTATAAGTGTACAGTGTGTCATGAAGGGATATTTCACTTATTGGATGTATACTGTTGACTATTCTTATGTATTCTGATGTGGTAAGAATGATGGTATAGGTAAAGGTGGGGGCATACGCTATGCTGCGCGTGCCCATCGGTGCTCATCTCCGTGTCATTAGCCTTTTGAGCCTATGGTGGGTGAGGACCCGCTACCCCGAGACACAGAGCTAGTGTCACATCCGGATTACCACAGATACCTTCCCCAGGTTTCCCCAGGTACACATTTATCAACCCCGAAAGGGAGGAAGAACAGCTGTTTTGGCTGGTCGCCGACTTGCCCTGGCCCGGATTCGATCCAGGGCCCGCAGATTCGTAGCCAGGCACGCTAGCCACTACACCACGGAGGCTACAAGAGGCGTAAGAATGATGGTCTCATTACAAATAATCGGAAATGCCTCATTTTGCAATTATCCATCACCCCCCCCCCCCCTTTATTCTTGCTTTCGGTTAGGCGGTAGAAATTTACTCTATGACTGTTGCAAGATTTTCAGACAAATACGATTTTTTTTCTCGCTTAATATGTGATGATCAAATAATGCCCATTATATTATATTATAATCAAACCATTAAACTAACTTAACCTAACCGTTATGTGTCGTTTAAACCAATACACGATCGGTGGTTTTAAGTATCCTGAACTTAATGCTCGCCTCGTTCTCATCACAAGGAGTATTTATAACCCCTACAACAGCTGGCAAAAATGAAAAATAACACAACGGGGGTCTGAGGGGCGAACCCCCCCCAACAGTGAGGTTAGGTTATGTAATGAATGCCCAAGTTAGGTTAGTTAACTAGCAGGGGTGTCTGGGGGGGGGGGGAAGCACAGCCCCCCTCAGTTATGCCAGGAGAGTATTGTTCAATAGGGACTATTGGTTGACACTGCATATTTACCTCATAACATAACCTAGCCTTTGGAAAATTTTATGTGTGCACAACATTTCATCGTTACTTTCAAATTCGTTCTGACCTATAGAGACAGTAGACAGGTGAAAAATACTTGAATCTAGACTCAGTCATGTTCTAAATTTGATAAATGTATGGTTTAGGTCATCCTGCAATATCGAGGCTGAAACTCAGTTTTCCTGAATAGTGTTTATGTGCTTTGAATGAGTCTGGCATTCGTTTGTTCAGGAATTCAATTTGTTTGTAGGTGTTGGGGCTTCCCACCATAATATCCTAACGTAGTTAGGTTAAATCAGATTAGGTTAGGCTAGGTTAGGTTAGACGTGGGGTTTGGTTTAGCTACAGATGATATCAAGAAAAACATAAATGTTCAAAACTACGATAGTGCAAAGCGGAACAGGATTTGTGGGACGGGCCTGGAACCACGAGCATTGTGGGCGCCCCTTTGGCCTCCTTCATGCAGGATTGTCTCTTACAGATACAACCGGATGAGAAGGATTGGTTTCAAGGTAGCGTGCCACATGCCCTTATAGCCGAAGTTGGTGCTGACGGACTATGCAGGTAATAGGCCTCGATTCAGTCTCACGGTGCAATCGCTGGTTTGACACGTAATCATCCCAGCGATACCCCATGATTCTTCGAAGACACTTATTACCAAAGGCATCGATTCGCCTCTTCAGGTCGCTTTTTAGTGTCCATGTCTCACAGCCATAGAGTAATACAGGGATCACAAGCGACTTGAAGATCCGGATGTTGTTCCTATTTCTAGGCTTCTCTATTACTGGCTAACCCTTGCTCCACAAAACTGAGACGAGGGATAATAGGAAAATGTATGTTGCTGAAGTTTTTTTCCGGGGTGGCAGGGGGGTTGTCTTTTATATCTCGATAAACGTTTTAAGGCAATATCTTTCCAAGATGTCATGACAGGTACATAAATAACAGGTTTTTTTCCCAGCACTCAGTGCAAGATGCGTGTTATGGGTCTGATGACAGTACTGTATAATAGAGGTAATATTTGCTTGTGTTTTATACCCTCGTGTGCTCCCTCCGCCCTGGGAAACTGGATATATGGTTTTAATGGATCCAAATCAGGAAATTTCAATTACATGAACATATTATTATTTGGAGTATTTGCCCCGCAACGTATTCACATAGATCGTGTTGTGTGGAACCTGAATACAGTGAGGAACTAAAAAAAACTGTTATACTGTAATTACATGTTGCTGCACACCTTGAAATTTTAACATTTTGACGAATCTAATGGATTTTTAAAGATGATGAAAAAATGGCAGAAGTAAACGAAGGTTGGAAGTACTTTTCATGATAACTCCACCACTGTGATTGCCGTGCTAACATGCACCAGCCGGTGACGCATATTCTCCAGGACTGGAAAGTTTCGTCTATGCGGAGAAATTAGGACCAATCACAGCGCGAGCTGAGGCATGCCAAGTACTACCAATTAATGACGTCATCACCTACATTGTAAACACACGAGTAAATCATGCATTAATTAATTGATCTGTAAGGAAATAAATATACATGACAATTTATAGACATATCACAACATTATATGAGGCAAATGTGGCACACTAATGGAGTATAATGGATAGGTATAACAACTGAGGATATATCGTAACACACCTCCCACTCTGTCGGCCACCACTGCCGTCAACCTCCCGCCACACCACACTGTCATCCACCTCACCCGCGCTTTCCTGATGCCTGAAGAAAACAGGATAGCTGCCTCGCCTGTGAAAAGGTTAGGTTAGGGGATCACAAGCGACTTGAAGATCCGGATTTTTGTCCTCCTGCACAGATACCGACAACACCAAATACTCCTGCTGAGCGAGTCCATAACACCGTGGGCTATGCCAATCCGCCGTAAGACTTCTTGACGTGACCAGCCGTCATTATGGACTGCGCTACCAAGGTATGTAAAACTTTCCAAGATCTCAATGTCCTCACCGCACGCATGGACAGACTTTACTGTTCTAGTAAGCCTCCAAACACCTGGACCTTGGTCTTGAGCCACGAGATCTCAAGTCCCAAAGGCTTTGCCTCCTCATGCAGCGCCTCGAGAGCCATCACCAGGACCTCCAGCGACTCAGCAAAGATTACTGCATCATCGGCAAAAACAAGGTCAGTGATTTTGGTGTTGCCGAGGGATGCTCCACTCCACAACTCTGCCCAATACCCAGTCCATACAAGTGTTGAAAAGTGATAGGGCAAGGACGCACCCTTGCCTCACTCCTGTATTCACAGGAAATAAGCTGGATACACCTCCCCCACACTCCACAGCACTGTCAGTCCCAGAGTACAGTTCAATCCACGGCCCCGCTTATTCCCAGGGATATTTTCACTGACAAATTCGGGCGGTTACTGTCTCCCTTGAGCCAGGGGACGGGTAGGTGTGGTGTGTGAGGTCCCAGCATTACCCAAAGATCGGTAATAATGAGCTCCAAGCTCGCACCGGGAGGGTGAAGCTGGCGATCGCGAGTCCAGCTTGCGTGGACAAGACCATGGGTGAATGACATTCATGCAGTTTCTGGATGAAAATCTATTCCGAAGATTTTCGAATGTTTATGCATATATATTTCTGTTTATTTGATTTTTTTTTTTTATTTCCGTTTAGTACAAAAACAATTTATATTCATTTCCAGACTTATCTGGACTGACTTGAAATTGCTAATCAGCCAACTGTAGTGTATGCGAGGACATTTAAATCAATTAATTTGGCCCACCTAAATATATGTAAGCTATTCATCTTTTTTATTTTGACGTTTTCCTTATTATCATGTACCATGTAGTATTCATTTAAGTTTCCCACCAAGCACAGCCGATGAAGATTGAAGGAGAGATACTAATAGGACTTTTCATCAGATGGTAATTATATTAAGGCTAAATGGATTTTCACTAATAACAATGCAATGTTATATCGCGATAATTTTGCCGCACCTGTTGCATCATTGTACACGCGTGTGGGTGGCTGCGTGTGAAGTCTCTTCCTTCACGGATAAGTTGGTCAAATTAAATAAGTAATTGTCCAATTAATTTTATACATTCACATGTTAGCCGCATGGTCGGATCGTCGGCGAATAAACCGGTTACCCCACTGATTCTACCAGTGAGGAGGCTGTGCTGGACACCCAGATGGACTAAAAATAAGACCACCTTTAAGGGCAGATGAACTCACTATTGAGTCAATGGCCATCCAGCCCCAGCTATGGGTGAAATAGTGGGCAGCCTGGGGGTAATCCCTACAAGGGTTCTGCGTCCCTGGCCACGGTGAGCAGTAAGGCCAATCACTGACATAGATTGGTTGAGGAGGGGTTTGCGACCCCTCCCTGTAAAAACAAACCTTAACCACAGACATAGTAAGAGGTAGAGAGGCCGTGGGCGCGGTAACCGCGCCCCCGAATCGGTTTTGCCGGGGGGCCCGACCATGCAGACCCCTCCAATGCCGACACAGGGGTGGGGGTGTGGGGTCGGCCTATGACGAGTGCGGGGCAAAGCCCTCGGGAATCCCGCACTCTAAATCGAGTACTAGGGCCTCCTAGCCAAACTTTTTCTTATGGGGGTGGATGGGGCGGTGCAGAGGCGGCGCCTGCCCGTCGAATCACTCCTGGGATAAACCTCCGAAAGGTTTTTCGTGTGGGCTCGTGGAACGTTCTGAGCCTCTCAGACGATTGTCAACTACCTCTCCTATTGGGCGAGCTCAGTAGGCTGAGGGTGGATATAGTGGGACTCTCTGAGACGAGGAGGCCTGGCAGTTGCGAGACTAGCAGTGGGGGTTACACCTACTACTGGTCCGGCATGAGCAATGACGACCATTTCCGGGAAGTAGCTATAGGCATCTCCAGCAAACTGAAGCCGTCAGTTTTTGAGGTTACTCCGGTTGATGAGCGTATAATGCGGGTGAGAATGAATCACACTCTGGGTTTCTTGTCTTTTGTTGCAGTGTACGCTCCTACCGAGGTGCGTAAAAGTGAAGAGAAGGAGATGTTCTACGCCAAACTCGACTCTGAATTAGACCAGTGTCCTCCTCGGGATACACTCATTGTCTTGGGTGACTTCAATGCTACTACTGGCACTGCGAGAGATGGCTACGAGTTATGTGTTGGTCCCCATGGCTCCGGTACCAGAAACATTAACAGTTCTCTGCTTCTGAATTTTGCAAGGTCTAGAAGGTTGAGAAATGCAGGTTCTTGGTATCAGAGAACAGAGCTGCACCGCTGGACATGGTATAGTAATGCCGGAGGGGTAGCTAAGGAGATCGACCACGTAATCGTTAGTACTCGTTGGAGGATCCTCCAGAACTGCAGGATTTACCGGAGTGCTAAGTTCTTTGGAACAGATCACAGACTTGTTGTTACTACACTTAAGCTTCATGTCAAGTCCAGAAGAATCTCAAGAGGTAACCATACAGTGTTTCATCTTGAGAAACTGAAGGACTTAACATGTGCCCATGAGTATGCGGTGGCAGTCTCGAATCGGTTTGATGTGCTCGGTGCCCTCGAGGACCCTGTAGAACTGTGGGCTACCTTCAAACGTGAAACTCTACAGGCTGCCAAGGAGTGTATTGGGGAGCGCCCGAGGTCAAGGCGTGGTTTTGTCTCGACGGAGACGCTGGAGAAAATCGAGGAGAGTCATGCTGCCAGGCTGGCTGGGAACCAGGACCGGCACAGGGCTTTGTCACGCCGGACTAGAACCCTCCTGGGGAGAGACAAAGAGAGGTATGTCAGGAGTCTCGCTGAGAATGTCGAGGGCCATTTGAACGCTAATGACCTCCGACCCGCGTACCGAGCCCTGAAGAAGCTCCGTTCCAAGTTTCCATCTCGGGCGAGTGTTATTCGAACAGCAGATGGGCGCGTCGTGTCGGACATGGATGGGCAGATGGTTCGTTGGGCTGAGTACTTTGGGCAGTTGTTCACGGGGGACCCTCCAACTGAGCAGCTTCACACCACTGGGTGGATGTGCATCCACAGGCAGTGGATGCCGATCCTCCCATTGACGAAACCGCACCCTCTCTTGACGAGTCAGAGAGGCTGTAGCAAAGTTCGGCGATGGAAAGGCAGCTGGTGTTTGTAATATCAGTGCGGAGCTCCTAAAAGCTGAGGTGAGGCCATGATCTGTGTGTTGCATGCTGTCCTGACTGCCGTGTGGCAATCAGGTACCATTCCTCCTGACTGGAAAAGGGGCTGATCGTCCCTATCTGGAAAGAGAAAGGGGACCATCAGGACTGAAACAATTACCGCGGTATTACACTGCTCAGCGTACCAATCAAGGTGTTTGCCCATCTATTGCTGACACGGATCCGCAGTCATCTGCTGAAGCATCAGAGACCTCAGCAGTCTGGGTTCACGCCTTGTAAGTCAACAACGGACGGTTTCCTAGCGCTTCGTGTCCTGGTGGAACGCCGAACGTGAGTATCGACAGGGGATGCTTGCAGCCTATTTTGATATCAAAGAGGTATTTGACTCAGTGCACCGTGAGTCACTCTGGGATGTTCTGCGACTTCGCGGGATTCCTGCAAGGACTATTGGTTTGATGACTGGTCTGTATTCTGGGACTGAGAGTGCTGTGAAGTGTGGGGGAGGTGTATCCAGCTTCTTTCCTGTGAATACAGGAGTGGGGCAAGGGTGCGTCCTTGCCCCATCACTTTTCAACACCTGTATGGACTGGGTATTGGGCAAAGTTGTAGATCAAAGTGATTGTGGAGTATCCCTCGGCAACACCAAGATCACTGATCTTGTTTTTGACGATGATGCAGTAATCTTTGCTGCATCGCTGGAGTTCCTGGTGATGGCTCTCGAGGCGCTGCACGAGGAGGCAAAGCCTTTGGAACTTGAGGTCTCCTGGCTTAAGACCAAGGTCCAGGTGTTTGGAGGCTTACTAGATGAAACAGTACAGTCTGTTTATGCGTGCGGTGAGGACGTTGAGATCTTGGAAAGTTTTACATATCTTGGTAGCGCAATCCATAATGACGGCGGGTCACGTCAAGAAGTCTTACAGCGGATTGGCATAGCTCACGGTTTTATGGATTCGCTCAGCAGAAGTATTTAGCGTTGTCGGTACCTGTGCAGGAGGACAAATATCCGGATCTACAAGTCGCTTGTGATCCCTGGCTTACTCTATAGTTGTGAGACATGGACACTAAAAAGCGACTTGAAGAGGCGAATCGATGCCTTTGGTAATAAGTGTCTTCGCAGAATCATGGGGTATCGCTGAGATGATTACGTGTCAAACCAGCGATTGCACCGTGAGACTGAATCGAGGCCTATTACCTGCATAGTCCGTCAGCGCCAACTTCGGCTATATGGGCACGTGGCACGCTACCCTGAAACCGATCCTTCCCATCGGGTTGTAGCTGTAGGAGACAATCCTGCATGAAGGAGGCTAAAGGGACGCCCACAAGGCTCGTGGTTCCAGGCCCGCCCCACGAATCTTGTTCTGCTTTGCACTGTCGTAGTTTTGAACATAAATGGTTTTCTTGATAGCATCTGTAACTAAACAAAACCCCACCTCTAACCTAACCTAACCGAACCTAATCTGATTTAACCTAACTACGTTAGGTTAATTATGGTGGGAAGCCCCAACACCTACAAACAAATTGAATTCCTGAAAAAACGAATGCCAGACTCATTCAAAGCACATAAACACTATTCAGGAAAACTAAGTTTTAGCCTCGATATCGCAGGATGACCTAAACCATACATTTGTCAAATTTAGAACATGACTGAGTCAAGATTCAAGTATTTTTTCACCTTTCTACTGTCTCTATAGGTCAGAACGAATTTGAAAGTAACGATGAAATGTTGTGCACACATAACATTTTCCAATGGCTAGGTTATGTTAATAGGTAAATATGCAGTTTCAACCAATAGTCCCTATTGAACAATACTCTCCTGACATAACTGAGGGGGGCTGTGCCCCCCCCAGACCCCCCTGCTAGTTAACTAACGTAACTTGGGCATTGATTAAATAAGCTAACCTCACTGGGGGGGGGGGGGGGGTCGCCCCCCCAGACCCCCCTTGTGTTATTTTTCATTTCCGTCAGCTGTTGTAGGGGTTATAAATACTCCTTGGGATGAGAACAAAACGTTCAGGATACTTAAAACCACCGATCATGTATTGGTTTAAACTACACATATACCGGTTAGGTTAGGTATAGGGACTGACAACTAATCGAGCTTTGTGTTACCTATTTTTGTTGTGCCCTTGGCCATTACTTTGTGATGTAAAAAAAAAAAATAATAATATATATATATATATATATATATATTTTTTTTTTTTACACCACAAAGGACTGGCCAAGGGCACAACAAATAGAGGTAACACAAAGCCACATACGTATATACATATATATATATATATATATATATATATATATATATATATATATATATATATATATATATATATATACATATATGTGTAACGCGGGAAATTACGTTAATAGGGGAAGAGGTGAAGTAACTTATAATTATCAATCATCAAAACAAGTAATTTTCCTCCACTCCTCAGTCCTGAATCACTGGTTAGTGAGAGAGGGTTATATTTTAGACCAGTGGTAGTTGGCCACGTATCGAAGCGAAGTGAGAAGGGGAGTTTAATTTCATGATAGCCTTAGAAGCAGTCAGACACTCGCTGGGTTAAGTCGCCTGTGGGGAGGCGATATTCTCGCCCTTGGAAAAGGTATGTGGCAGAAGGTTTATAGGGTAGAGATGTAGGTGTGATTCACTGGTGATTTTTTTGTTGATATAAGGACTAATGGAATATGTTATCCAGGGTCCCAAGCTAGGAGCTTTTGGTGGACATGGTGGCCAGGCGGTCCCAAGATAGCAGTGTGTGAGACTGCAGCGTATGACAGCCAGCCGTGTGAGGCAGCGGAGTGAGAAGGGAAACAAAAAAATTGTGAGAGGGAACTGTAGACGTGTGATAGACTACATTAGGATAGAAGAACGACTTGAGCACTATGTGTGCGTATCGTTAATGTGGTAACAGTGCGACTGAAGTTACCAGAGATAACACACTACATTAGAATAGAAGAACGACTTGAGCACTATGTGTGCGTATCGTTAGCGGGATAACAGTGCGACTGAAGTTACCAGAGATAACAGACTACATTAGGATAGAATAACGACTTGAGCACTACGTGTGCGCATCGTTAGGGAATAGGAATACTTATGATTAAGGCGGTTTGTGAATGTAATCCAGTGGGGAAGTGAGACAGTAAGGAGTTAAATATATTATAATTAGAAATATATTAACGCGTTGTCATGCAGATCCAACCAGTACTTACATATTTTCTTACATCTTTTATTTTTATTCATTTATATTTTTTTTCCCACTTTATGTAGGTGGTGGCAGCAGAGTAACCAGGACTGTGGAGCACACACACATTGTGGGCGACACATATGTATATATATATATATATATATATATATATATATATATATATATATATATATATATATATATATATTATATATATATATATATATATATATATATATATATATAATATATATATATATATATATATATATATATATATATATATGTATTATATATAAATATTATATATATATATATACATATATACATATATAATATATATATATATATATATATATATATATATATATATATATATATATATATATATATATATATATATATACATATATACACAGCGCGCCAAAGCATTGTTCGCGACATCATAACACAGCGCTTCCATACGGGAATTCAGAAAATGTACTCTATGGCAGCCTACTGACTTCCGAGAGAGATATCTTACATATGGCAGCTTGTTTAAGGCACGGGCAGTCCATCAAGAACGTTGAGGAATGTTCAGATGCCACTTGTCAATTGGAGAGAACTGAAACTCGAGAAATGCCAGTGGTCGCTGGCAGTTTTAACTCAAAGGTTGGTCTACTGTGTTTTCCCTCCGCGACTAATATTTTTCATAAATCAATTTCGCGATAAATATTGATGCACCGCATCTGAATACTAAAAAAGAACGTTCTTCTGTTGTTCTAGTAAGTGTATGCATGACATGCATTACGATTGAACGTTCTAAGATAGCAATTTAATGCAAATTACTCGCCTCGAGTAGCAAAGCTTAATATATTTTTTACATGTATATTGTGGCATGTAAAATTTGGGCGATGTTCACACTGTTTTCTAAGACAGTACTGCTGCGTCTGGCAAACGCTTGTCAAAATACAATAAGCAATGCCTTGGAAACACGAAGAATAAAGAATGACGAAATCGGCTTGTTGCTGCGACAATGTAGGTTATAATTGTGGAGGCGACACGCCGCGGCGGGGAGTGGTGGCGGGGAGATTGTGGCGGGGAGATTGAATCAAAACATTGCTACTTCACGCGTCGACTCATTGCACTTCCAGGCTTTCTATCTGATTGATACACAATAATAACAGGAACATATGACTGCCTAGGTATAGATAACTTCTAAACATACGTTATTGACTGTATAATATCATAGAGTAACATTTACCTCGCCTCCTCAACTATAACCTACTTGGTTATTTGGTTAAATACATGTTTTACAGAATCAGGCTTCTATACAATATACATATAGAAGAAAATCGTTCTTAAAATTATACTTTTGTGTTTTAAGTGCAGTGGAATAAGCCCATATTTTTCTTTCAAGTTGACCAACTTTTCACCAAATTGTGAGTTAAAACTGCCAGCGACCACTGGCATTTCGGAGTTGCAGTTCTCTCTAATTATAAACGAAGCATTTAAAAAAGTATCGCCTTCCTTCCCGCGAGTAATTTGAACAGACGCGCATTGGTATAGCTATCATTATTTGCATAATGAGTGGCAAGAAAGACCTAACAAAGGAGCAAATTAAAGTTATTGTATCTCTACACAAGGCAGAGAGGCCAGTGGAAGAAATATCAAGGATTGTGGGTGTTACGAAGAGATGTGTGCATAAGTGGGTGGAGAGTTTAGGGGTGGCACGGCGGGGTAGCGACAGCCGCGACACCAGAACATTATAAGTGGCCAGGGCGAGGATGTAAAAGTCATATCGCTATATTTTTCTTGCTCTTAATTGAGGATGGGCATCCACTTGACGTTTCATGACATTTAGGGTGCTTGCTGAGGTTTTACATCCTCGCCCTGGCCACTTATAATGTTCTGGTGTCGCGGCTGTCGCTACCCCGCCGTGCCACCCCTAAACTCTCCACCCACTTATGCACACATCTCTTCGTAACACCCACAATCCTTGATATTTCTTCCACTGGCCTCTCTGCCTTGTGTAGAGATACAATAACTTTAATTTGCTCCTTTGTTAGGTCTTTCTTGCCACTCATTATGCAAATAATGATAGCTATACCAATGCGCGTCTGTTCAAATTACTCGCGGGAAGGAAGGCGATACTTTTTTAAATGCTTCGTTTATAATTGACAAGTGGCATCTGAACATTCCTCAACGGTCTTGATGGACTGCCCGTGCCTTAAACAAGCTGCCATATGTAAGATATCTCTCTCGGAAGTCAGTAGGCTGCCATAGAGTACATTTTCTGAATTCCCGTATGGAAGCGCTGTGTTATCATGTCACGAACAATGCTTTGGCGCGCTGTGTATATATATGTATAATATATATATATATATATATATATATATATATATATATATATATATATATATATATATATATATATATATATATATATTATATATGTATATATGTATATATATAATATTTATATA
The DNA here is from genome assembly GCA_016584305.1 of Chionoecetes opilio. NCBI lineage: Eukaryota > Metazoa > Arthropoda > Malacostraca > Decapoda > Majidae > Chionoecetes > Chionoecetes opilio. The sequence goes on from JACEEZ010023575.1 coordinate 97,807, forward strand.
TATAATACATTATATATATATATATATTATATATATATATATATATATATATATATATATATATATATATATTATATATATATATATATATATATATATATATATATATACATATATACTTATATATAAATATTTATATATATATATATATATATATATATATATATATATATATATATTTTTTTTTTTTTACATCACAAAGTAATTGCCAAGAGCACAACAAAAATAGATAACACAAAGCTCGATTAGTTGTCAGTCCCTATAAAGAAGATAGTAAGAGACGACAGTAAGGGGATGGGGCAATTTAGTTCGGGAGGTGTCTTGTCACTCTTCTCTTGAAAAGATTTAAGTCATAGAAAGGTGGAAAAATAGAAACAGGAAGAGAGTTCCAGAGTTTACCAGTGAAAGGGATGAAAGAGTAAAGATACTGATTAACTCTTGCATTAGGAAGATGGACAAAATAGGGATGAGAATGAGTAGAAAGTCTTGTGCAGCGAGGCCGCGGGAGGGGGGGGAGGCATGCAGTTAGCAAGTTCAGAAGAGCAGTGAGCATGAAAATAATGGTAGAAGATACAAGAGAAGCAATATTGCGGCGGTGATTTAAAGATTAAAGACAGTCAGTCAGAGGAGGGGAGTTGATGAAATGAAAAGCTTTTGACTCAACCCTGTTTAGGAGAGCTGTATGAGCGGAGCCTCTCCAAACATGTGAGACATACTCCATACATGGGCGGTATGTATATAATATATATATATACATAAGAAAAATATAATCACAGTCGAGAAGATAGATACCTATATATATATATATATATATATATATATATATATATATATATATATATATATATATATGTATATATATATATATATGTATATATATATATATATATATATATATATATATATATATATATATATATATATATATATATATATATATATATATATAATATATATATATATATATATATATATATATATATATATATATATATATGTATGTATTTATATATATTCATAGAGGACTATACTCTTGAGGGTAGACCCGCGCGGCGGCTCTCTTGGTAGTAGACCAACTACCGCACAGTACAATTCAGAAGTGTTTTAAGCTCAAAATACATCACTCTCACTTAAGATATTGAGCTGAGATTTTTACCATGGTATCTTCAGACTGTATTTATTTGATTACTGAAGCTTTTAGTCGAAAAAAATTAGTTAGCTAGATATGAGTCAAGAGAATGCAACGAAGTTAACATTCACATTCATAAGGCTACTTGGGAACATATATTTGTTAAACTTCAAAATAGGATGTTTAATTGAAATGTTAACCATAGACTATATATATATATATATATATATATATTTTTTTTTTTTTTTTTTTTTTTTGTATAAATTGAAATATCTATTAAAAAATATATTTAATGAAACCTCAACCATACAATGTTGACTAGAAATTTTTTGACACCTCACAGACACTTCACAGACACCTCACAGACACTGACTGACACCTCACAGGCACCTCAGACAATGACTGACACCTCAGAGACACTTACACACACCTCACAGACACTGACAGACACCTCACAGACACTGACAGACACCTCAGACACTGACTGACACCTCAGAGACACTGACAGGCACCTCATAGGCACCTCAGACACTGACTGACACCTCAGAGACACTGACTGATACCTCAGAGACATCTCACAGGCACCTCAGACACTGACTGACACCTCAGAGACACTGACAGGCACCGCACAGGCACCTCAGACACTGACTGACACCTCAGAGACACTGACAGGCACCTCACAGGCACCTCAGACACTGACTGACAACTCAGAGACACTGACAGACACCTCAAACACTGACTGACACCTCAGAGACACTGACAGGCATCTCACAGGCACCTCAGACACTGACTGACACCTCAGAGACACTGAGAAACACCTCAGACACTGACTGACACCTCAGAAACACTGACAGGCACCTCAGACACTGACTGACACCTCAGAGACACTGACTGACACCTCAGTCACTGACTGACACCTCAGAGACACTGACACACCTCACAGACACTGACAGACACCTCAGACACTGACTGACACCTCAGAGACACTGACAGGCCCCTCACAGGCACCTCAGACACTGACTGACACCTCAGAGACACCTCACAGGCACCTCAGACACTGACTGACACCTCACAGACACTGACTGGCACCTCACAGGCACCTCAGACACTGACTGACACCTCAGAGACACTGACTGACACCTCACAGACACTGACAGACACCTCAGACACTGACTGACACCTCAGAGACACTGACAGGCACCTCAGACACTGACAGACACTGACAGGCGCCTCAGACACTGACTGACACCTCACAGACACCTCAGATACTGACTGACACCTCAGAGACACTGACAGGCACCTCACAGGCACCTCAGACACTGACTGACACCTCACAGACACTGACAGACACCTCACAGGCACTGACAGACACCTCAGAGACACTGACAGGCACCTCACAGGCACCTCAGACACTGACTGACACCTCAGAGACACCTCACAGGCACCTCAGACACTGACTGACACCTCACAGGCACCTCAGACACTGACAGACACCTCACAGGCACCTCAGACACTGACTGACACCTCACAGGCACCTCAGACACTAACTGACACCTTATAGGCACTTCAGACACTGACTGACACCTCACAGACACCTCACAGGCACCTCAGACACTGACAGACACCTCACAGACACTGACAGACACCTCAAAGACACTGTACGGTACGGTAGCTATGTTATATAAAAAAAAAACTTTTGCGGATCATCAGAGGGATTGCGTTTAAACAGTCATTGTTTGCTCCCTACTCCTTCTTCCCCTGTAACTTCTGTTTCTTCCTGGTGTCCCTCGCTCTTCTCTCCTCACCACTGGGCTCCCTGCTTCTCCTCTTGCCCTTGTGTACAGAACTGGCCGCGTCCCTGGCAAGGTTGCTGCCAAAGCAGTTGAATAGTGTCTCTGTCACCATTGGCAGCACGTATTCCACCAAGAGGTGCCCACTGTCACATATGTATTCGCTCACTTCATAGTGAGCGAATCTCATACCCACAAACCTCTTCACAAGAACTTGAAAAACTCTTAGTGCACTGTCACTAGAAAAAAAAATTCCCCTCCTCAGTGGGTCATTAATGATGTGCCTCCAGACCTGACAGACACCTAAAGTGAGGTTGACGCCCATTTCAGTGGGGCGCTTGAGGCCTCCCCTGTTCAAGGTCCTAGTCATGACCAAGAACTCGTCGGTGCACCTGTTTTCCTCTTCCAATTCAACGCTAGCGTGCAGCTCGAATCCATCCTTGTCCACCATGACGGTAATGCAGTCGTCGCACCTTGACATCCTGGTCACTTTGTGGCCAAGGTAACCAGATATGTGGCCCAGGGCTGCCTTAGCCATGTCAGGTGGTTCGTAGACATGCTCGTCATCACGTTGTGTAGTATTGACGAGGCTCTCGTACAAGGACTCAGCCACCTCCTCGTCGGCATCCTTGTCAAACTGTCTGGCAGCTGACAACTCCCTGGTAAGCTCAGCGATGTCGTATCCGCTATACCAGAGCAAATTCTGCTTCCTAATGATGGCCTCACCCTGCATGAAGTTCCTGACTGTGGTCCAATAGTTGGACCCTGCCAGCTTTCTCAGGTGACCAAAGTGTGACTCCAGCTTGTCGCTCTGGAATTTGCCCAAGAGAAGGTACTCGAGGCCCAAGGTTCACCAGAGTACATGGCCAAGACGTTAGTGGCCAAGTGCTTAATGTTCCTACTCGTGTAGAAAGTGGCCAAGCTTGTGTCCCTGGTCACCTTCCACTTTTTATCAATGTCAGGGTCCTCGTAAGCTTCCTTCAGGAACCTGAAAATAACAAATTATATTTCATTACTTTTTTGTATGGAAATAGGAACATAAGAAATAAGGAAGCTATAAGAGACCGTGAGACCTACACGAGGTAGTTCCTTTATGTTCTCCTACGTATTGTGAAGTACTATTTTTCTAATGAAAAAGGAACAATGAACATATATATACTAGATTACTGGTGTCCTATATTCATAAAGTAGCTAATCTGTAGCACTAGGACTTGACAAACTGTAGGTTGGAATTCCGGCGGAAATAACTCTATGGAAATTAGCTCCAGAGATATGCAATTCAGGGAATATTTAAGAATTTTGATAGACAGAAGTTCTTTTACTTGTCACTTAGAAACGTGACTCAATGTCTCCTGTGCTTTGCGATATTCTGTGTGTGCCCTATATTTTGACTTTATTTGACTCATTTATGTGATTATGTTTGGGCTGCAACTATTTTTGTCATTTTCTTTACCTGCTTGTTCATTTTTGGTAGATTTTTGACCTGCGTGTCTCCTTCCTAAACCTCTTGGGCTGAGGTTAGGATATTCGGTGTCGACACGTGTACCCCGCTCCCGCACCCCCTCCCCCTGGCCACACCTGCTGCCTGCTAGTCAGGTCAGCCGGCTTAACGCCTCGTCTCCCCTCCCACCCATCTCCACCCGCCCGCCTCATCTCACTGGCGCGCCTGCTCGCCGACAATCTCATCCCACCGCGCGCCCACGCCACCCATCTCTGCGCGCCCACTCGCCAGCGCGTCCACACACGCCCTCCTGTGGCTTGTTGTCCCACGCCCGCGGCCCAGCTTGCCGCCTGTCATCGACGATGTCTACAGTGGCATCGTGTCCGCCTTCCGCGGCCTGCTTCGTGGCTTACGCCCACGCCCGCCGCCCATTCCTCAACTAATCTCTCCTTCGTTGGCTTGTCAGTGTTTTCAGCTGGTTTGGTTCTAGAAACTGCAGACTCTATTTCCTTACTGGTTGGTTGCCTGTATTAGTTTCAGCGCAAGGACAAGGAGTAGATCCTCATTTTATGTCTGTGTTGAAAAGCTCATACATAAGTGTAAGTACGTTTCATTTTTGGTCATAATTTTCTACTTAGTGTATACTTTGAAGACTTTTAGATGAGGTATCTTAGTCATAATTTTCACTTTTGAAATTGTATAATGTTGTCACGACCATTTTTCTCTTACGTTGGCTAATCATGGTGTTTCGGCTGGTATGTAGGATATAATAACTTTTATGGCTATCTCTTGCTTTGCTGTTCGTTTGTATTCAGTTACAGCGCGTCCTTTGACAATAGAGTTAAAATGTTCTCATTTTTGTGATAATGTATACGGTTTCTCACGACCAATGATGTAATTTTTTGCGTACTTTGTCCACGGCTGGTAACGTGGTTAACTTAGTTGTTTCAGCATATTTCTGTCTACGTCTTGCTTGTGCTTGAGTAGTTAATTAGTAGGTAATTCTTGATCAGGTTATTTTATGTCCACGTCTTGTCAGTGTGCTTGCTTGCGTGGTTAACGTATTTCTGGTGCAGCTTATTTCAGTCCCCTGCCTCCATGGCATAGTGGTTCAGTGGTTAACTTAACATATATTCAACTTGGGTGTGATTTATCCCCTCATTTTTTAAGTGGTTAACTTAACATATATTCTACTTTGGTGTGATTTATCTTCCCATTTTTTTTGTGATATTCATATATTCTACTTTGGTGTGATTTTATATTTCCATATTTGTGGGATTTCCTCATATTTTCTCATTTGGTACGGTTTATCTCAATATTTTGTGTGATTTTCTCATATTTTCTCCTTTGGTACGGTTTATCTCAATATTTTGTGATTTTCTCATATTTTCTCATTTGGTACAGTTTATCTCATTATTTTGTGTGATTTTCTCATGTTATCTTGTAGTATTTTCCATACGTGTATTTTTTTGAGTGATTCATTTTCATATATTCTCCTTAGCGTCATTTTTGGTTATCGGTTTATTTCAATCAATGTTTTGGTGTTGCCATTTAGCTTCATTTTTACCCCTTACGTATCTTTACCCCTTATATATCTCCTATGTTATGTTCTTATCTTTATATTCCCTATAATACGTGAGGCCACGTATTCTTTCGACGGGGGGGTAATGTACTGTACTGTAGGTGTCCTCTCTCCAATTACTCTCTCCAATTACTCTCCAATTACTGTCTTTGCACCTTCTTTCTATATTCTTTTGATCTCACCGACTAAGCAGCTGTTTAGAGGAATTTTCCTATTTGTCACGCCCCCATTAGCCAGGTGTCTTTTCTCCGCGCTCCTTGACCTGTCTATAAAGGTGGTTGACGCGTCTGCCCGGCAGACCACACTCACTCGACACTCCACACACCACGGCACACTCATTTTCTGCGCTCATCTCGTCACGCTCCGCTTCGTGGCCAAGCCAGTGTACCTGGCCGAACATATTCCACTGTTCCTGTACTCCACTTCTGCTGAGAAATATATTCATCTTCTGTCTACAAGTTGGTAATTATTCCTCATACCCATGCACACGTATTTTAAGAGACACACAGGTAAGACATTCACAGAGACCTTAAACCCACGTATACCTCCGAGCCTTAACCGCTCGTTCCACGGCTACCACAACGACGCTACCAACACTCCCGCCACCAGCATCTCATCTCATGTTCCTGCCCTGCCTCTACTCATCATATTCAAGTTATGTACCACACCACTCCCGGTACACAATGGACGCAACTTCGTCAGAGAATTTGCAAAAAAAGTAACAGTTATTTAAAAAAATTAAGCATGTATTGAAATATTTATTCTGTGCAACTATAAAAAAAAAGACAGCGACTAATAGATGAAAAAAATAATCACTAAACACTTACTTGCCAAAATCTTCTACAAAGTCTAGGTTGGCAGCTGAAGTTGGGCAGTCCAACAAAACACGCCTCCTGTCTGGGTCCCTGAACCTGACGTCAGCGTGCTTGGTCTTCACGTTGAGGATTGTGAACCACCTGCAGACAGTTTTTGTTATTACATTTTTGGTTTTCTTCTTACATTGTATGTTGTTTAGAGCATTTTACAAAAAAATGCGCATGTACATTCTTTTCATCTGCTTTTCAAAACATAATTATTATAATTTTTTTTTTTATTACTGATACGGTATAAAAGGGTTAAATGGCACCCTTCATGATTTTTTTTTTTTACCTTAAATATTACTCTTAAAATTCTGAAGACGAGAAGTAAGCGGTGCAATAATGTAATAGAATAATGGAATCTTATTAATGAAAGTAGTGCAGTACCTGCGTACAGCGTCCAAGAAGTTTGCTGTGTCGTCATATTCAGGGTCCCTTTTCTCTGCAGCTACAAAGCGAAGGGCCGCAGTTGTGGTGGCGTCAGTGGCTGCAGCAGCTAGGCTGACTGACTGCCTCTCAATGTTGGAGGGGTTCAAGACCTTGTCAGTAAGCTTGTAGCCCATCTTGCCAGGGTGCTGAAACTCCTTGTTGTGGATCTTCCTCAGGTGGTCGAGCTGGACAGTGTGCTGGCTGCTGCCATCAGCCATCACCCTCACAGGGAGGGGTGTTCCTGCCCTGTAATAAATTTTCCATTTTCAGTCAAAGCTCATAAAGAGAGAGCCGATGATTTTTTTTTTTAATGAAATACACAAATTAACAGAGAAATTTCTGAAAAAAACCTACAAAATAAAAAAAAAACTATAATAAATGCAAATAAAATCAATTGTAATCTATTATCAGAGCGGTTCTTGGTAATTTTTGTATACATGTTTAAGCAATCCTTACCAGAATCCAGCGGAAGTTCCTGAATTTCAGCACCTTCCTGTTCAGGAGATTGTAGAAAATGTTCTTGAAGATGTGCGTGCTGTCGTAGAGTGAGCTGATGTTAAATTCTTTGTTGTCTGGATCAGCAGGGTTGGGAAAGTCTAAGGGATGGTCCTTACTGCCGTTGAGTAGCGTGTTGTTCCAGGCCTGATTGGATATATGATTGTCTGTTGAGGCACTAACAAACGTAAAGCCAATGTCAGTTAGGTCATTTACCACAGTGATGAACTCCTTGTCTATGAAGGCAGCAGTGGTGGTGAGCACTGGGGTGATACAGACGAGATCGTTGTACTCCCCAGCGATGCTTTGGATGTGTGTGGCAAAGAGCCTGCCTATGAACTTGCCATCAGTCTCTCCATATATATGGCCTGCAGCGAACTCCAGGGCTTGACTGGTGTGCACCTCGTCTATGCTGAGGTGCACAAGTCTTTCGCGAGGGCTAAGCTTAGCACATCGCATTTGGAAGTACTTCCTAGTCACTTCAGTGAAGCCCCCGGTTACGTTCAGGGCACTTAGCTTCTGAGGTCTGCAGGTCTGAGGGCGGGGCAGAACCATGTAGCTGCGCCTGTACAAGTGCCAGTATAACTTTGGACTCAGGCGATCCCACAGGGCACATTGTCCTAGCAGGGGGGACGAGTAACGACGAGCTTGTGGGTTAATCATGACAAGCTTTAGCTGTTCTTTACAAAACAGCGTCACTAACCTCTTCTCGTCCTCCAGCTCGTCCAGGTTGACCCTATCTAATATCTGTCTCGCCTGCTCAAGGGGCTCGTCTGCTTGGACTTCTGTGTTCTTTAGACGAGCAAGCACGTTTTCAATTTCACTGAGTCGTCCTATGTGCTTTGGATGCTTTGGGTCACTGGACTTATCCCTCTGAAGTACATCACTAAACCGCTTTCTGGACACTTTAACACCGCGCACAAAAAGTGAAAAAGTCAGGTCACTGTATATATTCATGCAGTATTCAATGTAGGGCACATCATCATCGTTTAGAGCAGGGGTTCCCAACCTATGGATAATTACCCACTAGTGGGTAATTTGGATATATTGTGTGGGTAATGGAAGGGTGAGAATAAAGGCATTCATATATTCTGGACAAACCCAACTGTAAACTAGAGAAAGTTAAGACTTAAAAATTTATATTAGGATATCTGATTTATGTCATATTTTAGGCTACTATATAATTTATACTTGGTATCTTATAATTTAGCAATTGAAAAAAAATGCGAGTTGCCGACTCAAAAAATATGAGTTGGCAACTTTGCCTGAGAAGCCAGACGCGGGTAGCGGTGGCCGGTGGCCACGACTGACTCATCAGTCAGTCGTGTGATCACTTGCAACAGTGTACTACCGTCTCCTTACAGCAGTCTCTGTAGAAAGCTCATTGAAGGTATTTTTTTCAAAAATTTGCAGGTGATAACAGTTTTAGAATAATACTCTTAATAGATAGAATTCACATGACCGTTACACATCCGAGTATTGTTGGAGGCAAGACTTGTAAACACAACAGACTCTTGCGTGAATAGACGGATTGAAATCTGTTCTTCCGATGGCAGCTATCCATTTTGTGTTCCACTCTCTACAAAGCTCTTCCGTCTGTTTGTCCTCGTGGAATCTTATTGTAGGAAATCTGTGAAACCCACGCTGTGTGCTGTCGTGTGACAATGAAGCCAACGATAGCACAAAGCGTGTGTTTCACAGATGTCCTACAATAAGATTCTACGAGGACAAACAGACGGAAGAGCTTTGTAGAGAGTGGAGAACAAAATGGATAGTAGCCATCGGAAGAAAAGATTTCAATCCGTCTATTCACGCAAGAGTCTGTTGTGTTTACAAGAAACTGCTGTGTTTACAGTGGAAGTCAAAGTAGTTGGCGTAGCGATGCGCGGCACAGCTTTTTCACTCCTCATAAAATCAGCTCCTCAACCGTTAGAAGTGAATTATTTTGATTTTTTTTCATATGTGGGAACTCGCCCATAGATGAGGGTTTGCTTTACCGCGCCTGGCAACTGTCAGTGCTTAATTAAGTGTGACGGTTGTAGTGTCATCTCTGCTGTCTGTGCGCCAGATATTGTGAAATCGGCGTTACATTGTGAGTCTTCGTTTAGGTAGTGTGGTGATGGGGCGTAAGCCACAACTCACAAGGGGATCAATCACCCTTATCTACTACCTACAAAAGGGCTGGTTTTTAGACCAAATGATTGCAGAGGAGGCAAAGGTCTCACTAAGAAGTGTTGCGCGCTGGTTGAAACAATTCGCTACACAACCCGATAACATTCCCCCTACTCATTTAAATGGGCCCCTGGTAGATTCAAAGGCAGTTCCCATCAAGACTCTACGAATTATAAACCGCCAGCTTTTCGAACACTCCTTCATGTAAGCCGCGTAACTTTAAAGAATCAACCCAAAAGTTTACTGCATAATGTGTCTGTGAAACTGTTTCTCGATATATTCAAAAGGACTTGCACTTGCCTTCCCCGCCGCGCTGGACGCAGGCATTTCTTATTAACACCTCGCCACAAAAAAAATCGCGTTTGCTTACGCCAGAGAATATGTTACCTGTCCACTTGACAAAGTTCGTTCCATACTTTGGGCAGATTAAAAAGCATATTCACTGTGACAGGTGCACCAAGTAAACGCGTTCGTCGTCCAAAATGTGCTAATCGCTACGACGAGAATATAGGGTGACACATGTGAGGCCCTGAGAAATTGATGGTGTGGGATTGTTTTTCTTATTACGGTGTTGGAATTTTGTTATTATAGAAAAAAGGTGTTACTCTAAATGGTGAAAAATATCTCGATTTACTGTTTGACAATTTAGAGGAGTGCTTTGACAAGTGCAATGCTGAGACATTCATGCAAGACGGTGCACCGTGTCATAGCTGTAAGCCCGTGAAGGAGGTGGTTAGGAAATTGTGCCGTAAATATTTTCAAGACTAGCCCTGCAAACAGTCCTGACTTAAATCCCATCGAAAACTTGTGGGCTCTAATGAAAAGAAAATAGAGAGAGACGGACACAAGTTCCATACCAAAAACTCCCGGCGGCTCTCCTAGACGTGTGACACAACTTAAGTGAGGACAATTTACACACATTAGCTGACTCCTTTCCACAAAGGTTTACATTAAGCAATCAAGAGGAAGGGCAACCCAAAAAAATTTTAGTTGGTGGTAAGTGTTTATGTACATTTTCTGTGGTAGTTTTAGGGGAATATTATGATCTTGTTGCGCGCATGTGTTTATTCGGGGGCGACGACGCAACTACGCAACTACTTTGATTTTTACTGTACACGTACAAGTCTTGCCCCCAACAATACTCGGATGTTGTGACGTCAGTGAATATATCTGTTGGGGAAAAAGACATAAACCTTTTTTAAAACTGTAATAATTTATTGTTAAAATTAGCTTTTGTGTTTTGTCTATTATGACAGGGTATTTTTCTGTTTGCAGCTCGAAAAACCAGTATGCTGAAACGAAACTACAATGAAGCATTCCTGTCAATGGGTTCACGTACATTACTGATCGGGGAGGCACGCAGAAACCGCAGTGTGTTATTTGCCAGAAGGTTCTCACAAATGAAGCCTTAAAAACCCAATAAGCTTAAAAATCACTTCAGGAAATTACATCCTAAACCCCCAAACATGATGTAGCATTCTTCAACGAAAGGAGGCTGTCCTGAAGATGAACAATTGATTCTACTGGATGTTGCTCAAGGCAGTCAACTGCAGCAACTAAAGCGTCATATCGTGTTGCACTCCGCATTGCAAAAGAGAGAAAACCGCACACTATCGGAGAAACCCCTTATCCTGCCCTGTGCAAAAGAAAAAGTAACACTTTTGGGGTGGGAAGAGGCTGGAAAGAAACTTAACATCTTCTCCTTGTCAAATAACACTGTGCAGAGGAGGATCAGCGAATTGAGCAGTGATATTAAATTGCAGGTGATTGAACAAATCAAGAATAGCCCATTTCCATACTTTGCATTAGCTTTGGATGAACAACAGATGGGCTTCATGCGCTCAACTGATAGATATGTGCGTTTGTCCCCAGTGACGCAGTTAAAGAGGAATTTCTCTTCTGCCGAGAGCTGAAAGCTACCACAACTGCTAAAGATATTTTTGAAGAGGTTGACCGCTTTTTCACAGAGGAGGGTCTGCCTTGGGAAATGTTACTTGCAGTATGTACTGACGGTGCTCCAGCTATGATCGGAGCCCAATCTGGATTCAAGGCTCTTTTACAGAAGAAGTGTCCAGAAGTAATATGGACGCATTGTGTTATCCATCGACAAGTACTGGTAGCAAAAACCCTACCTCCGGAGCTGAAAGAAGTAATGACAGTTGTTGTGAAGGCCGTGAGCTTCATACGCGGAAGAGCTGTGAACCACCGTAAAATTTCGTGAGTTCTGCAGTGAGATAGGCTCGGAGTTTCAAACTCTTCTCTTCCACACCGAGGTACGGTGGCTATCAAAAGTCAGAGCACTAAACCGTTTCCTTGCACTACGTGAGGAGATTATGCACTTCTTGGAAGAGAAGCAGCAAAGTGACCTGGCCAATATGATTGGAGATAATTCTTTCATTGCAAAAGTATGTTACTTGGCTGACATATTCTCAGAACTGAATAACCTTAATCTTTCTCTCCAAGGAGACAACAATGTTCTATTGACCTTTACGAGAACTGTGTGCATTCCTTGAGAAGATTATCCTCTGGAAAAGAAGAGTCAGTAATGAAAATCTGGTGATGTTTAATGAGCTGAACAATATTCTTAGGGACAAAAATGTGAAGTGCACATTCAAAAACGGTATTCCTAGTCATCTTACTGCAATGGATACCGCTCTAGAAAAATACTTTCAAGTAGACTTGGATCCTAGCCACTATGTATGGATTCGACACTATTCATGGTTCCTTGCAGCTGCATTGAAGATGCAGACCCTGCAAAGGAATGTTTCTTGGGAAATGAGAAGTGACTCGATGCTCAAAAAGTGCACTTTCAGGAAATGATTTTGGCAAATTTCTGGATTGCTATGTTGCCAGAATATCCTCTTCTGGCCTATATGCTTTGCGCCAATTACTTCCATTCGCATCCCTCGCTGCAAACAGGCTCTCTTCACTCTTAGTTTCCAAAACAAAGCGCGCAACAGACTGTGTTGGAGAATGATCTTCGTGTCTCTTCAAACACATCACCAAGGATAACGCTCGGGGCCCAAAGATGCAGTCCAACCTCCCCTAATTTTTTCCATATGCAATTTAGTACTGACTGGGTGCTTTAATTTTACAATACTGGTATCAAGTAATGTTTCAAGCATTTTTCTATAGGACATTAGTTGCTAGTCTCAGCATTTTTCATTATTTTTCACTGGGACTGTTGACAAGATAAAGCTCAAAGCCTTCAGCATGCCATTTTTTAAATAACCCTTCTCTATTTATTTGATCAAATATACTCCGTACTCACATTTTGATGATTTTGGTAACACAACTTGTAGAAGTTCAGTAAATGGTATGAATGAAAAAGGTTGGAACCACTGGTTTAGAGTTATTTGTGAAGATAAGTAGTTCTCCCTCCTGGTCATCCCGGGCCCTTGTGTCTCACTCGGTGCCTGAAATTTTGACTATATGAAAGTACAGCATGATTGTCCATTATACATAATTTAAAATATTACATCTTTATTGGCTTGTATTGATGATGAAGGAACTTTTTAAATTCAAAATTTTTAGACAAATAGAGTTGTGGTTTTGTATATAGACTTAAAAAAAAAAAATACATATCTATATTATGGTTTACTTCTTTTGTTTCAAACAAGAAATTAAGAAATAAACCCTAGTAATATTTTTTAAAGAAATTCTTCAAATCGTTTATTAAATTAAACAATGGGAATGGATTTATATTTTTATTTAAAAACAAAACAAAAACCCCACAAACTAACAATGTTTAATCATCTAAATTTTCTAATTAAATACAAAGTAGGATGTTTTTTACATGATTTTAAGAATAAACATTATTCAGCAAAAAATAATCACCTGAAGTCTTTTATTAAGGGATCGTTGACCTGTTGCAGAGACGCTGAAGTCTGCAATCTTGTCAGTGTCCTAACTCCGTCTACAGCTGCTCCATGACCGAGCTTGTAAATTCACCCTAGTTAAAAGAAAATAAACATTAAGTGACCATGACAAAAAATAATAATAAACTAATAAATAAATATTAAAAAAAAAATAAAAATAAAATGTAAAAAGGTTGATAATGATTCTACATTTCAGTACGCATTCTATTTAGATAATTTTCAAACATTTTACTTATAAACTTTACTTGCGTCTCCCCTTCTCTCTCTCCTCTCTCTCCGGCTCTCATCTCTCCTCCCCTCCTCTTCTCTTCCCTTCTGTCTTCCTCTCTCTCTCTCTCTCTCCCTCATCTCTCTCTATCTCTCTCTTTTATCTCTCTCCTCTCTCTTCTCTCCTCTCTCTCTTTTCTTCTCTCTCCTCCTCTCTCCTCTCTCTCTCTCCTTCTTTCTTTCTCTCTCTCTCTCCTCTCTCTCTCTCTCTCTCTCTCTCCTCTCTCTCTCTCTCCCCTCTCTCTCTCTCTCTCTCCCCTCCTCTCTCTCTCCTCTCTCTTCTCCTCCCCTCTCTCTCTCTCTCTCTCTCTCTCTCTCTCTCTCTCTCTCCCCCCCCCCTTCCCTTCAAAATCTTACTTTATCTCTCCTCCTTTCCTAGCTCTAAATACTTTTCCTCCCATTCCTCTCCTCTCTTCCTCAAACTCCTCTTTTTCGCTTCCCCTTCCCAATATTTCTTTCTCCTTTCATTATCTCTCTCTCTCTCTCTCTCTCTCTTCTCTTCTCCTCTCTCTCTCTCTCTCTCTTTTCTCTCTCTCCTCTCTCTCTCTCTCTTCTCTCTCCTCTCTATCTCTCTCTCTCTCTTTTCCCCTCTCTCTTCTCTCTCTCTCTCTTCTCTCTCTCTCTCTCTTTTTCTCTCTTCCTCTCTCTCTCTCCTCTCTCCTTCCTTTCCGTCACTTCCTGCTTGCGGGGACCTTAAAAGACGTGCGTCTCTGTGGAGGCAAAGATTCTGAGCCGCCAATTCTTTTGGCGGACTGTGTGAGCGGGGGTGCCACAATTTATAGAACATTATACGTAACTAAGTTTTTGCAATATCAAAATAATGCTGTTTCCAAGGTCTGATTTAAAATATATTTATTATCAGTGATTCTGGAAGACAATGTTAGAAATGGAAGACATACATAAGGCAAATATTTGTGTTCCGCTGTTTGAAGGCGGGAAAAGCGGCAACGCTGCTTGAATGTCAGCTCGACCCCCACCACTATCTATATGGTATAATTTTTTCCCGCGTTTTTTTCTCGTGGGTTTTCTAGTTCTAACCCCTCACGTGCCCCTCTAGTAGCTACTATTACTACCTTCCTACAGCATCACGCTACGCCACCAACGTCACGATAACAAACGCACGTAGCAAATACGTGGTGTGAACCGGCCTTAAATATGACAGTGAAATATCCAGTGTCTAAAATACCCTAACCGAATAAAAAAACGAATAAATTTAAGGAAATGGTTCTCCTACACGTACGTACCTTGCATTCCTGGTAGCTGATGTGGTGGATCTCGCCATTTTTGTCTCCTTTGGGCTGGAGATACAAGGGATGGCTGGGGGAAAAGGACTGGGATTGCGCATGGTTTTGGGGTGCAGGGCGCTTCCCCAGCTGGCCAGTGGTAACGTTGAAATGCTTGAAATCTTCCTCCTTAGAGTGCAGGCCGCAACAAAAGCTTTGTCAATGTTAAAATCTTTCGTGAGGTGCGAAATTCTCTTTATCTAACTTTTCCTTACTGTAGGGGAAATTATCATTGTGCTTTGGTTAGAAAAAGCACTTCTGTTTCTTAGAATCTCCCACCTGAATGTTCTGGAGACATAATTTGTCTTTCAGTCCACGACACAACACTTATAAACCATTGTTAAGAGTGCACGTTAAACCGCGGGCGGGCTTAACAACAAATGACCCTCGAGGGTTTTGAAATACGGCGCTGCAGGCTGCCGGCAGCAAAATTGTCGTACCGGAAGGGCCCCCAAAGATTATTGAATTAAACTATGGAAATAATATCATATCTTAAGAATATCAATGCTCATACCTTCCTTGTACCGTAATATTCTTATTTGTTAAAGAAATGTTCATATTAGATGTAGCGATGATTAAAAGAAATGGCCTACTACGCGATGATCGGAAAATGTGATCAGTATACCCTCAGAGTACAGTCCTGTATGTATATATTTTATATATTAATATATATATAATTTTATATATATTATATATATATAATATTATATATATATATATATGGCGGGGCCCGCACCACTGGTTTTCGAACTGTCGCTCATCCAGCTCGAGCTCTCTCGCCACCGAGCTCGGACCATCGTTTCCACGAGCTCGAGCACATTCGTTAGCCTGGCGTGATCGAGGCTGACCAATCAACCCAAAAATGAGGAGAGTCTGGGGAAGCCTGCTATGGAGCCATATTCACATCACGCTTTAAAAACGTCACACACTATCTTGTACTTATTGTTGAGCTGTGTACTTGCCCGTACACTGAATCGCTTCATAAGTGTTTCATCAGAACCGCTCAGTGGGGCCCGGATAATCCAAACGGCCTTTTTTGTATTACATCATGCCACTGGGAGAGTAAAGGATCGCAGAAACGCAGTTTCACTCAAGCTGCACCTTCTGGACTTCCACGCCCCAGGTTGGTTCGAACAACAGCTGACCCCAATTCCACAAAACCCAGATTACTGCCGACAACACCAAGTACTACACTGGTTGGCGCGCTGGACCGGAAGCAGCTGGGCAATCATCGATTACCTCCGTCAGCCACCAGCCGATCAGAGGTACGAGGGGATCAGACACTCCCTTAAAAACACGTTTGGTCTCAGTAGACGTGCAAGGGAGCTAAAATCTTGCACTGGATGGACTAGGAGACGAAAACCCATCCGTGCTCATGAACGGATGTTTGCATTAATGGACGACACAAGCCCTGCCTCCTCTTCGAACGGTATTCTTGGACAGATGCCCGACGACATCCGCCTACTCCTCGCCGGTGGGTGACTTCCAGGACCCCAGACCCGCTTGCAGCGCGAGCAGACGTTCTGTGGCAGGCCAAAACAGCAGGGGGAAACTACCATCAGCAACGTGGCACTACGCCCCACAGTTACACGAACAACAGCCGACCGGTACCCCGTTCCCCACATCCAGGACTTCACGGCGAATCGTGCCGGTGCCAGGAATAAAAATTTTCTGACCTAAAAGGAAAAAAGCGAAATTTCTTGTTTTACTGGTATATATATTTATTTTAATTTTATTTAAAATTATTAAATAATTTAATAAATTTTATTTATATAAAAAAATAAATTTAATTATAATTTTTAATAAAAAATTTTTTATTTTTTATTTTTTTAAAAATTTTTATTTTTTATAGAAAAGGGGGCCCGGGCCCGCACCCCCCCCCCCCCCCCCCCCCCCCCCCCCCCCCCCCCCCCCCCCCCCCCCCCCCCCCCCCCCCCCCCCCCCCCCCCCCCCCCCCCCCCCCCCCCCCCCCCCCCCCCCCCCCCCCCCCCCCCCCCCCCCCCCCCCCCCCCCCCCCCCCCCCCCCCCCCCCCCCCCCCCCCCCCCCCCCCCCCCCCCCCCCCCCCCCCCCCCTTTTTTTTTTTTTTTTTTTTTTTTTTTTTTTTTTTTTTTTTTTTTTTTTTTTTTTTTTTTTTTTTTTTTTTTTTTTTTTTTTTTTTTTTTTTTTTTTTTTTTTTTTTTTTTTTTTTTTTTTTTTTTTTTTTTTTTTTTTTTTTTTTTTTTTTTTAAAAGGTTTCCCCCGGAAATTTTTTTGTCCCCCTCAATTCCCCAGGCCCCCGGAAAAGGGGGGGGGGTTTCCGCCAACCGGGGCCTAATCTTCACCCCCTTCACCCAAATTTCCCGCCCCCGGGGGTTTCGGGGCCTCCCAAAAACGCCCCCCGGGAAGGGGGGCTAATTTCAGAGTTACAACAAACCCTTTAACCCCCTTCCCGGAAGAGTTAAGGTGATTGCGCCTGCGCGCCGGCCATCAAAACCCACGTTGGCCCCGGAAATAAAACCCAAAAACGGCCCTGGGGGCAAAGGCCCAGCAAAGATTTTTAAAAAGGCTCCCCCACCCATTTCCACCCCATGTTTAAAAGGAAAGTTCCCCCGAATTTGGGGCCGAAAAACACAAGATTCCTCTGGGGGCGGGCTAAGGAACCCCAGCCCACACCCACCGCTTCCCGGCGCCCCCCGTTTTTCAAGGTAAAAAGGGGCCGCCACCCTTCCATTTCCAAAGACGGGAAAGTGGCAGCTAAATTTTGGGGCCACGGGGGCAAGGGGGGGGGAAAAACCATCCTTGTCAAACCCCAAGTTTAAAAGGGGCCAACCCGCCCCCTAAACAGGTTTCGTTGGGGCCCAAAACCGACGCTCCGCCACTCCTCCCCGGGGTGTTTCCCCCGATCCGGGAAGTTACCAAAACTTTTCACCCCCCCGGGTTGGAAAAACCTTTACAAGTGGCGAAACATCCGCCCCTGAATACCCCCGCCCCAATGGTTGGCAATGTGCTCCCCCCTCCTTTCCCCGGTTCGGGTTTTTTCCCAAGATCTTTTGGACGGGTCCCCAGTTCCCCACCCGGACTTTAAAAAATTTGGGCCCCAGCACCCCTTTGGCCTTTAAAAGTTTTGGCCAAAAAACTCCCTTAACCCACCCCGGGAAAAAGGGGCCGGGGTTTTGGAGGTTTTTTCACCCCAAACCTTTTGAAACCCCACCCCACCCCAGGCATTTTTCCGGGCCCCCGGAAAATGGTGGAATTGCCGGGGGTTTTGGGTTTGGCAACCAAATTTTTCTCCCAAAAGGGGGGCCCCGGGGGGCCCAACCCTTCCCTTCGGCCCTGGTATAAGGGGCCGCCCCCTTAATCCCAGGGGGTTTCCCTTTCCCACCACCCCGTGCGGACCCCAGGTAATCTTTCCTTTCGAACCCAAGGGCTTTTCCACCGCCTTTAACGAAAGGGGGCTTGGGAATTGTTTCCCCCTATATCCCCAAAAAGCCTCACCCCGGATTACCCACCGAATTAAGCAAAAAACTTTTTTTCCCCGGGAAGGAATTTGTTTTCCGCGCCCCTTGGCCCCCCATAAAGGGGACCCTTTGGGGGCCCCTGCCCCCCCTAAGGCTTTTCTTCCTTTCTCGGGGCCGAACAGTTCTCGGGGAATAGTCTCCAAGCCAGAAAACAACCTTTGGTGCGACAACCCCGTGATTTTAGGAACCCCCGAACCGCCGGGGAAAAAGGTCCCAACCTCCCGCCCCCCCCTCAAAAAACCCCCCCTCTTCCCAAGGACAAATCGGGGCCCTCCAACCACCCTAAAACCGCCTCCCGGACTGCCCTTCTGGGGGGGGGGGGGTTTTTTGGGGGCCGGCCCACCACCCTTGGAGGTTTGGAACCCCCCCTTCACCCCGCTCCGGGCCCCTTTTAAATTGCCCCCGGGGCCTGGCCCCCCCTTAAACCAAAGCCCGAGGCCACTGTTAGTGGCACGGGGCTAAACCAAAAACCCCAAAAACCAAAGGGGGGATTGTTTTGCAAACCCCTTGCGAAAAAAAGCCCGTACAATTTCCCCCAAACACGCCCCCACCCCCTCCAGTACTTTTTGGTTGGAGGGGTTTTCCCGTCCAAATAGGAACCCCCGTTCCCCATTTTTTCCAATAAAAGACCCGGGCAATTTTGTTTATATTTAATATTATTTTAGTTAATTGGTTAATTTTAAAAGAATTTAAAAATAAATTTATTATATAAATATTTTGGGGTAATATAAAATTAATAAAATTTGGGTAATTTTAAAAAAAAAAACCCATATCAAATAAAAATATAATTTTGGGTTTTTTATAAATAAAAAATAATTTTAATATGGGGTTAATAAATTTATAATAAAATATTTGAATTTAATAAAAATTGGGGATTTTTTTTATATTTAGAATAAAAATATTATAATAAAATATTAATTTTTTTTTTAAAAATTTTATTAAATTATAAATTTTTAATTAAAATAATTTAATATTATAAAAGAAATTTATATTTAAGAAATTTTTAAAAATATTAAAGGAAAATAATTTTTAAAAAAATAAATATTTATTTAAAAAAAATATTTAAAAATAATATTTATTTTGGGGGGGGGGTTTATTTAATATTTTAAGTTTAATAACTATTTTAATAATTTTCAATAAATTTAATTGATATAAATAAGGAAAAAAAAAATTATATATTATTTAAAAATAATAAATTTTTTATTTTTTGGGGTTTTTTTATATATTAATTTATAATTTTTATAATTTATATATATATATTTTTTATATATATATATATATTATTTAAATAAAATTATAGTTATTTTATAAAAATTTTTTAATAAAATTTTTAATATATATTTTAAATTAAAATTTTATATATATATTTAATATATATTTAATATATATATAAATAAAAATTATATATATATAGATATATATATTATATGTATATAAATTTAAAAAATATTTTATAAAATAATATATATTTAGTTTTTTAATATATTTTTAGATGTTTTTAAAATTTTATTTAATATATATATTTTTTAAAAATATTTATATTTATATTATTTTATATTATATAATTATATATATAATATAATAATATATTTTATATTTTTTTTTTATATATATATAAAATATTTTTTATATATATATATATATTTTATTTTTTAAAAAATATATATTATTTATATATATATTATATTTATATTATAGATAATTAAAATATTTATATATTTTTATTTAAAATTTTAATATATATATTAATATAAAATTTTTATATATATAAAAATATTTTATATTTTAATATGTATAATATATAAAAAATTAAAATATATATTTTATATATATATATATATAAAATATATATATATATATATTATATATATTTATATATATTATATTTTATATAATATAATATAATATATATTATAAAATATTATATATAATATATTTTATATTTATATATATATATAAAATTTTTTAAATTTTAAAATAGTTTATTTTATTTATTTTTTTTTATAAAATATATATTTTATTTATAATATATATATTTATTTATTTATATTATAAAATTATATTTTTTATATATTTATATATATTTAAATATATATATATTTTTATATATTTTTATATATATATTTATATTATATTATATATATATTTATTTATATATATATATTTATATTTTATATAAAAATATATATATTTTTATTTTAATATATAAAATTTTTAAAATTTTAAATTAATAAAATTTTTAAATATTATTTTTAATATTTAATATATATATATTTTATATATTTAGATTATTTATATTTTTTATATATATAATATTTTTATATAAAATAAAATATATAATTTTATATATAAAATAATATATAATATATTATATAATTTATAATTTATATATATATATATATTTTATTTAAATTTTATATATTTTTTATATTTATATTATATTTATATTATATTTATTTTTTATATATATATATAAAAATAATATAATATAATAATATATATATATATTATATATAATTTTATTATATAATTATATTATAAAATATTATATATATATATATAATATATATATATATATTTATATTTATATATATATATATATATATATATATATATATATTATTATATTTTATATATTATATATATATATTATTTTTTATATATATTTTTATATTTTTTATATATAATATATTTATATATTATAAAAATATATATTTATTTATATATAAATATATTTTAATATATATAAAATTTTATATATATATTTTATATTTTTTAAAATATATATATATATATATTTTTATATATATAATATATATTTTTTTTATATATATATATTTAATTTTATATATTATTTTTATTTTATTATATATATATTTATATATATTTTTATAATTATAATTATAAATTTAATTTTTATATTTAATATAAAAATATATATATAAAATATATATATTTTTATATAATATAATTTTATATATATATATAATATATATATATAAAATTTAAAATTTTATATTTTTATATATTATATATTTTTTTATATTTTTATATTTTAAAATTTTTTATATAATATTTTAAATTTTAATAAAATTTATATATTTATTATATATATATATATTTTATAATATATTTAATAATTTTTTTATAAAAATATATATATATATATATATTTTTAATTTATTAATATATTTATATAAAATTTATAGTATATTTTTTATATATATTTATATATAATAATATTTATATAAATATAATATTTTAATATATATATATATATATATTTTAATATATATTTTAAAAGTTATATTATATATTTTTATATATTATATAAAATTTTTATTTATATATATATAAAAAATATTTATATTTTTTTTTTTTTATATATAATTTTTTATATTTTAAAATATTTTTAAAATATTTTATATATTTTTATTTTTTTATATATATAATATATATTTTAAAAATTTTATATATATATATATATATTATAATATATATTTTATATATATAATATATATATATATATATAAAATATATATATATAATTTTATATATATATTTTTATATAATATATATATTTATTTTTTTATATATTTATATTTTTAATTATATTTTTTTTTTAATAAAAAAATATTTATATATATATTATATATATATATATATATATTTTATATATATTTATATATATTTTTAAAATTTTTATATATATATAAATTTATAATATATATTTTAAAATATATATAATATATAAAAATTTATAAAATTATTTATATAATTTAAAAAATATATATATATATTTTTTAATAATATATAATTTTATTAATATATAAAATAAAATTATTATATTTTATATATAAAATATGTATTTATATATATATTTTATATTTTTTATTATATATTTTAAAATTATATATTTATATATATATATATATTTTAATATTTTATATTTATATAAAATATATATATTTATATATTATAATTATATTTTAAATTTTTTATATTTTTTAAATATATATTATATATTTTATATATATTTTTTTATATATAAAATATATATATAAAATTTTTTATTATATAATTTTATATATATATTTTATTTTATATATTTTTTAATATATATAAAATATTTTATTTTTATATATATTTTTATATATAAAATATATATATATATATATATATATATTTATATATATATATTATATATAATATTTATTTTAATAATTTTATATATAAAATTATATATTTAAAATTTTATTTTATTATATATTTTTTAATTTTTATATTAATATATATTTATATATATTTTTAATATATATTTTATAATATATTTATATATATTTATATATTTTTATATATATTTATATAAAATTATTTTTTATATATAATATTTTTATTTTAATTTATTTTAAAAATTATTATTTTTTTTATAATTTAAATTATTTTATAAAAATAGTTAAAAATTTTAATATATTTTGGGAATGTTAAAAACAAATTAAAATTTAATTTTTTAAGAAAATAAAAATTTATAATATTATTAGAATTATTAAACTAATAAATAAAATTTTTAAAAATTTTTTATTAAGGTTTTCCTTTTGGAAATCCTTTGATTTTTAGGGTGAAAAACACTATTTGGGGGGTTTTTTAACCAAAATTTTCCCCGGGGGGCATCAACCAAAAAAGAGTTTTTGGCAATGAAAAAGGGGGAAAAAAATTAATTTAAAAAAAAAGTTTTATTATTGGTTAAAAAACTTTTTTTAAAGATCAAGGGGACCTTGGGTGTATGCTTCTTAATTTGGGGTGTCACTGGGGTTGTGGGAAAAACCTTAAATTTTCATGAAAAAGGGGGCTAAACAGTGGTTGGGGTTTTTTGAGATTGGAAGTTGGGGAAATGGGGTTAAAGTCGGGGAAAAAAATTTATGGGATAGCCCTAATTTTAAAGTTCCCTTTGGGGTTGGTCCTTGGAAAGGATCCAAAATTTACCTAGAAAATTTAAACCCTTTAAAATTATTTTGGGGGAAATTAAAAAAATTAATATAATAAAAAATTTTATTAATAAAATTAATTTTTTTTGGAAAAAAAAAAAAAACATTTTAAATTTAAATTATTTAAAATATATATATAAAATTTTTTTATATATATTAAATTTATATAAAAATATATATTTATATTTTAAATATATATATATAAAATATATATTTATATATATATATATATTTAATTTTTTAAATATATAATATATTTATAAAATTTTATTATAAAAAATTATATATTTATATATAGGTTTATATATATATAAAATATTTATAAAATATATATATTTTTATAGTTATATATATTATATATATATATATTTATTATATATATATAATTTTATTTTTTTTATAATTTATATTATATATAATTATAATATATATTTAAATATATATTATATTATATATTTAAAATTTATCTATATTATATATATATTTAAAATTTAAAATATCTATATTTTTATCTATAAATATTATATATATATATATCATATTATATTTTACATATTATATATATATTTTATTTTTCATTATTTTTCTCTATTTATATATTATATATAATTTATACTAATATATATATTTTATATTTCTTATTTTTTATTTTATTTTATATATATTTTTATATAAAATTTTTATATTTATATATATATATCATTTATATATATATTTATTTTTAAAATTTTATATTTTTAAAATATATATATTTTAATATATATAAAATTTAATATATATATTTTTTAATATATAATTTTTTATATATATTTATATTATTTATATATTATATATAAAAATATTTTTATTATTATATATAAATTATAATATATTTTATATAAAATATATTATATATTTATAAAATTAAAATTATATATATATTTTATATATATTTATCTATATATATAATATTTTAATAAAAATTTTTTAAAAATTATAAAATATATATATTTAAAAAAATATATAAAATTATATATTATTTATATATTTTTAATATATAAAATATATATATATTTAATATATTTTAATTATTTTATTTTAATTTTATATATAATATCTTTAAAATTTAAATATATATATATATATTATTTATATATAATATAATTTTATTTATATATAAAAAGTTTAAAATAATAAAATTTATAATTTAAAATTTTTAATTTATAATATATATATATATTTTTTTTAAAAAATATATATATATATATATATTTATAATATTATATAATATTTTTAAAATTATATATTTTATATATTTTTATTTATATATTTAAAATTATATTATATATATATTAAAATTTTATATATAAATATATATATTAATTATATATATATTATATAAATATTGGGGCCCCCCTCAGCCGTGTGGGGGAACTCCCCTTTCGGTTTTTTTTTTTTTTGTATTAGTTGGGTTATTGGGCAGCACCTTTTTTTTAGCCCCCTAGCGGGTCCGTGAGCAGAATTGTTGTGGGACGGGCCCCAGCCCGGCCCTCCCCCGGCTGATTAATGTTGTTTCACTATATCGTAGTTTTTGGGC
Organism: Chionoecetes opilio; assembly: GCA_016584305.1. Lineage (NCBI taxonomy): Eukaryota > Metazoa > Arthropoda > Malacostraca > Decapoda > Majidae > Chionoecetes > Chionoecetes opilio. Next base: position 123,189 of record JACEEZ010023575.1, read on the forward strand.
GTTTTTTAGAAGGACAAATTTTTTTTTCTGATGCCTGCCCCCCAGTGACCTTGCACTATGGTTAGGTCCCCTCAAAGGGCGCTTGACCCTCATTGCCCCCGAATGGGAGTTGGGGCAAAGTTTGCTAGCCTTTAAGGTACAGTCCCCGAACGGAAGGAATGCTTTGCCACCCCTCGGAGAAGTTCCCTTTTTTTTACGGGCGGCGAGAGTTCCCATTAAGCGGGAAATTTTCAAGTTAATTTTTTAAAATAAAAATATTCAAACTATATATTTAAACAGCGTTTTTCCCCCTGTTTTGAAAATTTAGGAACCGAATATCGGGGGGTTTGTTTAGTGATTGGGGAAGGGGTTTTGGGTTTTTAAACGTTACGTAACCAATTTCCATGTTTTTGTATTGAAGTGTAAATTTTAAAATTATTTTGGGGGCAAGCGAAAAACTTGTCCCAAAAACAAAAAAACCTTTTTTCTTTCTTTGCACCTTTTTACCCAAATGGAACTCGCCCAAAACCCTTTTTTGTCGGCAAGACTTTTCGATTGGGGTTTTTTGGTTAAAAGGGGGAAAAAACTGCCGGTCCCCCTCCCCCCATTTCCACTGTTTTCACCCTTTATTTTTTTAGTAACTTCCCGTTTAAAGCACTTTTCCCCTTAAAACCTTTTAAAAATTATGGGATTATTCTAGTGTTTTTCCCATTTCTACCCCCCCTCCCCCAAAAAAAAAATTTGGGACCTGGGGGAAAAGCAGGACATATGGGGGTAAAAAAATATGGTTTTGCAAAAACCCATTTCCCTTTTTGGGTTATGGAAAATTTTTAAAAAAAAAAAATCTATTATAGGGATAATTCTTTTTGGGTTTTTTTCTGGTCCGGGGACGTTTTAACCTGGAAAGAAAACCTCACAGAAGATGACTGAAGTGTTGAGAACCCCCCCCCCCCCCCCCCCGCTTTGGGGTTAGGTTAGGTTTTGAAATTTTGGGGGGGTTAGGTTTGGGTTTTGGGTTTGGGTTTGGTTTTGGTTTGGTTAGGTTAGGTTTTGGGGTTTGGTTAAAGGGTTTCGGTGGGTAAAACCCCCCCCTAGGTTAGGTTAATTTTGGTTTGGCAAAAATTTTTTTAGATAAAAAGGAAATTACCCTAGATCTAGGGGAATTTTTACCCCCCAAACAACCCTTAAATTAGTGGTTTTTCCCAAGTATTTTGTTTCCCCCCCCGAAAACCCCGTATTCCCACAGGGGCCCAAACTTGTTTGGGGAAGTGGGAGAGTATGGGCAAACACTAGAAATTTTAAACCAAAATTTTTAAAAATTTCATTGCAGAAATGATATAGTTTTTCTTAGACCCAATTCCCCATAAAGACACAAACTCCCTTCCCGAGGCCCCCCAAAACCCTATAGGGGGTTTTGGTTTAGGGTATTTTTGAATTTGGGGAGGTTATATTAGGTTTGGTTAGATCTGGTTTTTGGGAGGTTTGGATTTTGGTTTTGATTAGGTTAGGTTTTGTTTTTGGTGGGGCAAGCCCCCGCTTGGTTTTTTAATTTTTGGGAAGGGGAAAATTTTTCTAGATAAAAGGGAAAATTTCTTTTTGATCTAGGGAGTTTTTCCCCCTCTACACAAATTCCCTTTAAATTTTCGTTTTTCTTTCCCACGCAAATTTTTTTGCTCCCCACCCGAAAACACCGCCCTTCCCGGGGGGCCCAAATTTCCCTTGGGGGTTTGTGGGGAAAATTTGGGCCCAAAAACTAGAAATTTACCGGGAAAAGGGAAAAAAAACAGGGGCTCAGAAAAAAAGACCCCGCAAATCCCGTCCATTTTTTATCAAAACACTAATTTTTCCCAAAGGAAAAAAATAGTCAGTGTCCCCAGAAAATGACGCGCAGTCCCCCTTTCCCTTTTTTATCAAAAAACACTAATTTTTACCCCAAAGGAAAAAAATAGTCCGTGTTTTAGAAATGACCGTGCGTCCCCCGGGCCATTTTTACCAAAAGCACTTTAATTTTGCAAGGGGAAAAAAATTTTTTTGTGTTTCGAAAAAGGGCCCCCGCAGTCCCTCGTTCATTTTTTCCGGTTTCTTTCCCTTAATATCCCACTAACCAAAACCCTTACCTTCGGCGGAGTTCCCCGGGTTGTGCCCGGGCGAAAATTTCGGGTAGACAGGGTACCAGGTTAACCCTTGCCCTTATCCCTAATGATACGATTTGGTTTACTCTTAACGCCCTTTAATTATATGATTTTATGGGCAACCATGATGTTTTGCCCCTTTTTTTCCCCAAAATTTTTAGGTTAATCAGGGTTGGGGGGGCCCCTTTTTCCCTAGGAAAAATTTTTAAAAATCCCAAACTGGATGTCTGCACCTTTAAATTTTTGCCTCCAAATTGGGTTTTTTTCTGGTCAAACTGTACTGTCAATGGGACCCCCCTTTTGGGGTACCGTTGGGTTCGGGCCGCCCATATTTGCATGCATACCCAGGGAGAAAAGGGCAATTTAACGGGCGTTTTTTAGAGGGCACCCGATTTTTTTTTTTTGGCCTACAAAAGGGGGGTTTTTTTCTAATGGAATGTTTTTTTTTGCGCAAACCCATAAAAAAAAAAAAGGTTACTTTTTTGGGTTTTAAGGGTTTGGTTAGGTTCATTAAAAACCCATAAGGTTAGGTTGTTTTTTCATTAAAACCCCTTTAAAGGGTTTAAATTGGTTTCATTTTTAAAACCCCATAAGGTTAAATTTTGGTTTTATTTAAAAAATTAAAGGTTAGGGGTTTAAATTTAATTTTTTTCATATTTTTTTTTGTTTTTTTTTTCGCAAAATAAAAAATATCTCCGTTAAAAAAAGCACCCTTTTAAAGGGCCCAAAAAAAAAATAGTCGGTTTTCCCCCTGAAAAAAAACCCGCCCAAACTCTCGGGCCAATGCATTTAATAAGGGGGCTTATTCAAAATGGCGGCCCGAATTTAAAATGTATCCCCTTTTGGAGGGGAAGCACACTCGGTTCACGACCGAGAATCCCGGGGTTCCCATTCCCCGGGGGGAGCGGAAAACAGTTTTTCTTTTTTTTTTTAAAACCCAAGGGCCCCCGTCCCCCCAGCAGGAATGGGTACCGGGTGTTAGCCGGGGGGTTTGGGAACCCGCCCCGGGGGTGTGGCTTTTGGCCAAACCCCTATAAGCATAGCAGACAGCTCCCCTGCTCGGGGGAGTCTGCGGAGAGCTGTCTGGTTACAGCAGGGGATCCTCTCAAACTGGGGTCAATAACTGACGAAAAAACTTCAATCATCATCATCAAAACCCCTTCCCTTTTCGGGTTAAACATGATAAATCGATTTGTTGTGTCAACCCAGATGCCAGCTGAGTAATCAGCTGATTAATGTTTGTAAACATTATTTATCACGTGACAGCCTTGTGATTGGCTGATAGATCTGAATAGATAATATAAACAATGCTGTGATTCGCTATTAGCGAGGATGACGTCAATGTATTCGCCAGCCAATCAGCTGTCTCTGTGGAGATACTCCGAGATACTCCTCCTTGCGCCCGGCGCAAGTCCATCTCGGCGGATTATTCAAACAGCTTCGGCGCAAGAGGGGGGCGAGGGTTGCGCCGGAGTAGCATTTACACCATACTTACACCGCTTGACTTACACTTTTTTGCTGGATCTGGCCCCTGTTCACACGAGGCGTTTTCAACCACGGCGGCCACCGCGCCTAAAACGCTGTAATCGTACACACGAGGCGTTTCCAACCGCGGCGGCCACCGCGGCCTTTGTGTGTGTGTGTGTGTGTGTGTGTGTGTGTGCGTGCGTGTGTTGGCCTTGTCCTCTCTGGAATGATTTAGTGTGACACTGTAAACAAGAAAGAAGAGAAGAAGAGAGGCTCTTTTTTTTCTTTCCTTATTTATTCTCCCTTCCTTTTTTTTTCACTACCTTATTTTCTCTGAAATCTTTGACCATTTCTTCATTATTTTTTAGCCTTCCTTATTTCTTTCCTTTTCTGTTTTGTCTAATCATCTATTCTCTTCATCCTCCTCTTTTTAACTTTACCTTTATGATTAAAATGAGAGAGACTGAGAGAGAGACGATGAGAGAGAGAGAGGGAGAGAGAGAGAGAGAGAGAGAGAGAGAGAGAGAGAGAGAGAGAGAGGAGAGAGAGAGAGAGAGAGAGAGAGAGAGAGAAAGCAAGGACTCCACGTGGAGTATCCCAGGGGTTGCCATGGTAACTCACATTCTCTCTCCTCATTGGTAAGTCTCAGCCAATAACACGGTGGCTGCCGCTATCTTTGTGATTAATGTATCTCGAACAGCGCGTTTGCGAGGGTTATAGCGGTAACGGCGCGGTTGTCAAACCGCCGCGGTTACGTGTGAACGATCCCATAGGCTACCATTGACTTTGCTACCGCGCGTTTACTACCGCGCGGTTGAAAACGCCTCGTGTGAACAGGCCCTAAGGTCCCGGAGTGGTTTGGAGACTGGTGGGAGCCTGGTGAGCATCAAGAAGCTACCACGCCCTCGTCCGTTCACTCTTCCACTTGGTCCGAATTTGTCCCTACGTCCTTGGTGTAGCTCAGTTAACCAGTAGGAAGACAGGAACACCATGGCAGTGTAGAGGAGGAAAATCTTATCACCCTCTCTCTCCGTGACAAAGGGACTGGCTGTCACGTAAAGGTGTGTATTATTCAAGACTGGTAAGTTTGGAAGTAGTTCACTCTGAAGCATATATAATTGCAACTGACAAAACTTTTAATAACGTGTGGTAGTTGAATTCGTGTGGTGGTTATATGTGGACGAGAATGTAAAGAAGCCGATGGTTTAGTGTAAGATGGAGTTGGAGACTAGTGGAGGCTTGGTGAGGGTCGCGGTCAGTGTGTATGCGTCAATGTAAACAAAGGCGACATTTCTTCTCTCGGTCCGCCCTACACTACCGCCTCACTCTATTTTGTTTCCACATGTTTCACTCAGCCTCTCGCGTACCACAATGTTTCGTCTTGTACAAATATGTTTAGTGCACGTGTCCTGGACTTAATATTCACAGTAATTTCACTGGAATGTTTTCATCCCATCGCTTCCACCAGATATGTTGCCCTCTTGGTGTCACCAGTTGTTCATGAATAACGAAGGTAACATACGTACTCTGAGATGAGTGGTTTGGTGAGTCGTAACCCGAGCGTTTAGGCTAAAACCCGGGGTTTAAGTAAAAAAGTGTCAGTATAGTTAGCAAAAATATATGTACTCCATATGAAGTTTACATATAGCAGTTCATAGAGGATAACGTTATAGTAGTGGAAACGTTATAGTTAAGTCCTGTCGGATTATCAATGTACACTCACTGACCTCACATGCTACTACACACACGTCTGTCCTTAAACTTTGCTTGTATATCTCTGTCTGTCCACCAGCGGGCCCCAACAGGGGCGCGCCTACCAGGCGTTAAGCAGGGAGGGTGTGGCGTGACATGGCAGGGTGTGGCGTGACACGTCACTGTACAGGGTTAGCAGTTAGGAATAATCTGCTTTCAAATATGAGTACATTAAACATCATTAATAAGAAGGAGATGTTAGTAGTGAAAGGTACATACATGACATATAAGTCCTACCTACCTATAACATCAACACTTTCTCCCCTAGCCTCTGCCAGTCCCTCCTTTCCCAGCATTAATCTACCGTCCCGTCAGGAAAAAACTAGTGCTCCAATCTTGTTTCTTTTTTCCATCTTTTTTGTTCTCTCTTCATTAATTTATTGATGAAAACGTATCTTTATTTCCGGGTAGTGTGGTGAGAAAAAAAGAAAAATACCATCGTGTTCTTTTAAATTTGGATGCACAATACATTTTTTTCATTTTGTGAAATGGCGAGGTCACACATGCATTTGAGGCCTTGACCGCAACCTTGGTTAAAGGGAAGAAGGGGTGGGTAGTGGAATGAAGGCGGTGACAGGGAGGAAGTGAGAATGTTAATAATCAGGCGCAGTGGGAGACGGGGACTGTTCCTTGAAGATGAACTCTGCCTTTGATCCTCATCCCCACGTAAATGATGACAATGAAAGCATGTGTCATAACCGACCAATCAACATTCGCAAAGACGTGATTATTAGGCAATTGCTTATTTTTCGTTCGCGGTAACATTACTTGCGACCTCTTTGCCTTGTCTTCCATGTATATTCTCGAAGGTATTAGAGCAGCAAAGACGCGAGAAAGACCTGTGTATTGTGTTACGATATAAACCTGGGCGGCTCGTGTTTGGATGCCTGATGTTTACAGTATGTGCCTCGTGGAGTTTATAGCGTTTAGGATCGCCCCACTTTCTCCCCTTACCTGTCATCTCCTGTACCCCCATGCCCTTCCCCCCTTTCTGCTCCCTACCCCCTTCCACCGGATCCCTGCAAGTGTCCTTCGAACTGGCTTTGAGATATTTGTGAAAGTCGGTGCATCGGCTCACAGCCCTCCTGCGAGTCTTTACTATCCTGGCACTGACCATCCTGGCTGGATAGACTTGGCCATGGATGGGTTTCGTGGGACCTATAGAGGGGCGAAGAGCGATATAACTGTAATTAATGTTAGCGTTTGTTGGAAATGAGACACGGTTATGGTAGAATCGATGTGAGAAAGACATCAAAGGAAACATTATACAATATTTCTTTATCTCTTCTGTCTAAGCCTCAAGGCCGATGGTGGTAAGTCTTGGGGAAAAAAGGAAGCGTAATACAAAAGCGTAAAGGAGTGTAATACAAAACAACAACGAGATAGTGAATATTCTATCGGACGTGTTGACTTCTCGGAGGCAAACTCTTATTATCATGTGCCTATTATCGTGAAGACAGAAACAAACAATAGCAAGAACGAGGCCAAGAAATACAAAGACCACTAGAGGATCCAGACCTGTGGATGGGACGAAGGGCAATAGAAGAACGTTGAATGAGAGAGGGAGGGTGGGAAGAGAGGAGCCGGCAGAGGGAAGGAGAGAGTGGGGATGACATTGAAGAGATCCAGCCTCGAGGAGTGGCAGATAACAGTAAGCATTAGCAAGAATGCGGAAGGGTACACGAAGCGGCATTAGAGAGCAGTTAGCAGGGAAGAAAGAAGACCCGTTACCCTGCAGCTTAATGTTCATCCCCACTACCTCGGACAGGGCGGGACAGGGGACTTTGCATACTTAAACGAAGGGGCCGTGTGATGGTTATCCATGGCAGTGCAGGTTAGCAAGGCAGGTATTGTGGGGGTGGTGAACCATTGCCGGAAATAAGGGGGAATAGTGTGGGGATATAATGGTTGAGAGGGAGAAACGACAGAGTAGGAGAGAGAGTGAAAGACATACAGACAGACAGACAGACAGACATAATGAATATCAGGGAATCTAGATGATGAGGTTGAATATGGAAGTAAACTATGCAGAGTAAGATAAGGGAGAATATGTGGGAACGAGACAGGAAAGGAAAAAGGAGGAAAGGGAAAGAAGATGCGACAAAGGAAATGAGACCGTTACGGATTATGGCATGTGTCTGTGTGTGTGTGTGTGTCAGTGTGTTATATAATTATAATCACCACGGTCTTGTCCACGCGAACTGGCTCGCGATCACCAGTTTTACCCTCCCGGATAGAGCTTGGAGCTCGTAGTGCCCGATCTTTGGGTAATGTTGTAGCCCGCCCCACACACACACATCCCCATCCCCTTGCTCAAAGGGGACAGTAACCCCCCGAATAACTCAGTGAAAAACCCCCGGGAATGAGCGAGCCCGGGGATCGTACGCAGGACCACAGAATGGCGCTTGACGCTCTAACCCACCAAGCCAACTCAGCTGTGTTGTGTGTGTGTGTGTGTGTGTGTGTTGTGTGTGTGTTTGTGTGGGTTTGTGGGAGTGTTGGTGGGTGATTCATTTGGTTTTTTGGGTCTAGTTGTATTTTACACTTNGATGAAAACGTATCTTTATTTCCGGTGTGTGGTGAAAAAAAAAGAAAATACCATCGTGTTCTTTTAAATTTGGATGCACAATACATTTTTTTCATTTTGTGAAATGGCGAGGTCACACATGCATTTGAGGCCTTGACCGCAACCTTGGTTAAAGGGAAGAAGGGGTGGGTAGTGGAATGAAGGCGGTGACAGGGAGGAAGTGAGAATGTTAATAATCAGGCGCAGTGGGAGACGGGGACTGTTCCTTGAAGATGAACTCTGCCTTTGATCCTCATCCCCACGTAAATGATGACAATGAAAGCATGTGTCATAACCGACCAATCAACATTCGCAAAGACGTGATTATTAGGCAATTGCTTATTTTTCGTTCGCGGTAACATTACTTGCGACCTCTTTGCCTTGTCTTCCATGTATATTCTCGAAGGTATTAGAGCAGCAAAGACGCGAGAAAGACCTGTGTATTGTGGTTACGATATAAACCTGGGCGGCTCGTGTTTGGATGCCTGATGTTTACAGTATGTGCCTCGTGGAGTTTATAGCGTTTAGGATCGCCCCACTTTCTCCCCTTACCTGTCATCTCCTGTACCCCCATGCCCTTCCCCCCTTTCTGCTCCCTACCCCCTTCCACCGGATCCCTGCAAGTGTCCTTCGAACTGGCTTTGAGATATTTGTGAAAGTCGGTGGCATCGGCTCACAGCCCTCCTGCGAGTCTTTACTATCCTGGCACTGACCATCCTGGCTGGATAGACTTGGCCATGGATGGGTTTCGTGGGACCTATAGAGGGGCGAAGAGCGATATAACTGTAATTAATGTTAGCGTTTGTTGGAAATGAGACACGGTTATGGTAGAATCGATGTGAGAAAGACATCAAAGGAAACATTATACAATATTTCTTTATCTCTTCTGTCTAAGCCTCAAGGCCGATGGTGGTAAGTCTTGGGGAAAAAGGAAGCGTAATACAAAAGCGTAAAGGAGTGTAATACAAAACAACAACGAGATAGTGAATATTCTATCGACGTGTTGACTTCTCGGAGGCAAACTCTTATTATCATGTGCCTATTATCGTGAAGACAGAAACAAACAATAGCAAGAACGAGGCCAAGAAATACAAAGACCACTAGAGGATCCAGACCTGTGGATGGGACGAAGGGCAATAGAAGAACGTTGAATGAGAGAGGGAGGGTGGGAAGAGAGGAGCCGGCAGAGGGAAGGAGAGAGTGGGGATGACATTGAAGAGATCCAGCCTCGAGGAGTGGCAGATAACAGTAAGCATTAGCAAGAATGCGGAAGGGTACACGAAGCGGCATTAGAGAGCAGTTAGCAGGGAAGAAAGAAGACCCGTTACCCTGCAGCTTAATGTTCATCCCACTACCTCGTGACAGTGCGGGACAGGGGACTTTGCATACTTAAACGAAGGGACACGTGTGATGGTTATCCATGGCAGTGCAGGTTAGCAAGGCAGGTATTGTGGTGTGGTGAACCATTGCCGGAAATAAGGGGGAATAGTGTGGGGATATAATGGTTGAGAGGAGAAACGACAGAGTAGGAGAGAGAGTGAAAGACATACAGACAGACAGACAGACAGACATAATGAATATCAGGGAATCTAGATGATGAGGTTGAATATGGAAGTAAACTATGCAGAGTAAGATAAAGGGAGAATATGTGGGAACGAGACAGGAAAGGAAAAGGAGGAAAGGGAAAGAAGATGCGACAAAGGAAATGAGATCGTTACGGATTATGGCATGTGTCTGTGTGTGTGTGTGTGTCAGTGTGTATATAATTATAATCACCACGGTCTTGTCCACGCGAACTGGCTCGCGATCACCAGTTTTACCCTCCCGGATAGAGCTTGGAGCTCGTAGTGCCCGATCTTTGGGTAATGTTGTAGCCCGCCCACACACACACATCCCCATCCCCTTGCTCAAAGGGGACAGTAACCCCTCGAATAACTCAGTGAAAAACCCCCGGGAATGAGCGAGCCCGGGGATCGTACGCAGGACCACAGAATGGCGCTTGACGCTCTAACCCACCAAGCCACTCAGCTGTGTGTGTGTGTGTGTGTGTGTGTGAGTGTGTGTGTGTGTGTGTATTCATCTAGTTGTCTAGTTGTATTTTACAGGGCTTGAGCTACACTCGTATGGCCCCGTCTCCATATCAACATTCTTATCATTCATCCTTAGTGTTGGCCGAAGCCATCACCCCGGGAGGCGGGTCACAACCCCCGGCTAACACCCGGAACCCATTTACTGCTGGGTGGACAGGGGCTCGGGTTTTTTAAGGACACAGCCCATCTGTCTCCGCTCCACCCGGGGATCGAACTTCTCGATTGTGAGCAGAGTGTGCTACCTCTACACTACGAAGTACACTATGTGTGTGTGTGTGTGTGTGTGTGTGTGTGTGTGTGTGTTGTGTATGTGTTTGTGTGTGTGTTTTGTGTGTTTGTGTGTTTGTGTGTGTGTGTTGTGTGTGTGTGTGTGTGTGTGTGGTGTGTGTGTGTGTGTGTGTGTGTGTGTGTTTGATTTAAAGCGCGGGTACGTTTGACAACACGTTTGAGAGTTTCCAAGCTCCAAGTTTCAAGTTTCCAAGGGGTGACAAGATTAGAATCCAGGAGAGAGAGAGAGAGAGAGAGAGAGAGAGAGAGAGAGAGAGAGAGAGAGAGAGAGAGAGAGAGAGAGAGAGAGAGAGAGAGAGAGAGAGAGAGAGAGAGAGAGAGAGAGAGAGAGAGAGAGAGAGATGTATTTTTGTATCTTTGTTTTTATATTCTTTTACTGCAATATAATCAAGCACTTCAAGTGCACACGCACACATACACAAGAGTGAAAGTACGAAAGTATGAACATGACAAGCTGGAGCAGTACTCTCGGAGGGACAACGTGCGCATATCTGGGCTTTGGCCGATTAAAGTATAGTCAACTCACGGGGGAAACCAAAATGAGACGCCTCGGCGTAGTGACGTCAAGTGGGGGTAAACAGCCAGGCTCCGACAAGCAAACACCCGCAGTCCAGGTTTGACCGGGGTGATGGGAGGACAGAGACGGTGCGTCCCGCGTCCCGCTGGCCTCCTCCTTCTCCTCCTCCTTCTCATTCTACTCCTATTCCTCCTCCTCATCCTCCACCAGCACAACCTTCATCTACTTCTCCTCCTGCTCCATTACTCCTACTCATCCACCATCAGTCCTCCACCTCCAACTGTACTTCCACGTCCCCTTTTTTCTTATGTTGCTGCTACTACCACTACTACTACTCTTAATAGTTATCTTTGTGTCACTATCATCTTCTATATTAATAAAAGCGAAAGTGTGTCTGTCTGTCTGTCTGTGTGTGTGTGTGTGTGGGTATAGGTTCCGCCCCCCGTGGCGCAAACACCTCATATGGCACATTTTGGGAAACGGGTTGACCAGGGGAAAGTCCCTAAGCCCACGTATGAGATGATCCGATCACTTTTTTTTTTTTTTTTTTTTTTTAGCAGCCTATTAGCGAGAATTGTGAAAACAAAAATAGGTTGCGAGGGAATTTAGGAAGCCTTGATGTAGGGTGATGGGTATGGTGAGTGAATGGGTGGTGTGATGGGTATGGTGTGGGGTGATGGGTGAGTGAATGGGTGGGGTGATGGGTGATGGGTGAGGGAATAGGTGGGGGGTGATGGGTAATCTATAATAATATAAGCAAAAGTGTGTCTCTGTCTGTCTGTCTGTTGTGTGTGTGTGGGGTGTGTGGGGTCTGGTATAGGTTCCGCCCCCCGTGGCGGGAATCAATTTAAAGTAATAAATGTAATTTTTAAAGGGTGTGTTGAGTTTTAATGGGTGTGTTTGGGTTTTTTTGTTGGGTTTGGGTTTAATGGGTAATGGGTGTGGGGTGATGGGTGAGTGAATGGGTGGGGGGTGATGGTTTTGGGGGTGATGGGTGATGGTGAGGGAATAGGTGGGGGGGTGATGGTAATGGTGAGTGAAAGGATGTGTGGTGTTAATGGGTGAGTGAATGGTGGGGGTGATGGTAATGGGTTTGGGGAATAGGTGGGGGTGATGTAATGGGTGAGTGAATGGGTGGGGGGGTGATGGGTAAAAGGGTGAGTGAATGGTGGGGGGGTGATGGGTATGGGTGAGTGAATGGGTGGGGGGTGATGGGTAATGGGTGAGTGAATGGTGGGGGTGATGGTAATGGGGGAGTGAATAGGTGGGGGGTGATGGGTAATGGGTGAGTGAATGGTGGGGGTGATGGGTAATGGGTGGGGTGAATGGGTGGGGGGGGATGGGTAATGGGTGAGTGGATGGGTGGGGGGTGATGGGTAATGGGTGAGTGAATGGGTGGGGGTGATGGGTAATGGGGGGAGTGAATGGGTGGGGGGTGATGGGTAAATGGGTGAGTGAATAGGTGGGGGGTGATGGGTAATGGGTGAGTGAATGGGTGGGGGGTGATGGGTAATGGGTGAGTGAATGGGGGGGGAATTAGTAAATTGCTACATCCATGATTTCAGGAAAGTTAGAAGGGGCTATCTGTAGAGTCCATGTTTGGTGGGCATTGGCCACCAAACAAGGTGGTGGGCCAAAAGGCCCACCAATAGCCCTCCGCAGGAGCGAGCAAAAAGTCCGCCGAAGGTCGGCTTTGCGGCTGTAGTAATAACATAATCTCCCTCCTCCTCCACCTCCATTACTCTACTCCCCCACACCACTCATCCACTCTCAACTAAACTTACACCTCGCTTTCTCCTGTGCTGCAACTAGCCGGCCATTACAACTACTCTAATAGTTAATCCTAGGTGTCACTATCATAATCACATAAGTTAATTAATGATGGAAATAGGAAGGAATGATGATAGAAATAGGTGTAAATTAATAAGATTATGTAAGAAAATAAGTGTACGAGATGAACACCGAACCACCGATGTGGTGCGAGCTACCACCACCAATTCCTCCTACTCTCCTCTCATCCACCACAACCTCCGCATCCCTCATTCACATATCCTCCCTCTTCAACTACAACCACCTCAATTTCCTATTCCTTCTAAAACACCACAACTCCTATCTACTCCTACCAAGCGCTCCCCCTTCGTCACTGGGAGGTGGAGCCTTACGGTTGATGTTCGCCTTTATGCTCCTACCCTTTCTCTCCTTTCTTAGGCGGAATTATAGGCCGGTGAGACCCTTCTCTTCGTTCAGCTCTTCTCCTTTTAACTTCACGCGACGCCCCCCAAGGTTTGCCGTGCGGGGCATCCGGATATCCCCGCGCGCCCCTCTATCTGGGAGTTGAGTCCACCGCAGGGGTGGGTTGGAGTTCCCTTCGGTGGGCCAACACGTCCTTGGTAGGGGGTGGGGTAAGACGGGAGGTTCAGGTGGCCCCGCTGGATCATCGGCTGGTCATTGGTGGCTAGGGCCAAGGGAGGGTTGCCTGGTGGGCACCGCATCGGTCCCGCGGTGCCACCACAAATAGGCAACCGAAGCGGTATACTCCCCGCTACCCCTGGAGCTTTGGGTGAGGTCCGTCCCCAACAGACAGCTTTCCCTTGTTGGGCCCGTGGTGGTGTGGGGCGTGGGAGGTGAAGTAATTTGGCTTTATGAGTCAATCAATTAATTTTACCCCGGCCTGCCTCTCTCCCTGACGTCCGCGTCCTCGACATTCCCATTGAGATCCTCTCACATTGCCAACTCTGTCGCCTTTCCAGGCCCGACGTGGCACGAAGCGCGGCTTGCGCCACCCTCCTCTCAGCTCCACGGTGTGGCGTCTCCCGCTCAAGGACGCTAGACAGGGATTGAGAGACGAGCCGGCCCTAGGGGCCACTTCTACGTTGGACACCTTGCTTCTGTCCAACGTATCCAGGGCCTATCTTACAGAGCAATACATGATATTGTCAAAGGCTTATGGTGTGGTCGCCGCATCAGTCTTATTTTGATGACCATGGACAAACAAAAGGGCTATATAAATGTTGCTGGCATCAGAGGCTTGCATCCTCTGCTTATGAGGAAGCCACAAAAGATGGAAATTGGAGCGAGACATTACAGAGCGAACTCATGCGCTCGGTAAAATGCTGGAGCCGGCCTCATGACTACATCCCCAACACTTTTGAGAAAACTACTATCATATACTCCACCCCCATGGCACGCCATAGCCCTACCCCTTACTTGGTTTTACGTGCTGTCGATATAAGAAGTCGGTGGCAACTTTTTCCTAGCGGCGCGGTATTGGAAAAGAAATTGGAATGATTCCGGAAGGACACCATGAACATGGTAGGCGGGGGGGTTCTAATCCGAGCAAGGGACCTTACTCAGGCTCGGATGCTCTCCACATACCCATCACGCGAAAACAGCATTTTTGATAAAATCAAACCTTATCACAAATTTTAATACAGCAAAGGCGTAACTACAACTACGACCGCCTTGATTTTTGGAGCGCAGAAAATACTAAAAATGTGCACGGAAGAGTTCAACAGTCATAAGGTCATGAGTGAAAGCAAAAAACTGATCATTATCACCTCTTCTAGGATCAAGTCTCCCCGATTCCATCAGGTCGGGCACCAGTCTCTCAGATAAAGTCTTTTATCGACCGCCCTATGCAGTGCTAGAGTGCTACAGCTTTGGGCACGGCAAAGCAAATTTTTTAACATCCCCTCCTCGCTGTGGTCGCATGCTCGGCGTTGGGTGCCATGCCACAGTGAATGTCCGGGGTCAACTCCTCTAGCTTCCACTGCCGTGTTGATCAACCACCGAGTCTCAGACAGTGTGGACTGACAAATTAGAAGAAGACATCTTTATTTGGCCAACTCCCAATTTCTCAGTCTGGGAGCACCAGAAGAGAACTTTCCCACAGACAAGGCAGGCGGGGGGGAAGCAGGACCTACGCATCCACGATGGCTGCTGCTCTTACTTATGACTCATATCAGCCTGTGCAGGTTCCACACATATTCGTTCGTCTACCTAATCCTTCCATCCAAGTGAAGAATAAAGTTTCGCTATGACCTGCGGCTCTGTGGAGGTCTGCCGAACTCTCTCCATAAAGGAGCTCCAACCACCCTCGTGTAGGCAATTCCGTCTCGCGGGAAATATGACAATAGTGACTCGAAACACCTCACTCGCAGTTCCAAGAGTCCTTAGAGGTCAGTGGGCGTCCCTCCGGCTAAAATTCTCAATTGCTGAGCAGAAGGGATGGACGTGCGTAAAGAGACACTACGGATTTAGGTGTGGGATACTGCCGTGACTCCTAATATCACTGCCCCTGTACCACCCCTGAAGCGGATAGCGACACAGCTATACACCACGCTGATGGCGAAGGTGTCATACAACCTATGGACGACACAAGCAGTTATAGCCATGCTGATAAGCAATCTTTCAAAGACCCTTGTCGGGAGCTATCAGTAAACCTAGAAGTGGTAAAATCATCTTGCAGTAAATCGGCATCTTTGGGGGACAACGGTATATACTACTGAGCGGAGTCCTCGTATGAGAACCCCGATTTCACCGACGGATGTACGCAAACACAACCGACCATCGGGAATGTAAGTGAAAAGTAGTAAACCATCTTCTTTACAACACAGAAAAAAGATGCTGGGCTTTCAAACTTACGCAGCGTATACGGTAATCTAAGGCTTCTACGCCATGCATCTTTCGAGAACGAATTAACATCTTCAATCCTCCAAGGAATATTCGTGGATACGGCAATTGGGAAGAACTAGTCCTTCTCATCAACGAGTTGGACCCAGAAACTTATCTGTTACAAGAAACAATGCTAGGGCAGGAAGGTGTATCTACCCGACAGTTTATACCTGTCCACAACACCACCTCCCAGCAGGTGGGGCTTTAGTGGTGGTGTGCCTTTACAAATAGTCGGGATGTCCCCTTGACAAACTGTCATCCCGACGCAATCACATTGCAGGGCTGTAGCAGGTCGTATCCATCTGCACAAGACCTACACTGTTGCTTCAAATATCTACCTACAAATGACGACATACTCTCCAAGATCTGAGGACTTATCCGCAGCTTCCCCGTCCATTTTTTTTCTTCTTGGAGACATGAAGGCGGCTATTTCTGTGGGGAGAGTCCACCAGAAATCGTCGTGTGATATCTCTAGTCAACTGTTATAGATGGCAACAACTGAAATATATTAAACCGGGAGAACAAACTCATTTCCATTCGCAGACGGGGCCACAACTTGGACTGCTATTGAAACTATCACGCGTGCAGTCCACAGGTCGGCCCTCGACTTCTCATGGAGGGAAGTGGCAGATTCTCTTCGAGGGAAGTGACCAGTATACCATACTAACTTAAAGAAGTGTCATCGCCCCCTTCCCCGATTCCTCCCACAAATGGGCTCTTTGTGCAGGGAATTGGAGGGCTTCAAAACGCTTGTGTTTTTGAACGATCATGTATGAGGACTTTCGACAATAGATGAGGCCGTAGATTACTTGTGTCTCGAATCAATTTTGCTAGCCCTCGCGAGCATCCCCCGCACCTTCTTTATGGCTCTTTTTCTCGCGGCCTGTTCCGTCGGTGGAATCAGGAATGTACGGCAGCGAGGGTCACTCCCGCCGTGCTGAGGTTAGCAATAACCTATCGCGGCCAACTTCCAGTAGACCAAAATATATATTCACAAAATCAAGAGCTAGATACAGTCAGTAAAGAAAGAGGCTCGCACTCCTCTTTGGAGGGCTTAGATAAGTACAATCTGTGCATTCTACCCCGGTGTCCAAGGCTTGCAAAAGACGTGAGGAAAAATGAAGGGGAAATTTAAACCATCCCCCTCAGTTCTGTCTAATTATTGTGACACTATGGCAGATTCTGACCCGTAGCAGAGGAATCTGCCTCCCCATTATGTGTCCGTGCGCAGACAGGACTTGGCGTCTCAAGTGCTAGGGAAAGACTGCGAAGGAAAACAGAGAGGAATAATTTTTCATCTAGAGGCGGGGGAACTACAATGGTTCTGTTTACACATCGTGAGCTTTTTCAAGCCATGAAGGTTTGCGATGGACACTCCCCAGGCCAAGAGGATATACCATATGCGATGCTCTGTCATTCTAAAAGATGAGGCTTAGATTCTGTTGGAGCATCTTAATAGAATATGGATGACAAGTGAACCTTACCAAGTAGATGGGTGTGGCGGTGGTGACCCGATCCCTAAGCATGGGAAGGACCACTCACTACCGACGAATTTCCACCCCATATCCCAACTTCTTGTGTGTGTAAGTTATTCGAAAAAATGGTAAAATAGTCGACTTATATGGTTTTTTGGAAACGGGAAAACTTTTCTCCCGTTCTCAGTGTGGATTCCGTAAGATCACTCCACTACGGAGCGCTATTTCCTACGAGTCATCCATATGCGGGGGCTGTTGCCTCTCGGACAACACCATGTGACCATCTTTTTCGACCTTGCAGAGGCTTACGACACGCTTAGAGACCACGGTATTTTGCCGTCTCTCGTATGAGTTTGGACTAATGAGGTCGTTTGCGTGTTCCTCAGGTTCCTAGCCCAAAACCGGGTTCCTCAGAGTTCGAGTTGGCAACATACTGTCTTCTGAACACCTGCTTCCCAGGCGGCATCCCCCAAGCAGAGTCTTGAGTGTAAGCTCTGTTTGCTGTGGATCGATCAATGGTAGTGTGTTACTGCCAAGGGGAAAAAAAAAAAGAAAGGGGATTGGTAGTACAGTATACGTGGATGATTATCAATCTCTTTTGCTGCTTTCCAGGAGTCAGTTGCACAGAGAGAAGACTTCAAACTGATGGATAAAGTTTGTGAATGGACGACGAAGCGCTGGGCTTAAGGTTTCTCCAGCGATGACTGTAGCGGTCATTTTTGCAGACCGT
The DNA here is from genome assembly GCA_016584305.1 of Chionoecetes opilio. Lineage (NCBI taxonomy): Eukaryota > Metazoa > Arthropoda > Malacostraca > Decapoda > Majidae > Chionoecetes > Chionoecetes opilio. Next base: position 140,859 of record JACEEZ010023575.1, read on the forward strand.
GGGATTCATCCCGAACCCAGACCGGGATCTTTACGATAAGAGGAATTACATGTAGGGAAGAGACACGGTTTTAGTATACTCATTTTTGGACAATAGACTGACTTGGTCCTCACTTCGGCTCTCAAGACTGACTGTCTCGAACCATGGAGCTACTGAAAGTCCTTTGCACACCAGCTGGAGGAGGGATCGCGCTTACACTCTATATCTGACATCGCCACTTAATCCTGTCGAAGCGTGAATTGGATGTGAAGTGTACTCCCGCCAACCACTCGACTGCGGATGTTGGAGTCGACACCCATGCTGGGTCCGTCTGGCCAACCGGGGCGTTTAGGTCATCTCCCATCCAAGTCTATTGGTGGATGCTGGTGTCCTCCCAATAGATCTTCAACGCCCAGTCCTCATGTTAAGGTGTTGGTATCCCACTCCAACGCCTCCATGACTCATAGCTTGCGTGCTGTGTCTTGTGATTTAGGGTTCGCAAATTTTACCATGAGCGAAGAACCTACAAAGCCCCTTGGTTCCGATAAAAGCTATATGGAGATGCTATAATTCCCCTGCTTTACGGATCGACCGCATTAGAACCCACACCCCCCCCCCCTCCCCCCCCCATAAGAGAGTCGTCCATGGCTTCTCCCCAGAAATGTAGCTTCTGAAAATGCCTTCGCTATCACAGAGGGTCTTACCTCCTCAGGCTGAGCGCTGCCAGTTTTTAGACAATATTGCACACATCAGGGTTCTGTACTGTCTGTTACTATGGTCCAAATCAGAGTAGGAGTTGATACGGTGTCGTATTCCATCATTTAACAAAGGCGTTCAGCATTCCAAGTGTTTCATCTGTTTTTACGGCTGAACTAAAGCTATTTTATATGCTACTTTCATGGCTATTCTACTACTCGGAGTTCTCTTTACAATTTTTAGTGATTCTTGTAGTGCTTTCAGTCACTATGTAATTTAATTCTCCCCATTCCGCTTGTCAATGCCATCCTGGAATGGCTTATCTGATCTGCATGGCGAGGCCGGACGGTCAGCTTTTGTTGGTACGGACACATGTAGGGTTGCGGTAATGAGGAAGCTGATGGCCTTGGCAAAAGGGGCAGCTAGAAGCCCGCTCTATTCAATTTTGCAGTGCCGGCTACCGGACCTACGCTCGGCAATTCCATAGATAGCCACACCAGTTGCAGGAACGGTGGATTACTATAGGGCAAAATAAACTACGCACCATAGCAAAGTACGCGGACTGGAGATTTTACGGGTCTGATCCCTGGAGATGGGAGACTGCCTTGGCACGATGACGTATTGGTCACACACAATATTACACATGGGTCCATCAGGAGGGGGGCCACCCTCCTTACTGGGATGATTGAGTTTGGTACTTAACTGTGCCGGCACTGCTGTCGAGTGTCTAGTCTTGGGGACCTACGTGAGCAGTTTGGGTATCCGGTGTTCGGGGGTCGGACTGTTTGGGGTGGGTGCCAATACCGTCTCTCCCTGGCATAGGGAGAGAGGGTTCTCTCCGGGACACGAAGTCCATACCTTTATTGAGAGGGGGGGGGCCCTTTTGGGCCTTCTCAAACAAGTAGAGGTTTTAATATTAACTATTATTGTTTTAAGTACTATGTTCTTTTCGTATTTTGTAATTTTAATGTTTATTCTATCTTAAATTTGTTTTTTAATTTTATTTTCGTGTATTTATGTAAGCAGGCGTCATACCCGCTAAACTATAGATGGCACAACAAATGAAAATAGTATTAAACACGGGAGAACCAACACATTGTCCATTCGCAGACGGAACCATTGACTGCTATGACCTATCACTCTGCAGTCGCCTCGATTCTACTGGGAGGTGGCCGATTCTCTTCGGGGAGTGACATATCCATACTTACTTAACAAGCAGTGTCCTCTACCCCTTCCCGATGTCTCCCAAAATGGTGCCTCTCTCGTGCCATACTGGGAGGGCTTTCAAAAGTCTGTGATTTGAACATCAATAGACGACTTTCAAAACAATAGATGAGACGTTGATACTTGGTGTCTCGAATCCATTTTGCAGCCTCGCTGAGCATCCCCCGCACATCTGGACTCTTTCTCTCGCCGACCTGTTCAAATTGGGTGGACTCAGGACTGTACGGCAGCGAGGAGTCACTCCACGCCGTGTGAGACGTAATTACATCTAGGGACAACTTCAGTAGACCTAAAAAATATATTTCACAGGTCAAGAAGCTAGTACGACGGTTATGAAAGAGCTCGTCACTCCTCTTGGAGGGCTTATATAAGTACGATCTGTGCATCTACCCCCAGGTCAAGGTTTGGCAAAAGAGTGAGGGAAAATGAAGGGGAAGTTTATCCCATCCTCCCCCCCTCCAGTTCTATCGATATATGGAGACCCTGTGCAGGAATCCCTTGACTGTAGCGAGAATTTGCTTCCATGTGTGTCAGTTGGCGCAGACAGACCTTGCGTCTCCAAGTGCTAGGGACAAACTGCGACAGAACAGCGAGGCATAGATTTTTCATAAGAGGCGAGGAATCGTACAATGTTCTTTTTACACCTTCGGAGTTATGTAAGTCATGAAGGTTGCGTGACACTTCCCCAGGCCAAGATGATGTACCATATGCGATTCTCGTCATCTAAGAGATGAGCTCTAGATTCTGTTGAGCATCTATAATAGGATCTCGGATTGAAGAACCTTCCAAGTAGCTGGGGTGTGGCGGGCGTGGTGAGCCCGATTCCCTAAAGCCTGGAAGAGCACTCACTACCGTACGAATTTTCCGGCCCATATCCTAACTTCAGTGTGTGTAAGTTATCGAAAAATGGTAAATAGTCGGACTGTATGGTTTTTGGAACGTAAAAAACTTTCTCCCGTTCTCAGTGTGAATCCGTAAGCATCACTACTACGGAAGCGTATATTTCCTTAGAGTCATCATATTCGGGGCATTCGCCTCTCGACGAAACACCATGGAACAGATTTTTGACTTGAATAAAGGCGACGACACGCTTGGAGACAACGGTATATTGCAATCTCTGATGAGTTCGGCTAAGAGGCGTTTGCCTGTGTCTCCAGAGTTTTTTTTTTGTTTTTCCTAGCCATAGCCACCGGGTTCTTAGAGTTCGAGTTGGCAACATACTGTCTTTGAACACCCGCTTCAGGTGGGCATCCCCCAAGGTAGCGTCTTGAGTGTAGCTCGGTTCTGCTGTGGCCATTCAAGGTATTGTTGACGTTACTGCCAGAGGGGATGGTTAGTACATTATACGTGGATGATTTATCAATCTCTTTGCTGCTTCCAGGATGTCGGTTGAAGAGGAGAAGACTTAATTGCTATTGATAAAGTTTGTGAATGGACGACGAATCGTGGCTCCAGTTTCAACGAGTGACGTAGCGGCTCATTTAGCAGAACCCGTGCGGATTCATCCCGACCACAAGACTGTATCTTTACGATAAGAGAGTAACATGTAAGAAGAGACCCGGTTTTTAGGACGCATTTTTGACAATAGATCTGACTTGTGGTACCTTCCTTAGTTCTATCAGACTGACTGTCTCCGGACCATGGATCTATGGAAAGTCCTCTCGCACACCAGCTGCGGGGATCGAGCTACACTCCTTATCTTCAACGCCACTATCCTTCGAGCTTAAATAGGATGTAAGTGTAACTCCTCTGCCACACACACTCGACTGCGGGATGCTGGATCGGTACTGATGGGTGTCGTCTGCAACGGGCGCTTCAGGTCATCTCCCATCCCAAGTTATTGGTGGATGCTGGTGTCATCCATTAAGATCTTCAACGCCAGTCCCTCCTGTTAAGAGGTTGGTAATCGCCTCAAACGCCTCCAGACTCCATAGCTTGCCGTGCTGGTCTTGTGATTCAGGATCGCAACGTTTACATGGCTAAGACGCTTACCAAGCCCCGGTTTCCGATTGAACAGTATATTGGAGACGGTATCCTTCCCTGCGTTACGATCAGCCCGCATAGGCCCCCCCTACGACAGTCGGTCCATGGCTCTCCCAGAAGTGTCCTTCTGCAAAGCCTTCCGCTATCAAAAGGGTCTTTCACCACCCGGCTGAGCGTCCAGTAGTTTAGACCACTTTTGCACACAGCAGAGTTCCGGTCCCTGTCTTTATGAGCGTTCCAAATCAGACGAAGCGTTGGATACGGTGTCGTTTCCATCGGTTACAAAGGCGTCAGCCTTCAAGTGTTTCATCTGTTTTACGGCCTGAAATAAGTGCTATTTTTTGTCTCATGATTATTTTTACACCTTCCGGATGTGTTTTACAATTTTCAGTGATTGTAGTGCTATTCAATCACTATTAATTTTAACTCTCCCCAACGCTGGTCAAGCCATCCTGGAATGGCTTTATCTGCTCAAGAGCGCGAGGCAGGACGGTAGTTCGTGTTGGGTACCGGCACAATGTAGGGTTGCCGGTAATGAGGAAGCTGATGCCTGGCAAAAGATGCAGATAGGAAGACCAGCTCTATCACATTTGCAGTGCCGGCTGGACCGCGCTCGGCAATCCCTATAGTCACAATTCACAACAGTTTGGCAGGAACGTTGGATTACTATAGGGCAATAATAAACTACGCACCATCCACCAAAAGTATCGAGGACTGGAAGCTAATGCGTGTCTCTCCCGGAGATGGGAGACTGCTTCGGCACGATTGAGTATTGGTCACCACTATATATACTCACGGGTACTCATGGAGAGGGCCACCCTCCTTACTGTGATGATTGTTGGCCCTAACTGGAGGAACTGCTGGTCGAGGTCCAGTCTTGGGGACCTACGTGTGCAATTTTTGTCCCTGTGTCGCGGGCCTCGGACCGGTGCTCTTACCGTCTCTCCCTGGCATTGGGAGAGAGGGTTTCTACTCCGGGACAGTAAGTCCATTCACCTTTATGTGAGAAGGCTGGCCTTCCAACAAGTTATGATGTTTTTAATATAACTTATTATTGTTTTTAATGTACTCTTGTCTTTTAGTATTCGTTATTAAAGATCTTGTTATTCTATCAAATTTTTTTTATCTAGTTTACTTTTCATGTATCTATGTAAGCAGGGCGCAATTAACCCCGCAGTTTGCGGCGCCTGTAAACTCTAATCAATCAATCAATCTATCTACTCCTACTATACCACCTCCACCACACTCTCTTCCTCCTCTACCCCCCTCCACTACACCTCCTCCCCTCTACCACCTCCACAACATTCCTCCACTCTTCCTCAACCATATTACTCGAGAGAGACCAGAAGAGAGAAGAGGAGAGAGAGAAGAGAGAGAGAGAGAGAGAGATGAGAGATGACGGAGAGAGAGGAGAAGAGAGAGATGAGAGAGAGAGGAGAGATAGAGAGAGATTGAGAGATGGAGAGAGAGACAAGAAGAGAGAGAGAGAGAGAGTAGAAGAGAGAGAAGAGACGAGAGAGAGACGAGAGAGTGTGAAAAAAAAAAAAATTGAGGAGAGAGAGGAGAGAGAGAGAGATGGAGAGAGAGAAGGACACGAGAGAGAGAAGAGAGATGAGAGGGAGAAGAGAAGCGCGAGAGAGAGAGGAGAGAGGGAGAGAGAGAGAGAGAGAGGAGAGACATTCCCCAAGCTGACGTAGTCCGGCACTCTGCGCGTAGCTGAACCCATACCTTAATGGCCAAGATCTGGCTTGAAAGAGCCGAGGACGCGTCGGAGGAAGTGCTGGAAGGCCAAGATCATGAGCTTGCTGACGACATTCGGTGCGAAACTCAACCAGATGAAATCTCAGTTACACATTCGGTTCTGGGAAAAACCTAGAGAAAGCAGGTAGGCCCAGGGATTGTGAGAGTTGTTCCCTAGAAAGAAAGAAAAAAAAGAAAATTAAGAGAACAGAAAAAGCTCAAAGGTAGGCAAAGGAAGGTGTACATAAATGACGACTTAACCTGCCTACAGAAATTACATAAATGACGAGCTTAACAGTTTTGTGTATATAAACCATTGTTTTTAAGTTCAAGCGTTTGATTGGGTCAAAGAATTTTTCCTTTTTCACCAGTCGATCCTCAATTAATTTCTCCTTGGCAAGCAAACCAGCAGC
>JACEEZ010023575.1:156893-209393 GCA_016584305.1 Chionoecetes opilio
TCTTTGAACACCAACCCTCAAGCTTGTTGGAGAGGCGGGTAGAGTTGGTGCCCTCTGTAGCTGTGGGTCCTGGGATCCTAAAAGCCTGGAAATAATAGATATATTTGTAATATAAATATAGTAAGTCAAAAAAATGTAGTAATCGGAATCAGAAAAGAAATACTTTTTCTATAATTTTACTATACTTTTCAAAATAAAATGTGCAAAAATAAAAAGTGCTTAGATTTTTTTTTAAATATATTTTTGCACATAAATAATAAATATTACAGTAATTTAGCAGCATGACGCTTAAGATTGCTAATATAATGACTTGGATTAATGAACTTTCACAACTGAACTGAAGATGCAGTAGATCTCGATAAAATCAATAAGTCTCACCTTGAAAAAGTTATCCTCTCCGTCTTCATCTGGGCTGCTGCCTTCTGAGGTATCCAAGATAGCCTGCTCCGTGACCTTGAACAGCAGTCTTGACGTCATGGCATCTATCTTCTCAGGCTTAAAAAGACGGACCATATGCAGCTTGAAGAGGGGGTAGTTTGCTGTGGCCATCAAAAAGCCCATTTGATCAAAGAGGGAGTCACTGGTGGGCAAGCAGCGCTCCCTGGACGGTGCGCGTATAGCCGTGCAGGAATCGTATTCAAAATTGGGAATTTGCGGACATATTTGCGTTTGCGGAAGTACTTCTGCAAACGCAAATCCGCAAACATATACATTTCCGCACATTCGCAAACGAATTTGGACTTCCGCAATATGCGGAAGTTGCGGTTTGCGGAAGTGTTTGCGAAAGTGCCCACCTCTGAGTCACACACACACACACACATACACATGCACACCATTGTGATGCTGGAGAACCTACTCACCAGCCCCTATTATATTCATAACGTAAATAATTCATGCGGCAAAAGTTTCAAGTCACAAATGTCCAGCTCACTGGAGATTTACAATGGTCATTTTTTCAAATATGATTTTTAAGGTGTCATATTGTGGGTATTTATCGTTTCGTAAAGGAAAAGTAACATATGAGAGTTGACATGGGCAGTGGGCACTGTTTTGGACGAGGCTATGATTTACACAACCTCGAAACAACGATGTGTTTGTTAATACTTTATCATTCGTCCTTTACACCTTGAGTTCACGAGTACCGAGCAACGTAATAGAGTTGTGTTAATCTTCACGGAAAATGCAGCTATAAATAATATGTGGAAATGAATGTTTGTGAGTTTTTCTCATCTTAGTTCCAAAACCAGCTCAGTTAAGTAACTGTGATAGGTTAACTTAGAAATTTACGGCAGCTGAGGTGTCCCTTTTGTCTCTCAGGGGAAGTGATCGTTTATTTCAGCATCAAAATATTTTTTCGATTTTACTTTGAGCGTGATATCCAATCGTTTACTTTTATATTGACTTTAAATGACTATATTTGTTATGCGACCGTGAGGTCAGGCCCCAAGGGTCCTCGGCAAGGCGAACGCGTGGTTGTTATAGTTAGGGTGCCTGCGCCTCCTCCCACCCCTTCCAGTCGCCCGCTGAGCTGCTTGTCTTGGAGAACAGGCGGCTTCGCTGTTTGATATTCCCGATCTCTCTGAGTGTTTCGACTTTCATTGTTGGGTGATATACACTGTATCCAATTCGCGCAATTTGTAGGAGTAAAGCCAAAGAGAGAGACACACATCATGGCACTTTGTATCATTACAGACATGTGCCTCTTCTAGTCACTGACGCCGAGAACCCCCTCATGCCCGGGCACAGAACAGCCTGCAGCATTGCAGTTTTTGTATTACCGCAGTTTATCTCATGCCATTTTTTTTGTACGCAGATACTCATTTTTCGAGCAGCCTAAAACGAAGGATGAATAGGTTATTTGGTAGAATATGAGTTGTCTAGCCTACCCGATCCGAATTGCCACCATAGTCTGGCGATTCAAATGTTGACCAGCCAACCATTGAATAAGCCCTTAAATGAGGAATTTGATCATTTTTTTCCGGGTTCTTGTTGGTATTCGTGACCCATTCATGTCACATTGCTTCTCGTTGTGGATGTTGTTGGTATCATTATTGTTTATAACAGTATCATTAGTATTATAACTGCACTCTGGTGTTACAGTGGTCAGTTAACTCGTCTATCAACCAACAGCCTCAAGGGTTGAGTATTTGTACAGACAAGAGATAATTTGGTCTTGCTCTATTTTATGCTGTAGGTCCTGATCGCTTAAAATATAATAAAATTGATCTTGCTGTCTGAGAGAAAACCAAGACCAGCAAATCTGCCCATTTATGTTTTTTGTGTGTATGTGAATAGAGTTTGCAATATTTGGACCTTTGTTATAGTGAGCTATTATTGTTTACGCCATACAGTAAGAGTAGTAAACAGATGGCAAAGAAATACGGATTAATGTTATTATCATTGCTATCGATATTGCTATTATTGTTATTAATATTATTATTATTATTATTATCATTATTATTGTTACTATTATTATCATCGTTATTTTTTATCATTATCATTATTATAATTTTGTTTATTATTATTGTTATCATTATTATCATTTTGATAATTATTGTTATCATTATTATTATTTTGAGTATTATTGCTATCATTAATATCATCATCGTTACTAATATTAATATTGTTAATGTTGTAACTATTATTTACATGATCATCATCAATAATAGGGGTAGCATTCTTTGTATGTTTTTTTAATAATCTTATTAACATTTATCATAGTCCTTGGTGTCCCTGGTGGTAATGTTTGGCGCGTCGTGGGGCCGCGGCCCCTGCTCCTGATCCCCAGTTATAATGTGAGGTCGCGGCCCCTCCTCCCAATCCCCAGTTATCAAGTGGGGTCGCGGCCCCTGCTCCCAATCCCCAGTTATCAAGTGGGGTCGCGGCCCCTGCTCCCAATCCCCAGTTATCAAGTGGGGTCGCGGCCCCTGCTCCCAATCCCCAGTTATCATATGGGGTCGCGGCCCCTGCTCCCAATCCCCAGTTATCAAGTGGGGTCGCGGCCCCTGCTCCCAGTCACCAGTTATCATATGGGGTCGCGGCCCCTGCTCCCAATCCCCAGTTATCAAGTGGGGTCGCGGCCCCTGCTCCCAATCCCCAGTTATCAAGTGGGGTCGCGGTCCCTGCTCCCAATCCCTAGTTATCAAGTGGGGTCGCGGTCCCTGCTCCCAATCCCCATTTATCAAGTGGGGTCGCAGTCCCTGCTCCCAATCCCCAGTTATCAAGTGGGGTCGCGGTCCCTGCTCCCAATCCCCAGTTATCAAGTGGGGTCGCGGCCCCTGCTCCCAATCCCCAGTTATCAATGGGGTCGCGGTCCCTGCTCCCAGTCACCAGTTATCATATGGGGTCGCGGCCCCTGCTCCCAGTCACCAGTTATCATGTGGGGTTGCGGCCCCTGCTCCCAGTAACCAGTTATCATATGGGGTCGCGGCACCTGCTCCCAGTCACGAGTTATCATGTGGGGTCGATACACCTGCTCCCGGCCATCAGTTACCATGTGGTGTGTGACTCCATCGGGATCGGAGCTGCAACATACTTAATGCATTGAAGGTACATTTCCTTAACAAAAAGGAGAAAATATGGACTCTTGCGGGAATCCTTCATGTCGTTAATTAGACTCACATTACTTAATAAAAAATGAGGAAAGATACCTTTGGTAAAGGTTGTGCATTGCGTTGTGGAGGGCTTGAGTGTCTCATAATGAAGGAAAATTTACTAATTCGTATATCATTCTCGGCTTCCTTCATTGCTACTTTAATTTATTCGCCTTTCGTCACAAAGAATCATCACGCCTGTTTTTCTCACTTACACTTTATTTCAGTTTCACCCTACATAATGTTTTATATTTTGCGTTCATGAAGTTGATCGATTGTCTCCATATTCTTGCAGATGCCTGTATATCATGGCCCATGTTCCCTGTACTGACATGACAACATCAATTACTACCTTCGTATTTTATTCTTTTCTAAATTGACTTGTTCGGTATTCTGCGATCCTCGCAAATGAGATGTAAAATAATAAGGTTATATATGTGTGTGTCTGTGTGTGTGTATGTATATGTGTGTGTTATTCACCCATGGTCTTGTCCACGTGAGCTGACTCGCGATCGCCAGATTCGGTGCGAGCTACCGGTGAATCCTCCCGGTGCGAGCTAGGAGCTCATTATTACCGATCTTTGGGCAATGCTTGGAACTCACACCCGCCCCCCCTCCCCTTGCTCAAGCGGGACAGTAACCGCCCGAATTTTTCAGTGAAAAACCCCATAAACAGTGAGGATTCGAACCGGCTACCACAGAATGGCAGGCCAGCACGCTATCAACTGGACTATCGAGACGGACTGTGTATGTGTGTGTGTGTGTGTGTGTGTGTGTGTGTATGTGTGTGCGTGCGTGTGTGTGTGTGTGTGTGTGTGTGTATATCTTGACAGGCCTATAATCCTTCTGTGTGAAAAAAGTGTTAGTTTCCTCCTTTTCTGTAGTGTTGTTGATGTCGGAGGCGGTCTGACGTGTTGACACGATATGTGGCGGGTATGCCCGAGGGACGAAGAGTAAACGTACACACACACACACACACACACACACACACACACACACACACACGGGGTACTAGATAGGGTACTCCGTAGTGTAGGGGAAGCACGCTCGGTTCACAACCGAGAAGTCCCGGGTTCGATCCCCGGGCGAAGCGGAAACAGATGGGTTGTTTCCTTAAAACCCGAGCCCCTGTCCACCCAGCAGTGAATGGGTACCGGGTGTTAGCCGGGGTTTGTGACCTGCTTCCCGGGGTGCTGGCTTCGGCCAAAACTAAGCACTAAGGATGAATGATAAAAATGTTGATATGGAGACGGGGCCATACGAGCGTTGCTCAGGCCCTGTAAAATACAACTAGATGAATACAACTACAGGAATACACACACACACACACACACACACACATACCACGATGGTCCAGTAGATAAGGTGTTGGCGCGCCATTCTGTAGGTAGTCAGTTAGAATCCTTGCTCTATCCCGGGGATTTTTCACTGAAAAATTCAGGCGGTTACTGTTCCCCTTGAGCAAGGGGATGGGGATGTGTGGTGTGTGCGGTCCCAGCCAGCATTACCATAAGTAATACAGTCATAAGTAATACCATAAGTACCATCAGTAATAATGAATTCCAAGCTCCCTCCGGGAGGGTGAAACTGGCGATCACGTGTCCTGCTCGCGTAGACAAGATGGGTGGATGAATAACACACACACACACACACACACACACACACACACGGGAACGGGAATTAAACACGGGTTTATGGGAACTCCATAGTGTAGTGGTTAGCACACTCGGCTCACAACCGAGAACTCCCGGGTTCGATCCCTGGGCGGAGCGAAGACAGACGGGCGGTCTTCTTAAAACCCAAACCCCTGTCCACCCAGCAGTGAATGGGTGGGTACCGGGTGCTAAGCGGGTGTTTGTGACCCGCCTCCGCGTGACCCGCCGTTTCTTGAGCGGAACATCTCCCATCGCAGTGCAGGAAGGGTAGTTGGATCTTTTGGGCAGTAGACACTGCAGACGAAGTGCTCCAATGGTTTGAGATGTTCCGGAAGCTCAGTGCCGAGTAACTCAGCTGGCAGACGACTGTCGCCAAGCTCCCCGAAGCAGTTGATGGCCGGGTCGTCATCGGAAAGCTTCAGATATGCACGAACCAACGTCTTCTTTGTGATACCGACAAACTTTCCACCCCAGTCAGCACCAGAAAAGTTGTGGAGTCCGATCAGCCCTTGGCATTTGCGACGTCCAATGACTTACACTCGCTCCACCACGTCAATCTGTCTGTATTTGTTGCCCTTTCCAGTTAAGAATTTGAGACTTGTCAGGGAGCGGGACCCAAAACGACCACGAGACACTATATCAAGGAGACGCGTGAGGACGTCTGTGTCTGGTGACCAAACACATATAATCAGACACACAAGTCCTAACATGATCATCTCAAGTTTCCAGTTAAATTTGCAGGAAAGTGTGACCCATATTGTCTGAGAAGACATGGTGCAGAGGTTCAGAACCATCATCAGAACAAAATCTGCATGATGCAAACATGCATGCTATGGCTTTCTGGGTAGTTTTTGTTCGCTTAGGGCGGGAGCCTACTTCAGCGGATGGACGTCCGGGTCCTCGCCGAGAGCAACCAGGGCTGTTGAAATATGTTCTCTTAGCTCTCAATCTGTTAATTTTGGTCTTGTTAACAGTTGGGTTTCGACACTCACTATGATAGTAAGCTGAAGCTCGATCAGTTTCACTCAAATTTTCTAGGCGATCGGTAATGATCTGCAAATCATTTTGACCTAAGGCCACCCTCTCTTTGCAACAGTCCAGAAGTTCTTTCAGCATTGCAGGATTGCTGACAAGTGTGCGAGATCCAGTTGCACCCTCATGACAGATGATACAAGCCGCCCTCGTAGACAAGGCTGCTCAAGGGTCTTGACTTTAGCAAGTCTATACGTCACACCTGAAACCAAAAGGTGAAATATAAATGTCCTATATATGTTACAGAGGATCCAAGATGCCTTATCTCTAAAATGAGTGGTCTGGTGACAAAAACAACTGCTCCATTCAGCTTCCTGTACCTGAAAACCCTGAAAAAGAGGTATTACATGACAAGGTTATTAACATCGTGACAAATTTTGTTGATCGGACCCAGTTCAGACCCCGTTGACGTCATGCCTCCGCCGGAAATTGATGATATTTATTTTCGGTCAGCTCGAAAGTCTCATAAATGAATTTGTCACCATCAGAAACCCCTGAAATAATACCAAGATCATAAAGATTGGTTCATTATTAATGGAGTTAGTAGTATTGTCAGTTCCGGGACCCCCTGGACAGAAAACGCCCCCCAAAAGGGGGTTCTAGGGTCGAACCATTTGGCCAACTCTATTTTCGCACAGTACAACCCCAAATCAACCAGAAAATTTAAAAAAATCTATTTTGACACGCAAATCCTACGGGAATACAAGTCATACTGCTCTACATCCCGACCCGTTCCAGCCTGCTCTAGTCCGCCTCGCGAAAACAGCGTCCGGCTCGGTCTGAGCCAGTCTATATAGACCGGTCTAGAACTGTCCCGAAAACGTGCCTTTAGTTTGGGTTCTTTTTGTAGATCAGTAAGGAGATGATGGGAGGGGAGAGTGCTGCTAATTTTCTCTCTCTCTCTCTCTCTCTCTCTCTCTCTCTCTCTCTCTCTCTCTCTCTCTCTCTCTCTCTCTCTCTCTCTCCTCTCTCTCTCTCTCTCTCTCTCTCTCTCTCTCTCTCTCTCTCTCTCTCTCTCTCTCTTCTTTTTTTTTTTTTTTTTTTTATACAATTTAAAAGTTTACAGAGAAGTTACATTCAACATTACATTGTAGCATAGTAACTTACAGACTAAAGGTTACATTCTTCATGCTCCCTATCTTAAAGTATTGCTCTGTTCCTTATAATAGTCACTTTATCATTATCACTCAGCTCTGACCAGCAACATGTTGTTCACCATCACTTTGAACTCCTGGACACTCACTCCGTTAAATTTTGTTTGTGATATCAGCGTGTTCCACCAACTGATATATGTGTGTGTGAACTGGCGTTAGTGGTGCCACGTACGGCGGCGGGGCTGTAATAGCTCAGCAGGTGCCAGAGCAGCAGCACAGGTGGTGACCGGAGCCAAGCGGTATGGCTGCCACAACGCCTGAAGGTGACTCACACGCTTCACCTGCACCTTGAACACCACGGTGACTCCCGCCACGTCACGTCAGTGTTGTAGGTTGGTGAGATGTGACTCCTGTCCGGCATTATTGTCTTCGATGATCCTCACCGCTCGGGCCTGTACCTTGTCCAGGAGGGCGAGGTGTTTATTGGCCGCGCCGCCCCACGCGAGGCAAGCGTACTCCAGTGATGAGCGAACCTGCGCCTTGTAGAGGATTTCTAGCCCCCTACCGTCGAGAAGCCACGACATCCTCCTCAGAGATGCCAGCTTCCCTGAGGCAACTCTAGCGAGCCACTCGATGTGGGTTCTGGAGGCCAAACTACGGTCGCAGGTGACCCCCAGTACCCCCACCTCATCCTGCGGTGCCAGTGTGTCCCCGTTGAATTTAAGGCGCAGAGCTGCACCCGACCTGGAGACGTTGAGAAGCTGCGTTTTGTGAGAAGCATACTTCACTTGCCACATGCTGCCCAGGCTGCGATGCGGCTTAGCGCGTCGTTGAGCTGGGACGTGGGTGGCAGTTTCCTCCTCTGAGCTGTAGCTCTGGGTCAGGATGATGTCATCCGCAAAGGCCTTCGCCCTTGGGATGAAGTGCAGCAAGTCATTGATGTAGATGTTCCAGAGCAGGGGGCCGAAGCAGCTTCCCTGAGGCACACCTGCTCTGATGGGCTGTACTTCGGACTCCCAACCACTGACAGTCACCCTCAGGTGTCTGTCCCTCAGATAGTCTCTGAGGAGAGGCAGGAGTGCCCCGTCTATGCCGGCGGCGCGAAGCTTTGTGACCAAGGCTTCATGCCACACCCGGTCAAAGGCGCCTTCGATGTCCAGCGCCACGACGGCAGTGGCCTTGCCTTGGTCCAGGGCTGCACTCAGGTCAGAAGCCAGCAGTAGGTGCAGGTCTGCCGCGCACCTCCCCTGCCGAAACACAAACTACCTGGTGCACTTGAAACACTTGAAACACTTGAAACACTTTAATATGCTTACCATAATACATACGTTAATAAAGTGATATAACATAATTTGTGTAAGCAGCCCATACGAAGCCATACGGCTATTCGGGCAGCATCTCTGTAGTTTACAAACAAGTTTATCTATGACGTCAGTAGCAATTACATAAAAGAAGAAGAAAAAAAAAAGGAAAAAAGAAAAGAAAAACAAGGTAAACAAAAAAAAACTCAAACAAAAACAAAAATCAGGGGAAATACATAGACAATTGCTCAAAAATTCATTTGTAGAATGCTAATAAAATGTATTGTTGGCACTATAAGAGCAACTTATAAGAGCATAAGTTGCAGAGCAGGTGGTGCCTCTCGAGGTGCTCCGTGATTCTCGAGGCCACGACGGTCTCCATCACTTTGCTGAGCACCGGCAGCAGGGACGTAGGGCGGTAATTTTTTGCCTCAGTCTTACCACCCTTCTTGTGAACTGGAACCACATTACTGGTTTTCCAGGACTTAGGCCAGGTGCAGGTCTGAAGGCAATAATTGAAAAGTGAGGCGAGTGGACACGCCAGCTCATTGGCACACTGGCGAAGGAAACGGGGACTGATATTGTCCGGCCCCACTGCTTTTTTTTCGTCCACTTTTAACAAAATATCTTTCACTTCACTTTCACTTGTTTTCACTGACACTAGTTTTTCACTGATTATATCCGGCAGTGTCGGTGGTGACCTTTCAATGTCGGCGATGCGCCTTTTTCCCGCGAAGTGGCTGGCCAGGAGGTTTGCCTTGTCTTGAGCAGTGTGAGCCACGCTGCCATCCTCCCGTAGGAGAGAAGAGATAGTGTTTCCTTTCGACTCGCCCTGCTGCTCCTTAACAAGGCTCCACCAGCGCTTGGTCCCCACCTGGCCACCCCGCAGCTTTTCCCTGAGGTTTGCCTTCCAGTGTTCTGAGGCCCATTGTTGAGTGTTTCTCATTCGCTGGGCTGCCTCTCTGTGACTGTGCCTGGTCCGTGTCGTTGGGTGCCTCTTATAGGCACGCCAGACGCGATACTTGGCATCAGAGGCAGCGCGGCACTCAGATCCAAACCAGGGCTGGTCCGATGGCTTGGTTTTATGTGTGGCGTGTGGGACCCAGCGCACCTGTAGGGCGTGGAGCAGCTCAGTGAGCCGCCCCACCTGCTGGTCAGTGTTGCCACACAGCACGTCCTCCCAGTCCGTCCTCCTCAGTGTGGCTTTGAGTGCCTCCCAGTTTGCAGCCTCCCACTTCCAGAGCATGCGGATGTAGCTCTCCTCACGTGGCCTCTTGAAGTGTATCTTGGTGAGGACCGCCACGTGGTCTGAGGTGCCCACAAAGTCTAGGGGTTGACACTGAACAGTGTGGGGAGGGAGGTTCGTCACCACAGGCTCCAGGGACGACCCGGAAATATGAGTGGGGAAGGTGACGTGATTGTGGAGGTCATGCACAACCAGCAAAGTGCTAAAAGCATCCCGAACGATGTGCTGGTTCAGGTCGCCTATGATCAGCACCCTGTCGCACTGGTTGGCCGTCATCATTGAGTCAAGTTTCACTGTGAGGAAGTTCAGCAGTGCTGCGCCCTGCGAGGGAGGGCGATAGCACCCAACACACAATAAACCTTGACCATCACTGTCAATTATTTTCAGTGTCAGTAATTCCAGACCCCTGGGCACGGGTACGGGTGGCTCCACAACCTGGACGTTGACCATCTCCCGGTAGCAGAATGCCACGCCCCCTCCCTATGTGGAGCGGTCCTTCCTCAGCCAGGCTGAGTAGCCACGGACGCGGGCATAACTTGGCGGCACTTTTTTGTCCAGGAAGGTTTCACACACAAACACTATGTCTGCCCGGTTCTTGATAATTACGTTGTGAGTGAGTTCACCAATGTTAGTATGGAACCCTCTCACGTTTGCCGACACTATCATTAACTCACTGCTGCCCGGCTTGTCGCAGCGCTGGGTGTTGGTGTGGCCCGGCGCCATAGTAAGCAGTATAGGCAGGTGTAGTGACAGGCCAGGGGGACTGGGGGACTGGGGGACTGGAGGGCCGTGGGGGGCCACCAGTAAGGGCCCAGCCACCCGTAGGTGAGAGGGTTGGGGGGATTGATGCAGCTGCCAGGCAACGCTTCTCAATGCGAGTAGCGTCTCCTGTCGAGGCCTACGAGAGACAAGCCCTGTTCAGTGGGGGTAATACGTCATAACAGTAGTACGCTCAGTTCAGGGTTCGCGGGGTGGATTTAACTCTCTCCCCTGTAAAATGCTGTGTGTTTCACGTTTTAAGTAATCGTATTTTTTTATATTCGTTTTTGACAAATAATATAAGAAAATAAGGAAGCTACAAGAGGCCGTGAGACCTACACGAGGTAGTTTCTGTTACTTAACTCTCCCTATATACACCTCTCTTCCCTATCCATGAATTTATCCAGACTCCTTTTAAAGACCCCCAATAGACTCCGCATTGACCACCTGACGACTTAGTCCATTCCAATCATTCACCACCCTATTTGTGAACCAGTTTCTCCCAATTTCCTTTTTAAATCTACGCTTTTCCAGCCTGAATCCGTTACTTATCGTTCTACCCTGCTTACTAACCTTAAGAACTTTTCCTACATCGCCTATATTGTATCCCTTTATCCACTTAAAATAGTCAGGCAGATAGGTGTAACAATTGTGGGTTTATACGTACAAGCATGAAATTTGGTACAGTCATAGATAATAGTCTAATGAATAATTTCGGATATGGACCCACCGCGAAAACGTCCTATGGTAGCCGTGGCGGCCATTTTACAAAATGGCCGCTTTTAGTCTAGTGGCTAGATAGGGGTCTCGTGGCCCCCCCCCCCCTCCCCTCCCCCCGAAATATAGTTCTCATTGGTGTCTATAGATAAGAAACAATGTGTAGAAAATGATTTGCTATGTTAAATAGTTGAAAAAATGTCCCACGTATCATTTTTATGCAAATTAGTGCCGCCATTACCAAAAACTCTATATTCGCCTATATCTCTGCCAATATTGCAGATAACTGAGCAAATAAGGTGTCTAGACCTTCTAGACTTGGGTCTAGACCGTCAGCTTGGGAAGCTACGACTGGGAACCAAATCAGATCTATTGGTGTGTCTAGAGAGTTGCGCAGAGGTCAGAGGTGATGCTCCAAAACCAGATACTGGTTTTGGAGCAGTGTTTGGATGCAGTGTTGGTGAACGTTCTGAAACCAGTTGCTGCCAAAACCTTTGATGATTATGCGCTGAAAGTATTTTTTGCCACACATACAAGGTCACTTGCAAAGAGCCTGTCGTGTGGACAGAGTCTGGGACCAGTACCGTGACAACAGCCTGAAATCTCAAGCCAGGGACAAACGTGGGAAAGGCATTCGAAGGAGAGTTGACGGATCCACTGTTCTTCCAGGAAATTGGCAGCAGTTCCTGAGAATTGATGCAAACAAAACTGAACTGTTTGCCTTCTTGACAAAACACATCACACATCTTGTATCAGATAAGCAGATAGTCACCACGGATGGTTCAGATGTGACGTGCATTCCCGCACGCGACACCAGTCATCTTGCCCCATGTGACCATGAGGAGGCTGATACACGAATGATGATACATCTCGCGGATGCAGTCCGTGATGCATTTCAGAAAATTCTTCTGCGTACGGTGGATACAGATATAGTGGTATTGGCTGTGGCAGCAACAACCAAACTCAAAATCCAGGAGCTTTGGGTGGCCTTTGGGACAGGTCAGCACTTCAGGTATATTCCAGCACATGAAATTGCAGCATTCCTCGGACCAGATAAGTCACAGGCCCTCCCGATGTTCCATGCATACACAGGGTGTGACACAGTCTCGTCATTTAATACACGGGGCAAGAAGACAGCCTGGGATACCTGGAAAGTATTTGACGAATTGACGCCAGCGTTAGTTCATCTCCCCACGGGGACAGCAGACATCTCTGATGACGTTGTGGCAGTGCTCGAGCGGTTCACCATTCTTCTCTACGATCGCACCAGCAATCTCGTCAACATAGACGAAGCTCGACAGGCACTCTTCACGAAGAAAGGACGAGCCATGGAAGCTATTTCCCCTACCAGAGGAGCCCTGGTACAACAAATCAAGAGGGCTGTGTACATGGGTGGCCACTGCTGGGGAAACATGCTCAAGGTTGTTATGGATCTGCCCTCACCTGGGGATTGGGGATGGATCGATCCCCACAACTGGAAACCCCTGTGGTCCATGCTTCCTTAAGCCAGCACTTCATCAAGGGAGCTGATTTGTTGTAAATGCAAAAAGGGTTCCAAGGAACGATGCAAGTGCAAACAAGCTAGTTTGAAATGTACCGCTTTGTGCCAGTGTGGTGGAGAAAATTGTGACGTATAAACAAGATCAAACTGAAACTATCTAGTAAGTTACCGTTACAGTGTTACTCATGCTTAATAATGTCAATATCACTACTCTTCAATGTTCAGAGCAACTTGTTGCCATTTCATATATATTGGGTATATATTGTTGGGATGATGGGACATATCTATATACGAGGAGCCTATTTATTATTTCACTATTTCTCTCTAAATCAATCTTGGAAGCTTGTTGAATGCTTACAACTTACGGAATAATGTATTTAAAATGCGTTTACAAGAACAGTCCAATATATTTGCTGTAATTACTATTTATATACATAGCTGAAATTAGTTGAGAACTTTTGAGTTTAGATTATTGTTAACAAACTGTATTGTTGTAGACGAAACTGTTTAAATTTACCATATTCATTTTGTCAACTTAACCAAATAAAATATTACTAAACCAGGCATTTTAATAATTATGACGCATGTGTATTTATCTCTTAGCAACCAAATAATTTGCTCAGTTACTAAATTTGTTACTTTTAAGTCAGGCAGATAGGTGTATCTATCATAAGAATTGTGGGTTTATACGTACAAGCATGAAATTTGGCACAGTCATAGATAATAGTGGTTTACTTAAAATAAATATGTACTTACCTGTCAACTAATTAATTTGGTCCTGTAATTTCACTGAAACATTGACTCCTGAACGCGGAGGTTCCGAAATTTGATGAGTCAGCACTTATTACGCTCCCTGGTGGGTTAATTGACATTGCTGGCAACACAAATGCAAATTGTGGTCATTTGGAGAATACAATTATGGCATATATGTGTATCTAGAGTCATTTCATTAGAGCATAAAGAAGCATTTGTGTCGTCCGGTTAAAAATAATCGCGGTCAAAACGGTCATTTTGTAAAATGGCCGCCACGGCTACCATAGGACGTTTTCGCGGTGGGTCCATATCTGGAATTATTCATTAGATTATTATCTATGACTGTGCCAAATTCCATGCTTGTACGTCTAAACCCACAATTCTTATGATGGATTCACCTATCTGCCCGACTAAAAGCTGTGGTACGTGTCTTACGTTTTAAGTGTGATCATAATTTTTTATAATTACATATTAATAGTTTGACAAAATTCCATGCAGATTAAAGCATCACCCCAGCAAGGTAGAGTATAGGAAAAATATATATTTGTTTCTTATTTTTTTTATTTTTTACGTTGTAGCCTAGAGCGCCTGTAGGCATATGGAGAGTCTTGATGTTGGTCGAACTCGCCCGTTGGTGGCGCAGGCTGGATTTTTTTTATAGTGACACCTGTGGTCTCAGGTGAAGATCTCATTTTCTATGATGTTCTTGATCTCCAGGTTAGGCGCATGCAGCCCCTAGAGTCCACCGTCACACTCGCAATCGGCAGACAGGTATACGCTGCATGTGGGTTGCTTCGGTCACTCGACGATGGCTTTGACAGTTGCTCTTTGGTGAGACTTGAACTCGGGACCTTCATCTCCCCTACCAGGCTCTTGAAAGAGTTGCCCTCGGCAGGATTCGAACTCTGGACATTGAGTTCAGCACTCCAAGACGCTAACCACTTGGCCACCGCCTCTCCCATACATTATATACATTTTATTAACCTGCATAATATATAGTATATGCATCAACAACAAAAAATTTCCTAAATTACATAAGAAAAATGCATAATTAAAAGAAAATAATGCTAAATGATATCAGACATGTAACGCGTACATAAATCCTCCTCTCTTCTAAAACACATACTTTAATGCTTTAATTCTGTTTTTGGAAAGTCTGGACACAATACAATAATTATACTAATGTTATCACAATGATTAACTGTTCTTACCATATATAGATATATATTTATAGATATTTATATATATATAAATAAATATATATATATATATATATTGTATATATATATAATATATATATATTATATATATATACTATATATTATATATATATATACTATATATATTATATATATATATTATATATATTATATATATATATATAATATATGTAAATATATAAAAATATATATAAATATATATTAATATATATAAATATATATATTTATATATATTTATATATATAAATGCATATATTTATATATATATTTATATATATAAATGTATATAATACTTTATATATATATATAAATGTCATATATATAGGGAGGGAGGGATGGGAGGAGGGAAGGAAGGAAGGAAGGAGAGAAGAATGGGAGAGAAGGAAGGAGGGAGGGAGAGAAGGAGGGATGGGATAGAAGGGAGGAAATGAGGGGAGAATGGGAGAGAAGGAAGGAAGGATGGAGAGAAGGGAGGAAGGAAGGGAAGAAGGAAGGAGGGAATGGGAGAGAAGGAAGGAAGGAAGGAAGGAAGGAGGGAAGAGAGGGAAGATAGGAAAAGATGTAATACGATATTATGATGAGAATAATAAGTAATGATAAATAATTATGGTAAGAAGGAAGAATGAGGGAATGAAGAGAAAGAAGGAGAAGAATGAGGAGGAGGAGGAAGAAGAATGGGGAGGAGGAGGAGAAGAATGAGGAGGAGGAGGAGAGATTATATAACCAGTAAAGGATAGTAATAAAGCCCTACTGTTGTCTCGGCATCACTCTCTCACCCCCCCCCCCCCCCCCCACTGACCAGGCCTTGTCTTTCGTAGGCCTCGCTCCTGTCCGCTCTGCCTCACCGCCTGCACCAGCTCCTGCTGCCTCTGGTGAGTGATCTTGATCCGGCAGGGCAGGGAGGAGTGGAAGCGACCTTGGCAGTAGTCACAGGCCTTCCTCGGATACTGGTCCCGAGTATGACCTTGTCGCTGCTGCTGCCTTGGGTTGCTTATCTCCTGACGTGACTGCTGCCTTGGCTCAGGCGCTGCTTCTCCTGAGGCGGTTGTCCTTGAAGCTGCCTTCCTCTTCCTTCGGGGTTGCTGGGTGCCTTGCTGAGGGCGGCGTTGCTTTCCAGAATCCCTCTCCTCACTCGGGCTGGAGGCGCTGTTTTCCTGCGTGTAGGGGGCGCGTCCTGCTCCTGTGTTAATGTGCGCTGAGGTGGTGCTGGGGTGGCTGGGGAAGGAAAGGGGTGGGGTGGTGTAGGTGAGGGAGTATGGATTGGGTAGGAAAGATGAGAGGGATGGGTAGAGAGAGGGGTGGGGATGGAGGGTGGGGAGGGAGAGGAGAGGGGTGGGGAGTAGGGTACGCCGTATAACAAAAATTCTTTTTCTCAACTTTGGCATGCCAATTTCCTATGAAAAATGGGATTCTAAGACGATTTTATCGTGTTCCATTTTTGCATTTGAGCAATTCTTACTATGCAAAATCGCACTTTTATATTCCCACCCGTAATCGAATATGTTTAAAATGAGTACGCAGTTGTCCGGTTGCGTCCTTTTATTGCATCATGCACCAATATGAGTTCCAAATGACTAGCGTGGTAAGCTCTTTCTGATCAGTTGTTATCAGGCACTACATCACAGTGTCACAGCCTCTACGTTGGCCTAGAACGTGTCCATAAATGTCCTTCTTAGACCGAAGCAGGGCATGGTCTCCCGGTGGTGGGCCCGAGCCCGGATGAACCCGTCTCTGGCCTGCTGCCCCCCCACCACTGCTGCCGCAGCCTCTGTCACCTGTTTCACGACTCTTTCGGTGCTCTGAGTGTGGATAGAGAACTCCGGAACCTCGTACGGCTTGACCAGGATCTCCTGGATCTGATCCCCGGACAGTGAACAGGTGAATGCCGGCTCGTGCACCTGGCCAGGCTGCCAGCTGATCAGTGTCTGCAAGCTGGTGGCTGACAAGTTCAGTTTGGGTGTGATGCGAGGTCTTACCCTGGTGTCCCCATACTCCTCGCCAGCCCTCAGCTTCAACATCTGGGTCACAGCGAACCTGCGGTCGTCCTCACTCTGACTCGCCATCAGCGAGAGGAGGACACATTCTGAGTGTGCGAACCCATGCTCCTGTTTGCACGTAGAAGGCACAGCTGTTTGGACCTTCTTGGGCTGCGACCCTCATCACTCTGAGCTGCGTGAGGATGTGCTTGGGGCCGTCCTCTAGTCTGTGGTGAACCTTGATGTCGTAGTAGAGTTTGTAGTACACCTGCGGGGCAGTACTTGACTAGGATTTCCAGGGTGTTCAGTTCTTTGCCAGTCAAGTCCATGCTTTCTGGTCCACATGTACAGAGCGACTGGGCTGTGGTGAGCCATCTGGAGTGGGACACCTTGCCACCTTGATCTCCTGCAGCTCGGACGGGAGAACGCCCCGCTTCACAGCCTGGACCACTGGTAGGAGACATGCTGGTCAGTGGACATGTTGACCAGGATTTTACTCCGGTATCTCCGTGAGATCTTCCCCGCCTGGCACTCCTCTGAACTCTGCGTTGTACTGCATCTCTTTCACGCTGGACAGCAGACTGCACACTGGACCCGTGAAGCCAGTGTCAGATCAGGTGGGGCCCGTCGATGCTGGTGATAAGGTGGCGCAGGGGCAAATCGTTTGTGTGAAACACGCATATACTCCAGAAGAGTTTTGCGTCCCAGCATTTTCCCTCCAAATGGGCGTAAGTACCACCCTTCCACCCCGGGTCGGCCCTAGTTGAGTCACCTTGCAGTACGATCAGTGAGTCGGTGGAGCCGTATGTCACCCAGCAGATCATAGAGAGCCTGAGCCACCTTTGAACGCAGGACTTCTCAGGTTGGCACCGGGTCCTCTGTAAAAAAGTGCCAGTGGTCCCCTTTTTCCAGATGGCTCCTCTGTCACTGACACATGCTCCTCCCTGATCAACCTTGGGTGCAGTTTTCCCATAGCTGTCGGGCACCATCGCCCTGGTTTTGTCCTTCCTCCCCATCGTAACCCCCAATCCAACTATTTTGGTACCCTGGTGCTTCCCTGGTCAAGGTCCCTGGCCGATGCCATGGCATCCTGCCTGGCCCTCCTCACCCTTGTTAGGATCGAAAGACCATTTACACATGTACCTAAAGAGGTGGCCGTCAGCGATAAGGTCCTGGAGGAGTCCAGAACCCAAGGCAGCAGCAGCGGGGGGCGGAACGTCCGAACCGGATGCTTGCCAGCGCCAGGTTCCAGACTGGCATTATGTTTTTTTCTTGCGCTGGCCTGTCCAGTACTGCAACACAAGAGGTGCCAGGGACCCCACCTCTCCCTGAGCAGTCGGTCTACCAGTATGGCAGCCTCCTGTTGCTGCTGCCTCTTTTCTCTGAGTGGCAGGGTGAACGACTCCTCCGTCCCTCCTCAAATCCTGGTGATCTTCAGCCGGCCTAGGAACATCTGCTCCTGCAGCTCCAAAACGTCTGACCTTTTCATTTTCTACTTCTGCTTCTTCAGCTTAGCCCCTCTTCCAAACTGCTTTCTCTTTTGGGTGCTTTTACCTTGTCTATGCGTCTCATTCTTGTCTACCCCTGTCACATCATTGCATTCTCCTCCCCAACTTTGATCCTCTGGTAGTACAGCCACTCCAGGTCTAAAATAGGGACTTTGCTGTCCAAGGGCAGTCACACCTGCACGTGAGCTCTCGCGTGGCACAGCTGGGGGTTGGAGCAGTGGGATTCCTGGTCCTTGCAGAGGAAGATCGTGTGAGGGCAGGCCGTTATGTCAAACAGCCTGTCCATATTCTTCTCCACGAAATTTCCCTTTACTGCTTTAGTTTCTCTGTCTCTCATCACTTCCCCTAACCTTCTTCCAAATATTATCTTATCCCTCTGGTCCACGGACCGGTCAATAACAACCACTGGAGGTGCAAACTGGGCGTTTAGATTTCTTCCACGGGCAAGCACCATGGGGTCAGATCCTTCGCAAAGTCTCTCACTAGGGTACCGCCCGTCTTGTCAACACCCTCCCGGATGCCGCTGAGTTCTTGGAGATGGATTCCCCCCTTCATCACGCCGCGATACGTAGGCACCCCTCACTCTCAGCAAACTCTCGTCCAAACCCGCCACAAAGGCAGCCAAATTGGATCCAGAGCTCTGTCTAGTTGCGGGCTTCGACCCACTTGGTTTAGAAGGAGAAGCCATCCTGAAAAAGACGATCAAGAATTTATGATAGGTGTAAATGAAGCCGTTACTTTGCGGGGCCTAAGCTATGTTTTGCATATAAATATAAAAGTCCATTTTTGCATAGCAAGAAGTGCTCAAACCAAAAGGGTTTAAGCGGACCAACCACCCTTAAAAATTTTAAATTTTTCATAAGAAAACACCCTGCCAAATTCGAAATAATCTATATTTCACTTTTCATTGGACCTACGGGCATACCCTAGTGGGGAGTCTCTCTCTCTCTCTCCCCTCTCTCTCTTCCTCTCTCTCTCCTCTCTCTCCTCTCTCTCTCTTCTCTCCGTCTCTCTCTCTCTCTCTCGTCTCTCTCTCTCTCATCTCTCTCTCTCTCCTCTCCTCTCCTTCTCTCTCTCGTCTCTCTCTCTCTCTCTCTTTTTCTCTCTCCCCTCTCTCTCTCTCCCCTTTAGGATACCCTTTGATGAGTATCAATGTAAATAATATTTGTATTTTTTTCAACATGTTATCATGACATGTGATCGTCCCGTTATAATCAATGTATTAAATATTTCGATTCAAAGTATGAGTTGAAAGACGAGACAACAAACAAATACAAGTCAGGAGTAACTCCTCCATCAGCTAATCCCTGTGGCACACCATCATCACGATAGAAGAGTCCTCACCTGCTCTAATCATCTTATTCTCACACGTATCCCTCTCTCTATCGAGTATTGAGCATTCTTTCCTAACTCCAAGTAACTCCTGACTCACGGTGATTGTGTCCCTTCATCATAACTTACGACTCCATCCCCAACCTGTACCCAGCCTCTTGCATGGCGATCCTTCCCTGCACACCCATACCTTGTCCCCCCATTCTCAACCCTCACCCCTCGCCACCACCAATTTAACCTGATGCTAAATGCACACCTGTACCAGTGACCTACCTATTCATTGTCCTCCTTTCCCCCTTCCCTCCTCGATCATCTTCCGCCGCCACCACCTCGCCTCTCATCCCACCAGCACCTGTTGTGTTCACCCACGACCTTTTTTCTAAATTCAATGTTTTTATCATTATTCTTTGTCTGTTCTGATAATATTGCTTATTTAATATTCCCAAATTTTTTTTTTCTTGTGCACCTGTTAATAGGGTGGCACCCACTCTCTTACGTACTTGTGTAACATAACACACACACACACACACACACACACACACACACACACACACACACACACACACACACACACACACATTCACACACACACACACACAAACACAAACACACACACACACACACACACACACACACACACACATTCAGTAGAGGGAAGAAGAGAAAGAGGGGGAGGAGGAGGAAAAAGGGTTTGCTTTGAATGTCAAGGTCAGGTCACTAAATCCTCACACCGTTAACTGCATTCGACGATTCAATTTGACACAAACTTTGGATTTAATTAAGGAATATTGAATTATTCATACATCATAATTTATATGTATTCATATTTTCATGCTTATTAATAATCATGTGACACACGTTTTCCTTACTACAATATAATGATAGTATTATATTGTATAGAAAAATACAATATAAACTAGGTCAGTGAATAACGTATCGACTAATTTACGTTCCATGGGTGCCCCAAAGCTGCCCTGGCCACAGAGTCACTCTGACTCACGTCGTGGTAATGAGCGGACACGGCTAATAAGTGCTCCTGACCGTGGAACAATAAAGTGTTTGCAAGAATTCAGTTGTCTGAGCCATGGACCTTGAGGCTATTAAGGTGCTTCTTGAGGCCCAGGACAAGACCCTCAGAACGACTTTAGATATTGTAGTGGATATTGCAACAACTACAATCAAGGATACAAAAAGCCGAAGGAACCATAACGGACTTGACAAAAAGCATAGAATTCACTCAAGCAGAAACGCTGGACCTACAAAGGGAATTAAAAGTGCTCAGGAAATCTGACACTGACAATAAAACAATAATTTGTAATTTAAAAGTACGGATCGAAGAGTTCGAAAAAAGGGCAAATTATCAAGAGGATTATAACAGACGGAATAACCTATGAATTACCGGGATTCAAGAAAAGCCCGTTGGTGAAACTTGGGAAGAAACCGCCAATACTGTGTCGAAGCTGTTGGAGGAGAAACTACAATTACCTTCGATGAGGCTCGAACGAGTACACCGAACAGGCCCACCCTCTCTCTCGCAAACCCGAAAAGTCGTTGCGAGGTTCGAGAAGTTCGGTGATCGTGAGGTGGTTATCAGGGACGCCAGGAAACTCAAGGGCACAGACATCTATATTAATGAAGACCTGTGTCCGGCATCACAAGAGCTTAAGAAGAGTCAGTTTCCCTTAATGAAGCAAGCTAGGGAGAAGGGGAAGATTACCTTCTTCAAATACACGAAGTTGTTCATTAAGGAAAGAACAAGCCAACGATCAGTGGTTGCCAATGGTGAAGTTTCGACGAGCGGTGTGGGTGATGACTTCCCGGTGGTGGCTGGATCAGCTGGTGCTGTTGGCGGAGGAGTATCAGCGGGAGGCCGCGAGCAGTCAGTTGGTGATCGTCCCATGGTGGCGGTGATTGTGCGGCAACTGCTGGTGGCAGGGCCCATGTCGGGTCTCCTGGCGACCTGGCCGCGGTTGATGGTGTTAGACAGCGACAGCACAAGAACTTACGGAACCGCAAAAAGTAGATAAGTGTCGTTCCGGCTTACCTCTGTTTACATTGATTTTTTTTTCAGTAGTTTTTTATGGTAATTGATGAATCATTGTGCAGTGTATTACCTTTCCCTAAATTAAGTGATGAATCACTATACGCTTTTCTTCACACTCCTGTATCCCTTTGCAGCGTTAATAGTTTTAGCAACTAAGAATATAACCCTTTCGCTATAGATGATGGCAATTACAACAAAGACTTAGATGTAAATGCATTATTCACACATAATTAATAGGTTCATTAATGTTCCGAAGTCTGATTATATTTTTCCTGATGACATTTCTTCACTCGGTAGCAACACTTTTACATTATCTAATATGAGCATATGATCCCTTCCAAAGAATCTTCAGTATTTCAAAGATACAATTATGCATAATACTCATATCAAAACTAATGTTCTTGGCTTTACAGAAATTAAGCTAGATCCTCATCTCTGCTCACTGTATGAACTTCCTGGGTGCTACATGTATACAAACCCTAGAAACATTCATGGTGGTGGTGTTGCTATTTATGTGTCCAATGATTATAGCTCATCTGTGCAAAATCAATTAACCATTTCAGACTCTTATCTCGAATCCATAGGTGTCGAGACTACAATTATAACTGCGAAATATTTATTTTTGTGCATTTATAGACCTCCAAATGGTAATTTCAATAGTTTTCAGAAGGTAATGACTGACATTCTTTCTCTAGTGTATGATACAAAAATATCAAGGTATCTATATTTTTGGAGACTTCAATCTAAATTTATTGAAAAGTAATGAAAACAATGTCTTTGAATTCATCAACTTAATGTTTTCTCTTTCACTTTTTCCTTTAATAACCAAACCAACCAGAGTTACCAGCACCTCAGCAACACTCCTAGACCACATATGGTCATCACAACTGGAAGAAATTATTGGTAACTATATAATTCAGGCAGACATTTATGATCATATATTTCCCACATTGTCTCAATTTAAACTTGAACATACAAAACAAGAACCTCAGTTTATTTATAAAAGATTTATTACTAGTTTCAATGGAACATTTCACGGTATTATTTTACAATAGGACCGAAATTCCCTACACCATTGGGTGTGTGGTTTCTGTTTACCTTATTGGATTCTAAGAAACATTCTCTCTATGAGCTTCCGTCGCAAACTCTTGGAGATATAACATGTTGTTTATAGGGAGGCGAGAGACAAGTGTTTACGAGAGCCTCACTCTTCTTCCTCTTGTGACCTGCATCACCTCTGTTCTTCCCTTGCCTCGGACACTTTTGTAATGCAGATTTAGCTTTAGTTAGGAGTTTAAAGCATGGGATTAGGTTAGGTTAGGTTAGTTAGTCATAAGGCGGGTTAGGTTAGTTTAATTTTCATATCTCCTATACACTCCTTCCTATTAAAAAAATCTTATATCTCCGAAAGAAGTGATTTGCGACAGAAGTTCATAGAAAGAATGTTTCTTAGAATCCATTAAGGTAAACAGAAACCATAGTCCTAATTGTGTAGGGAGTTTCGGTCCTATTGTAAAAAAAATCCAATTTCACCAGTGATCCTGCTCTTGTCGATTGGAATTTTGTATTAAACTCAACATGTTCTAATGAGGCTTATAATTTGTTCTATAATGAATTTTATGAATTATTTCAAAAATATTTCCCTATTAATAGGATTCGTTTGAATAACACGAGTGAAATTAGCCCATTTATCACTCCTGCTCTAAAAACCAGCATAAAAGAAAAACACAATTTAGAAAGACTAGTTAGAAAATGGCCATTAACTTATGGATATAATTACAGACATTATAGAAATAAATCAACATCAATTTTACGAACAGCAAAAAACATGTATTACAAAAATATATTTCAGGAAAACCAAGGAAACCAAAAAAGACAATGGAAAACAATAAATGTTTTGATGGGCAGAACAGATAGTTATAATAAACGCACTATAAAATTAAACTCACCTTGCACGTATACCTGCATGAAATGTAATGAAATTGTTCTAAGAAATAGTTCCACGATAAATGAAGACGAAGTAAACATTTAAAAATATCAAAAAATTCACCAAGTTTTTCCATGTATTTGGCTCCTACCAATAACACTCATATTGAAAAAGTTTACAACAGGATTAAATCATATACGCCTGGGTGATAAGTGGGTATGATGACATATCTCCCAAAATACTAAAGCACGCTTCCTCTTTAATATCTACTCCTCTGACTTATTTATTTAACCTCTCATTAAAAACTGGTACCTTCCAGACTAATTCAAAAAAGCCAAAGTAATGCTTTAATTCAAGTCAGGTGACAGAAGTGACTTAAATAATTATAGCCCCATGTCCATACTTCCCGCATTTAATCGGATTTTCGAAAAAACTATTTCCTCTCTCCTAATAAATTACCTTGAAAAAAGCAATCTCTTGACTGAACACCAGCATGGCTTCAGAGCACAGCATTCTACTGAGTCTGCAATACAACAGTTTGTCAACAATATGTTCGGAAGAAAAACTATATGTTATAGAAGTATTCATAGATTTATCAAAAGCATTTGATACCCTAGATCACTACATTTTACTTCACAAATTAGAACACTTAGGAATAAGAGGTGTACTACTGAAATTATTTCATTTTTATTTTGAAATGGAGTTATCTCAGTGACAGAAAACAAAGTGTATTTTTTAATCATATATACTCTCTATTTGAATCCATATCTAAAGCTGTACCACAAGGCTCAGTTTTAGGTCCGTAGCTTTTTATTATTTACATTAATGACATTGTAGATGCTAGCACAAAATTTCATTTTTTGAGATATGCTGATGACACAGCACTCCTACTCAAGGACAAAAATATAGATTTGCTATACACAACATTAATTCCAGAGCTAAAGAACGTAAAAGCATGGATTCAATCAAATAAATTTAAACAAATTTTTTATAAAGCAAATTATATTATATTTAAAAATCGGTCGGTCAATAACTCCATCCCTTTAATATTATTAGATGGCGAAATTATTGAAAAAGTCAATCGTGCAACATTTCTTGGCGTCACGATTGATGAAAACTTAAATTGGAAGTATCATATTGATCAAACATGTTTTGCGTCCAGATTGACCTGGTACCCAATTGGCTTGAGTCTCATATGACTTGGGACTGAAATGTCTTGGGGATCATTACATTTTGACCATTATCAATCGCCTCAGTACCAATTGACATGTAACCAGAACCCTGCCAGACATGCCACTACTGCTACCACTACTGTTACCGCTATTACTACTGATACGACGTACGCAATCGTATTACGAGTAATACTGATTGTAATAATTGTGACAATAATAATGATAGGTCATAATGATAACAATTATGATGATAATTATAATGATAATAATAATAATAGAAATAATAATAATAATAATAATAATAATAATAATAATAGTAATAATGTTAATGAATAGCGATAATAATATATATTTTGATAGTAGTAGTAACGATGTTAATATTAATAGTAGAAGCAGTAATAGAGGTTGTAGTAGTAGTGGTATTATCATTATCATCGTTATAATAATTATTATTGATCAATAATTAATAGATTATTATTATCATTATCATTATTACTATTAGTAGTAGTATATAGGAGTAGCTTGAAATTATGAAAGCATGTGGATGTGAATCAGTCCTGTCTGAAGACGAGTGTATTTGTGTCTAACGATAACCTTTAGGGACACTCATCTATCTCAATGTTGAGATGATTAGAAGAGAGAGCTAGTAAATAAATATTTGAAGATGTTATTATCGAACCAAGCCATCCACATCACGTGAGTACCTATTAATAGTAGGAATAATAATAATAATAATTTTGTTTAAACCGACCGCAAGGCATGTCTAGTTAAATATCATTAATAAATTTTATTCAATATAACTATTACATTAAAACTACTACTATTTACACTAACAAAACTGTATCTTATTATTGCTTATCATTGGAAATTGTTCTACTATGCTGTTCTCTGTTGATGATTCATTGTTCAGCTAATATTGTGCAGCTTCTAAAATTCGATCATACCCTGTCCCTAAATAACCATTGCTCTCTCTCTGTCCTCTCCTCAAATGTATTCC
The DNA here is from genome assembly GCA_016584305.1 of Chionoecetes opilio. NCBI lineage: Eukaryota > Metazoa > Arthropoda > Malacostraca > Decapoda > Majidae > Chionoecetes > Chionoecetes opilio. The sequence goes on from JACEEZ010023575.1 coordinate 182,721, forward strand.
TCCCTCTCCCCATGCCCTCCTCCGCCCTCCTTCTCCCTTCCCCCTCCCCCCCTCTCTCCCTTCTCCTGCCTCTTCTCCTCAAAGTCATTCCCTCCGCACCATGCCTCCCCCTCTCTTCTCCATCCCCTCTCTCTCTCTCTCTCCTCTCTCTCTCTTCCTCTCTCTCTCCTCTCTCCTCTCTCCTCTCTCTCTCCTCTCTTTCTCCTTCGCTCTCCCTCTCTCTCTCTCTCTCTCTCTCTCTCTCCTCTCTCTCTCTCTCTCTCTCTCTCTCTCTCTCTCTCTCTCTCTCTCCCTCTCTCCTCTCTCTCTCTCTCTCCTCTCTCTCTCTCTCTCTCTCTCTCTCTCTCTCGACATAGCATAGTGTTAATAATAAAATGAAAAACATGGAGCATACTATAAAATGTCTGGCTCACAAACTCCAAGATCATGTTGTATATGTACGAGGCGGGAACACAAATGTGTTAACTGTAGATGTGCTAGGCAAAAGACAAGGTGTGTCAACTGTAAGAACGGAAATGAGTGTCGAAACCCCAGCGGACGGGATCAGGGCAGGGAGAGGGAAGAAGAGGAGTTGGACGACAGCCAGGAGCCCCAGGAAGAAGGTCAACAAGATAGAAGACAGAGGGACATTAAAATGCCAGAAAGCCCGATAGCACTAACACCGGTATCGTCACCGCGCACTCCACCACCGCCACATGATGTACCCCAACCGAACATCGATGTGGAGGAAAATGAGAGAGGGAACATCCTCTGGAAAGGTCAAACGGAAGAAGAAACAACAAGATGGGTAAATAACACCTACCATGAGATAGTGAGGTGGTCTGCCAATAATCATTTTGAGCCACAAAAATGTACAGCCATGACCAAAATAATCAAAGAAATGATCGGCCTTATCAACGACTACAACTTAGACACGCTCTTTGCACCATATGCGCTGAAAGTCCTCTTCCTTCTTCCTAAACTCTTCTTCCAGAAGACACATCAAAAGGCCAGGACAAACAACAATGTGAAAGCACTCACAAGAAGAGTTGACCTATGGGAAAAAAATTAACTCGATGAGCTCCTTGAGGAAGCGAGAGTCTTACAGAAAAGACTGCCAAGACTTCCCCTAAAAAACCATATGAACGATGATAAGGCACCCGGCTTTAAGGATAAGATGAGACAAGGCAACGTTTCATCCGCACTCCGGGCTCTGGATGAAGATCAGAACGGTGGTGTGTTGCCACTCACCGATGAAACCATCCAATTGCTGGAGGAAAAACATCCTCAACCCAGCAACTTGGTGGGACTAAGACAGCAGGGACTTCCTCAAATCTCAAACAGCGTCATATATGAGATGATTACAGGAGAGTTGGTGTGGAAAAAAGCTCTCCAGACAAAAGGCAGCGGGGGTCCCTCAGGCATGGATGTAAGAGGATGGTGTCGCTTGCTGAGCAGCACTCACTGGGGCAGTGCCGCTGGTGACTTGTGCAGCGTCATAGCAACACTAGCGAGAAAACTTGCCGCCACCGACTGCCGACATGTTGACGCCCTGACTGCTTGCCGCCTTATCCCCCTTGACAAGAAGCCAGGTTGCAGGCCTATCAGCATTGGTGAAGTCCTCCGCCGGATCATAGCTGAAATGCATCATGGCGGTGGTCAAGGAGGATGTAAGAAGAGCGGCAGGGAACCTACAGGTGTGCGCTGGACAGCAGGCAGGCAGTGAAGCGGCCATCCACGCCATGAGGGTGATCTTTGGTCAGGAAGATTGCGAAGCGGTGTTATTAGTAGACGCAAAAAATGCATTCAACCCGATAAACAGAAAGACAATGCTCCACAACATTCGAATGAAGTATCCCCCACTCGCGACATACGTGGAAAACACATATAGAGATCCTTCAGACATGCTCATAAGAGATAATAGTAAAAATAGTATTGTTAAAATTTTTAAATCAAGGGAGGGAACAACGCAAGGTGACCCAGTAGCCATGGCAATGTACGCCATTGGCCTATCAGTGCTTCAAGAGGAGATTTCATATGAAAAAACACAGGTGAAGCAAGTGGAATATGCGGATGACCTAACAGGGGCCGGGAAAATCTCAGAACTAAAGAAGTGGTGGGATCTTGTGAAGAAGAACGGCCCTACTATTGGATACACACCCAACGCCACCAAGTCCGTCCTTATTGTAAAACCCGAACATTATGAAAGTGGAGTGCGATTTTTCAGAGACAGTAGAGTCACTGTGACAAAGGACGGGCAGCGGCATTTGGGAGCAGTGATTGGAACACAGGAGTTCAAGGCGAAATATGTTGAGGAGAAAGTATCAGACTGGGTGAAAGAGGTGGGCGTCTTGTCCGGCATGGCCAAGACAGAACCACACGCAGCTTACTCAGCATTCACACATGGCCTACAACATCGATGGAGCTTCGTCAAGCGCACCATCCCAGGCATCAGCCGTCTCCTCAGACCATTAGAAGAATCCATCAGTAAAACCTTCTTACCAGCACTGCTAAAAACTCATTTCATCATAGGAGAGGACATGAGGGAGCTGCTGTCACTTCCACCAAGACTGGGTGGGATGGGGATCACGTCCCCTGAGAAAATGGCCAAGGAAGAAAATCGAAATTCCATCAACCTCACCAGGTCCCTCACCGAAAAAAGTTCAAGACGCAAAGGGCGAAACAGACCAGAATGTGATCTTGGAGCTAAAGAAAACCATGTCTAGAAACAGACAAAGGGCACACATGGAAAGCTTGGAACGCTTAAAAAACGTCATGCGAGTTGAAACCATGAGGAAAATTCACATTGCACAGGAGACGGGAGCGTCCAACTGGCTAACATGCTCACCTATCAGAGCTAAAGGCTACAGTCTCAACAAACAAGAATTCGTAGATGCCGTTGCTCTGAGGTATGTGGAGGGGCTTCCCAAAACCTGTGTATGTGGAGATCCAAACAACGTCGACCATACCATGACGTGTAAAAAGTTAGGATTCGTGTGCATCAGACACGATGAGGTGAGAGATTTGACGGCCAGTATGCTCAGGGAGGTGTGCTGCGACGTCTCCACCGAACCAACTCTTCTCCCCTGAATGGCGAACACACGCAGTACAGGACGGCCAACACCACTAACGAGGCCCGGGTGGACGTAAGTGCTCGTGGTTTCTGGACCAGAGGATAGAGAGGGCTTTCATGGACATCAGAATCTTCGATCCAATGGCCGCCTGCTACCAGACGATCTCACTGGAAGCTGCTCACCAAAAGAATGAACGAGATAAAATCAGGAGTTATGGAGATGGGATTCGAAATGTCGACCACGGCAGCTTCACACCCCTGGTCTTCACTACGTCAGGCGGGAAGGGCCCCAAGGCCAAGTGCTTCTATTCAAGACTAGCAGATATAATGGCAGAAAAGAAGCACCAGCCAAGGAGCCACGTTGTCGCCTGGATGAGATGCCGTCTCTCCTTCTCCCTGCTCAGGTCTGCCCTCCTATGTCTCAGGGGCACGAGATATTCCGCCCCCACAACCATCGATTTAGCTGGGCTGAAATACCAGGCCACTGTAGGGGAGAGCGGCATATTAGTGTAGGTGACGGAGAGAGGAGAGCAATTAATAGATAAGTAGTAGTAGTCTATGGCTGGATGCCACAGTCAGTAGCGACCTGAGTTGGGGCTACTGGCCTCCAATTAGTGGAGCCCGCATATATTGCATAAATAAACAAGTGGTGGAGGTATCATTTAGTAGTAGTAATAGTAGTAGTAGTAGTAGTAGCAGTAGTACCGTAGATAACACTAAAATCGCCAGGACAACGTTTCTTTTTTATTTACAGACGTCTGGTGGCGTTAATACTGTTACACAGGCAGGCTGCTCATGTGTTTTTCTCGTGTGTTCGGGGTTGATCTAGAGTGTGGCAGAACGTCATGGGGGGCGGGGATGAGTCATTCGCGGAGGCGATTGGCCGCCCCGGCCGGTGGGCGGAGTCTCCTTCCCTGGGCGCGTGAGGTGACGCAATCTTCCTGGAAGGTTAAACTTCCTTACTCCTTCGACTATGTTTTCACCCTTATTGCGTTTGTGTGTCTAGATTGTGCGAGAAATAGAATTGTCAAGAACTTTCTAGGAATAAGAGAACTTGTATAATATATAGCCATTGACACGGGAGGAGAGTAGTTCGAGAGTTCCTGCCAGACAGTCAAGAGTTGTACATAAGCATAAATATATACCAAGAAGCTACGTGCCAGCCTTTCTTTGCCCACGGCTACTAGCCCAGGAGCATTAGTGTTTAACCGGGAAAAAAAAAGGTAGAAAACAGATTTTTTCAGAAAAGATGCCTTGAGGTCTATCTAGTAACATGGTGCAAAGTCCTCTAAAATTTAGGCTGTGGAAAATGTACAATCCAAGATGAGTCGGCCGGACACCAGAAAAACACAAAAAATGCAATAACTTTGTTACTATTTATCATAGACAGATGATTTTGGTCTCTAACCTTATGTTTTTGTGGGTAAAGAGTGTAAATATACCGTTATAAATTTAATCCAAGCTTTACTTTCAAAATAACCATGTGCTGTTTCAAGAAATGTCTATTCTACCGAATTGCAGAATCACCATTAGTAATCTGGTTCACAAAAGTGGCACAAGATTAAATTAACCAAATCATATTCCAATAGGATGCTAACCTCTACAAACTGTGAAACATACAATACATGGATAAACATATCCATACAGGATATATATCAATATCAAGAAGCAAATAATACAACAAAGAAACCATTGGTCAAGTCTGCCAGGTACCAGATGTGAGTACATTCACGGCATAAAGTTTACAACACAATTCTAGTTTGTACCCTCATCTAATTCTATGGTTTGGCTGTTTTTACATGTCCTCCCAATACACAAGGAAAACATTTCAGTGGATTTTCAAGGATTTCATTTCAGCTCAGCTCAGTAACAAGTGCATATTTTTCCACATCCTACTTTGCAGACGCAAGAGATCATTCGCAAAACCCGATCAGGTGCCACAGGTCGGTCTGTTTCAATAATGGGCACTGCCTTCCTCTTACCTACATTATATAAGGCTGAAACAGTATCACAGCCAGTTATAGCATGTATGAACATGAGATGGGTTTTAAGGTTGGGACTGATGACCTATTGAATAGTATTTATGCTGTAAACTGATGGTGGATCACGTTTAAAGATCATGAAAATGTTCATATCCCTAGTTGCCTGGGCAGTGAGCATCACCAGCAAATCAGTATCATTCCCATCAACTACAACTGGTCGTTCATGGTCACCAGCTGCTGCAGTCAGTGATGTGGCTACAATGAGATGATATGCAGCGGCAATTAGAGAGAACTGCAACTCCGAAATGCCAGTGGTCGCTGGTAGTTTTAACTCACAATTTGGTGAAAAGTTGGTCAACTTGAAAGAAAAATATGGGCTTATTCCACTGTACTTAAAACACACAAGTATAATATTAAGAACGATTTTCTTCTATATGTATATTGTATAGAAGCCTGATTCTGTAAAACATTGTATATAACCAAATAACCAAGTAGGTTATAGTTGAGGAGGCGAGGTAAATGCTACTCTATGATATTATATAGTCAATAACGAATGTTTAGAAGTTATCTATACCTAGGCAGTCATATTTTCCTGTTATTATTGTGTATCAATCAGATAGAAAGCCTAAAAGTGCAATGAGTCGACGCGTGAAGTGGCAATGTTTTGATTCAATCTCCCCGCCACAATCTCCCCGCCCACCACTCCCCCGCGGCACGTCGCCTCCACAATTATAACCTACATTGTCGCAGCAACAAGCCGATTTCGGCATTCTTTATTCTTCGTTTTTCCAAGGCATTGCTTATTGTATTTTGACAAGCGTTTGCCAGACGCAGCAGTACTGTCTTAGAAAACAGTGTGAGCATCGCCCAAATTTTACATGCCACAATATACATGTAAAAAATCTATTAAGCTTTGCTACTCGAGGCGAGTAATTTGCATTAAATTGCTATTATAGAACGTTCCATCGTAATGCATGTCATCCATATAATTAGTAGAACAACAGAAGAACTATATTTTTTGGTATTCAGATGCGGTGCATCAATATTTATCGCGAAATTAATTTATGAAAAATATTAGTCGCGGAGCCAAAACACAGTAGACCAACCTTTGAGTTAAAACTGCCAGCGACCACTGGCATTTCTCGAGTTGCAGTTCTCTCTAATTCTCTGCTTACAGGTCATACCATTAGACTCAAATGTTTTCATGAGTTTACCAATCAACCGCTGCTTGTTCTTACTGTTTGCCAGGAATGACGTCTGGGAGGGGGTAGGCAACATATCCACCTCAAATATAATATTTGCATATGCATTCTCGATTGCTCTCTTGTTTTGTTCTACTGCTTTTGTTGACATGGTGAAGTCGTATACATTAAATATGATTGTTGAGGCCATACCATAATTATTAAGAACATGTGTCACATAGGTGTTACACATCTTTCCATATGTAGCGTCACATGGCCAAGTTACACTGTGTAAGAGGTGGCCACCATCAATAATGAATTGTGAGTTCTCGGGGATCTGTAACTGATCATTCACCTTTGACTTCAGCATAATGGCAAGGACACTTTTGGTGGTTTTGCGAATCATCCCATTATGAAAAAGGGAGGGAGGGTGGGTCCCAAATTCATAACAAACGAAATCCCGCATTTCATTGTGATGCTTTATAATACATGTCACACGCATGAAAAAAAGGGTTGCGTTGACTTCCACACTCTGTCCCCGGATAGAAGCCTCAGACCTAGCGCTGCCGATTGACAAAACCCTGTCCTTTCGCTTCATTTTCTGATCAGCATAGCTATGTCCTATCATTGCTTCTGCTGCAGCTTTCCCCACTGAATATGAGTCATCAGCATTTGCTGAAGTATTAGCAACTTCAACAGTGGAAATACAGACAAGAGATCATTCCCCATTCTCATACCCTTGGTATGAGAATGGGGAATGTGTAGAAAGACAATTAGTGAAAGTTTCACAATCCTGACTATCACGTGTTGTTCTGGATGCACGTAAATCAGTATGCTGATCTGATGCGCTGCTATGAACACAACATAAGTTATCCAGTGCATTGCAGATAGGAACACAATCTGGAGTTACAAAAACCCACTTGGTCACAGTGCTACCAGTTATTCCCCTACCATGAGGCAGTCCACCAGATGTCTTCAATAATCTCATGAGTTCTTGTTCAATTATTTGGTCAGTAAGATTCCCACTCCAAAATGTGTCACTTCTCCGTATTGGGAAGTAACCATGCTTGGAGATATTTCAGAAATTCAGTTTCACTCATGATTTCAGGTAGCTTTTTCATAGAGTCAAGATATAAACGTGATAATTTAACATAAGCAATATGGCCTGCTGTATGGAATATCAGGATCATTTCACTAATAGCATGAAGATGTAGATCCCAGTCTCCTGTGCGCTCTGCTCTGATGAAGAGCATAATTACTTGCACCTGCTTTAAATACTGGATTCATAATACTGGATGTGTTTTATCAGCCTCCTTCAAGTCATGAAGAGGTGGCAAGAGTTGGAGAGCAGTTTTTGCTAAAACTGTATGGGGCAGTTCAGTCTACTTCTCTGGATATGCTTCGGTATGTATTGTACATGAGGTAGGTTGGTAGAAAATCTATGTACTCAAGTGGAGTCAAGTTAGAGAGCCTGCCACCAACATCAGCTGCCGCCAAATATCATTCATATCGGGCCTACTTAGCAGTGCAGCACTGGTCTGGAAATAAGCTGGTACCTACTGAATGGGGATGGAAAGTAAAAGATGACAAGTTACTTCCAGTTGAAACAGACCGACCTGTGGCACCTGATCGGGTTTTGCGAATGATCTCCTGCGTCTGCAAAGAAGGATGTGGAAATAGATGCACTTGTTACTGAGCTGAGCTATTTTGCACTGAAATGTTTTCCTTGTGTATTGGGAGGACATGTAAAAACAGCCAAACCATAGAATTAGATGAGGGTACAAACTAGAATTGTGTTGTAAACTTTATGCCGTGAATGTACTCACATCTGGTACCTGGCAGACTTGACCAATGGTTTCTTTGTTTTGAAATTATTTGCTTCTTGATATTGATATTATCCTGTTTTTGGAAATATGTTTATCCATGTATTGTATGTTTCACAGTTTGTAGAGGTTAGCATCCTATTGAAATATGATTTGGTTAATTTAATCTTGTGCCACTTTTGTGAACCAGATTACTAATGGTGATTCTGCAATTCGGTAGAATAGACATTTCTTGAAACAGCACATGGTTATTTTGAAAGTAAAGCTTTGACTAAATCTCTAACGGTATATTTACACTCCTTACCCACAAAAACATAAGGTTAGAGACCAAAATCATCTCTCTATGATAAATAGTAACAAATTCATTACATTTTTAGTGTTTTTCTGGTGTCCGGCCGACTCATCGGCGGCCATCTTGGATTGTACATTTTCCACAGCCTAAATTTTAGGGGACTTTGTACCATGTTACTAGATAGACCTCAAGGCATCTTTCCTGAAAAAATCTGCTTTCTACCTTTTTTTTTCCCGGTCGACCCATATTTTCAACTAATGCTCCTGGGCTATACTTCGTGTCTAGTGACGGCGACGTTGAAGGCTACAAATAGTGTTAACTCAGGACCCGCGTTCGTAACAATACGTACCTGCATTTTTACATCCATGATTTCAGGAAAGCTAGAAGGGGCTATCTGGAGAGTCTGTGTCATTTTGTGTATTCATCTGTGTCATATTATGGCTATAAATGAACTAATTACTCAAGTAAATCCGAGTGGCGATGTTGATAATGGGTTACACTAAGGTCGCCATCTAGTGTTTATGTTTAGAGTGTCCTCCCGCCGTCGGCGTCGCCCGAAAAAAAACCGAGTAGGGAAATTTGAAACCGAATATACTTGCAGATACAAAACATAAAACAAAGCTGCAACAGGGTAGATTATACAGTCATGATATAAACTACTGTGTATCATCTTCAGTGGCACATACAAATCAGTAGTGATGCTATAATTCGTAATATATGGCGCCTGGCGACATTAGGGCAAGTGGCGACTAAAGTGTTATCTACGGTAGTAGTAATATTAGTAGTAGTATTGGTACTAGTAGTAGTAAAAGTAGTAATAGTGTCATTATTATTACGATCATTATTACTATCAGAGGCCTCTTCCATTTGTGCCCAAGTTCCAGGAACCAGTTCTTTCAGTTCAGGGTTGGGTTCAGCTCCTGGTTCTAGGTTCGCGTGTCACAAATGGAACGCAAAAACCCCGTTTTTTTGTTTACAAACAAACTCAGCTGGCGAGGCAGGAGGAAGAGAGAGAGAGAGAGAGAGAGAGAGAGAGAGAGAGAGAGAGAGAGAGAGAGAGAGAGAGAGAGAGAGAGAGAGAGAGAGAGAGAGAGACATTAAAAGTGGTAACTCAGCTGTGATGTGAAGGGATCATATCAAGTTTAAGATCGCGGGACCGGATTCCTCCACCAGTGCCCCTTAATTGTAGGCCTGTCTGACATCCTCTCCGACTCGTGCATGCGGAAAACCCTTCACGATAAGAGAAATAGGGCCCAAGGGGGCCATTGTTTGTTATGAACTGAAAACTCTACCCAGGCTACCCACCTCTGAATGTGGGTAGAGAAAGCTCAAGGGTTTTGCTGAGTCACTACGCGCGTCGCCTCGGACCCAGGTTTTCGTGCGCAAATGGAACGCCTGAGTTCTTGGGTTCCGTGAACTGGTTCCTGAAATGTCGCAAATGGAAGAGGCTTCAGTAGTAGTAGCAGTAAAAGTAGTATTATAAGTCCTTGTGGTAGTGGTGGTAATCGTAGAATTATTAATATTACTCATATCATTATCATTGTTGTCATTATCATTATTGTTTTTATTATCATTAACATCTTTATCATCATTTATATAATTATTTTAATTATTATAATTGTTATTATTATCATTATTAGTATTGCTTTATCTCTAGTATGATATGAATATGAACGTCTTTATTTCTATCATTATAAAGTTTCGATACCTGCATTTGGCTCTGAAACAATTCATATTTAAATCGTTCGTATATTCCTATTATGTGTGTGAATAGGGGGGGGGGGGGAAACAGGTGTGGCTGTTTAAGTAGGAAGTAGAGGAACGGGTCTTCAAAAAGAAACTGAGTGAAAATTTGCAAACAAGGAAGGATATCTGAGAAAGTGATGGGCCTGCCCTGTCTCAAGTGAATTTGAAATCTTTGGTGCGACTGTACAGTCTCACTGCGGCTCACTCATTGACACAGAGCATGGATATACAGGGTTACCACCCGCTCCACAGAGGGAGAGGTTCTTCCCAAATTCTTCGTCCGCATATCTCATAATGCATGGTACGTACAGAGTTCGAAAAGTTTTTAGGGAGAGTGTACATATTCTTAAGCAAATTTCAATTGAATAAAAAATATTTATATTCTCATGTTATCAAAGAGAGAGAGAGAGAGAGAGAGAGAGAGAGAGAGAGAGAGAGAGAGAGAGAGAGAGAGAGAGAGAGAGAGAGAGAGAGAGAGGAGCGGAGAAAGTGAGAAAATGGTATCGTCTTCGTCTAAGGCTCTAAGCCCTAAGGGATTATAGGAATAACCGCAACACCCCTGTGTATCGTCGGGACGGGAAGGTGGCGAAGTCAGAACAGTGTATGTGACCTTCTCCCTCTACGACACAAGAAAACCAATAGCAGGCATTTGTTGGCAAACTGCCTCCAATTTGTGGGAGGAGCTAATGTTAAACCCTGACTATACTTGACTACGACACTTAACTACTACTACGCGACTACTCGTAGCGTCCCTCACTACTGACACTTACCTGTTAGCTGTGTGAAGTATATATATTTTAATGTTATATTTGTCATCAGTATGGAAAGTATTTAAACAGTCATAGAGTATGTAATATCGCTCGTTGAGGAGAAGTAATGTAGCAGTTCATTAGAAGTGTCCATGAACATAAAAATGGTTGAATAATTTTACATATCCCTTCTGAGTTCCTCAACAAGTATAGTAAATGCTCTCAGCGTGTCTTTTTTTCTTCGGTGAGAGGATAATCTCGTGTATTTTGCAATGCTGCCTTTATTTTTTCCCTTAAATACAAAAGGTACAGGACGGTTATACTGCCTTCATTGCATCTTACTGGACAAACATAAGCATACATTGTTATTTTGGTTACAATCATTGTTATAGAAAATTTCTTCCATGAAAAACCACATGAGCATTTTCAGCGACATTAATCCACTCATACCTTCCGTAACTCATACTATTCTTATGATACATTTCTTTATGATTACAATCACCTTGCCATTCACTCACGCACTCCCTTGCCATTGAAGAGGGAAGATGGAACAGAAGGGGCAGAGGAAGACTTTCCATCGAGGAACGGTTGTGTGAGTGCAGTGAAGTGCAAACAGAAAAACATATATTTGAGCAATGCCCCTTAACACAACAGTTACGTGATTTTTATCAAATATTTACGTTGGAAAACCTACTGAGTGAACAAAATGATTATGACGTGATTTGTTCTGCTGTTCACGAAAATGTATTGCTATTTCAAGGTTGAAATCAACGTTTTCATATTTTGGTATGAATTATTTCCAATATTTTCATTAATTTGTTCCTCTTTTCGATTTTAGCTAAAATTACCTTTATATTTGGGTTTCTTAAAAACAAATTCTTAAATGTTGATATTGTATTTTGTGCCTTGTTTGTATCATTAACTTATTATTTATTAGTTTTATTATTGTTACCTCGTTTTCTGCTTTTATGCAGGTTTTAGAAAAGCTTCAGTCTTTTTCTTGTTCTTTGAGTTTTTTAACTTGTAATTTGTGAGAATATTATCTTATTTTATGTATCTTAAATGCGTTGTTAGTTTTGATTTTTTGTTTTTAATAGTGTTGAATTTTTAGATCGAGCTGATAGGTAATGCCATATATATTACATGGAAATATAAGGCGGCACAACGTTTCCCATATAAAAAACTATATAGACACTTGATACTTTTATCAATTACTGATTAGAGTAAATGCATGTATCCATGAGTGATTTGGTATATCATGTAATTTCTTTTTATGCATTTTTGTGGACAATAAAATATCTATCGATGTATATATCTTCCTATCCTCTTTATGTGCATGGTATTCTTTTCCAGCTGTTTTCTGATTTCTTACATGTAGTATGTTAGTCAGTAGTATGTAGTTCAGCAGATACCCTTTTTATAGACCAAAGAGTCCCCTAGTATCTGTTCTTCCTTTGTATTCCTATGAGGGTTCGATTGCCTCTAAAATTGATGGAGAAGCACAGATTGAGTCAATACGGTTGGTTTTTTATATACAAGTGTGGCTTATAGTCTCATCTCTTTGAGGCGTAATACGGAATACCGAATAAATTTGCCTATATTCTTTGCGTGTAGTGCAAGATGACCGAAAAAGACAGGAGCGAAGGGTCAGCAACTATTTACCGAGGAATTTTCTAGTTTACACAAGGAAGTGAATGAGTCTATATCCTTATTCACGCAGAGAGGCAGTGGATGTGACTGTGTAATGTAATAACTCAATTGACATTCATCTACTGGCCGTGAATAAATGAATATAGGAAACAAACTTTACGAAGCAAGATCGAATCCCCATGGCGCTGCGCTTCACACCTCACCTGATCTGTGGAGACAAAAGTTAGGGTGGAGAAAAGACAAATTGATTTTAGCGAGGAAGCGGGAGAGACAGGAGAAAGTGTAAACTTAAAGTGAGGACCGAGCGAACCGATTTCAGCGTCCCGGACGCATATTCCCCTTCTTAGTCCGGTGGCCAAACCCCATATTTAGGCCGAACCTTTGAATTTGTGGTGCATAATTGTTCTTTGCGGATTTTAATAGCCTGAAACCTCTAGTTTTGGAATCTGTCGGGTGCAACTTTTGCATCCTTGAGCATTTTGCAAAAATGACGACTGAAGATAGGAATTGGAATCACTGTTTGGAACTGAAAATTTGAGGTAGGGGTAATAATAAACGGGCATAGATCACACATGTACAGACTTATGACAATGTTTTTACTACCAAAATGTTCGTATTGATTAGCTTTATCACCTCAAACTAATGATATATGAATTACGTCAACAATAAGGTCATAGGAGGTCAAAAGGTCACAATTTTTGGCGTGAAAATGAAATTCGACGAGCTGACTTTAGCCATTTCCTTTTACTGATACATATTTACATGCTGCCGCGTCATAAATGTGGACATGGGTAAGCCAAAAAAACAGTGGCAATTTTGTTTTAGTATCGAATTGTTGTTTGTCTGTTGTTTCTATCAATTAGTGTTGATATTTAGTGATATACTGTGCAATGCAACGGTCATTTTTAAGGCTTACACTGGGGTGTTTTTAGTAATTTTGTTATCTTATGTAGTTTTCTATTTAGGGGCTTCTATTTTGTATGAAATGAGAATTAGGCATTTTTGAAATCTCTACTTAGTTTACTTTATTTTAGTCTAGTTTACTTCAGATCTATGGAGAAAATTAATGGAGAAATCCTGGAGAGATTCATGAAAGGCGAGCATGTCCAACGTCATATAAAGGAAATCTGGAGTTGCATGTGGACTGATATGTATATAGAGACGACATTTATGCGATATGGACATGGGCCACGTGGTCTCACAGGCTTAACCATGAACCAGTCTGCTGTTAGTCGTTGGGCACTTAGCTTACATACATGCAGCCGGTTACTGAAAGACGTAGCAGAGATGAAGAACAGAAACTACAAAGATGACCAAAGGCACAAGGAGGAGATGCCGTCCCGTATGATGAAAAGGACAGGACGGCTGTGCGTGAAAAGCTGAAGTTGTGCATTCATCCACTAAAGCCTGATGAACATCCTCGGACTTGTCAACATTGTAACCGGAAGGATTAATCCAGAGACAGTGAATGTGAAAAATGCCTAGTCCATTGGAATCCAGCAAAGACAAGCGTTTGAATCAAGTTGGCCAGAAGGATTCTACAAGCCGATTGTAAACCGAGTCAAAACCATGCTCGGAAATCAAGCAAAGAGAACACATACCACTGATAAGAAGGGACAGATGGACTGTGAACTAATCTTCTCAAGGCTAATGATATTAATACAGTACCGAGACATTGGTGTAAATTCAGTCATGGGATATGAGCTGGCACCTCTTCCAACGTCACTCTTTGATGGCACAAAGGACCAACCTGAAATGAGAATAGCTAAAGCCAAAGCTACGCTCAAGAAGACTCTCCATGTGGAACATTCCTCCAGGACATTCACAAGCCACACAGATGCAATATATATAGATGGATGTGCAGCAATGTGGATAGTTCACTGGCCAACGAAGGGAGTCGTCAATGATTATGTGAATGCCTTTGTAGATTATGTGCTTTCCAAGATGACCGTTTCGAGCAGCGTATTTGTAGTGTTTGACAAATATCACAAGAAAAGCATCAAGAGCAGCACAAGGGCTGCACGATCTGCTGGAGTACAGCATTGCAAGGAACATGTCATTACGCTGACAACGCCAATTCCCTCCCGAGGCGTTGTTCTCAATGTGGCATACAACAAGGAGCAGCTCATTGAGATGATCACTGAGGAACTTCTAGATAGAACGCAAGGACTCCGGTTACCAAACAGACTTGTTGTCACAGGGAAAGCTGATCCTCCTGTTGAAGTCTGGCAAGATGTACGAGTGGAGAGATCAGATTTGCAAACTAACCATGAGGAAGCAGACGTCATCATTCCACACCAGGTTGTCCAGTTTGTTTCTAACACCAGAAAGACTATTAAAGTAATCTCAGATGACACAGACGTGTTTGTATTGCTTGTACATTACTACCACTACTGTCAACTCTTTGCATGCCTTGTCATGGAACCAACTTCTCCTGAAAGGACTTCAGTGAACATTGGAGACATCGTAATAAAACACCAGGCTATTGTCCCACAGCTGCTGGCAGCACATGCGTTGACAGGATGCGACACAGTTGGTTGCTATTTTGAAATTGGAAAAATCAAAGCAGTACAAGTCCTAAAGGCAGGATATAAACTGGACAGTATAGGACAACCTGAAGCCCAACACGAGACAATAATTCGAGAAGCAACCCAGTTTATTGCAGCATGCTATGGAGAGAAAGTTGGACCAAACGATAGCATGTCAGATATCCGATACAGACATTCGATTTCCAGCATGGGCAGAAAAAGTGCTGCGTCAGTTCACCAACTGAAGACTCTTCCTCCTACAAGTGAAGCGTTTGTCGAGAACGTGAAAAGGGCACATTTTCAAGCATGCATTTGGAGGTCGGCACTGACTGGCGAGGCACCAGATATGGACCCTCTGGAGAACGGCTGGGTATCTGAAGACGATTTCGGTGTATTAATGCCAGTGACCCTCCCACCACAAACGAAAATTGCTCCAGCAGCTGTTATGAAGCTGATCCAATGTGGCTGCTCAAGCGAAACACCATGCTCAACTGAGAGGTGTGGATGTGTGGCTGGTCAGATGTCCTGTTCTGCTTTTTGTCGCTGTCGAGCAGAAATAAGAACATGTCGGAATCGCTGGACATTGCTGAAACAACGGATAGAGGATGCCAATGACTCGGATGAAGATGCAAGTAATGATGAGGATGACAGTGATGACTGATGTGTTTGATTATATGAGTTTCCTCATTGGACGCTACTGCAATAGATTTCGTCTTTAAGACACTTGTGTATTTTGTTATGTTCTAGTGGGAATAGATTAGCTATTTACCCTTGGATTCATGAAATTCTGTGGATATAAAGCTGATTATTCTCTGTAAATATGTTAATGTATACGCTACCCATTTTTGCGGCCATCTTAGATTGGGTATTCAGAAATATTGTTATTGTACTTTTCCCAGTCTAATTGGATGGTTTAATCTTATTTTTTGTTATGTATATTGGTTTAACAGACCGTCTATTTTTCAGACCGTATAAATAGAAGTGTCTATTGTAATTTAATCGGTGTTATTGGATTCCTTGACCACAAAAACCTATGGTTAGACACCAAAATGACTGTTGTAAGTCAAATATTAAGGAAGTTATCAATATAAAACCATTACTACGTTAGTGCATTATGTATATTAGCCGTCATCTTGAATTTCTCAAAATGCTCAAGGGTGCCATAATTGCACCCGACGGATTCTTATTAATGGCACACTCAGTGATCAAAATCCGCAGAGAACAATTATGCACCACAAATTCCAAGGTTCCACCCCATGGTTGCTGGACTATCTGTATATCACTCCGGCATTCCGATTCAAGTGTGATATATTTTGGATTTGTATGGCAGACTCAAAGAAAACGCGCGCGCAGCAACACACTATATGGTGGAAGAAACTTGCTTTTACTCTGTCCTACATAAGTATAGCCTGGGTTCTTATATGTTTATTTGTTGTGTTTTTACATATTATATTGTTAAGATAATAGCAGCAAACGGGCGCATAAGGCGTAACACAGGTTTACGGGGCTAAATAAGCTGAGGACGGCTCATAAATAGATTTCAAAACCAAATATCGAAAAACTATGTCCAGATTCGTGATCAGCAAGTACGAAAGCTACCATGAACCAATTGTCATTAATTAAAATCAGGTCAAAAACAATATTTGGCCAAATTTTGAAGGCAAATCATCTGCAATGTATAGTTTAGTTATAATTAACTATGTCTATATTTGGTTACTAGCCGCAAAGCCGCCCTCCGGGCGGACTTTTTGGCTAGCTCCTGCGGAGGGCTATTTGTGGGCCTTCACCTGTGTTTGGTGGGCCTTCGGCCCATCAAACATGGACTCTCCAGATAGCCCCTTCTAACTTTCCTGAAATCATGGATGTAGAAATGTACATATTCCCCCCACCCATTCACTCACCCATTACCCATCACCCCCCACCCATTCACTCACCCATTACCCATCACCCCCCACCCATTCACTCACCCATTACCCATCACCCCCCACCCATTCACTCACCCATTACCCATCACCCCCCACCCATTCACTCACCCATTACCCATCACCCCCCACCCATTCACTCACCCATTACCCATCACCCACCACCTATTCACTCACCCATTACCTATCACCCCCACCCATTCACTCACCCATTACCCATCACCACACACCCATTCACTCACCCAATACCCATCACACCCCCACCCATTCACTCACCCATTACCCATCACCCCCCACCCATTCACTCACCCATTACCCATCACCACACACCCATTCACTCACCCATTACCCATCACCCCCCACCTATTCCCTCACCCATCACCCATCACCCCCAACCCATCACCCCCCACCCATTCACTCAAACATCACCCCACACCCATTACCCATCACCCCACCCATTCACTCACCCATTACCCATCACTCTACATCAAGGCTTCCTCAATTCTCGCAACCCACTTTTGTTTTCACAATTCTCGCTAATAGGCTGCTAAAAAAAAAAAAAAAAAAATGTGATCGGATCATCTCATAAATGGGCTTATGACCTTCCCCTGGTCAACCCGATTCCAAAACTGTGCCTTATGAGGTGTTTGCGCCACGGGGGGCGGAACCTATACCACACACACACACACACAGACAGACACACTTTCGCTTATATTATTACTAGCCGCAAAGCCGCCCTCCGGGCGGACTTTTTGGCTAGCTCCTGCGGAGGGCTATTGGTGGGCCTTCGGCCCACCACCTGTGTTTGTTTGGTGGGCCTTCGGCCCACCAAACATGGACTCTCCAGATAGCCCCTTCTAACTTTCCTGAAATCATGGATGTAGAAATGTATGTATTCCCCCCACCCATTCACTCACCCATTACCCATCACCCCCCACCCATTCACTCACCCATTACCCATCACCCCCCACCCATTCACTCACCCATTACCCATCACCCCCCACCCATTCACTCACCCATTACCCATCACCCCCCACCCATTCACTCACCCATTACCCATCACCCCCCACCCATTCACTCACCCATTACCCATCACCCCCCACCCATTCACTCACCCATTACCCATCACCTCCCACCCATTCACTCACCCATTACCCATCACCACACACCCATTCACTCACCATACCCATCACCCCCCACCTATTCCCTCACCCATCTCCCATCACCCCCACCCATTCACTCACCCATCACCCCACACCCATTACCCATCACCCCACCCATTCACTCCCCATTACCCATCACCCTACATCAAGGCTTCCTCAATTCTCGCAACCCACTTTTGTTTTCACAATTCTCGCTAATAGGCTGCTAAAAAAAAAAAAAAAAAAAAAAAGGTGATCGGATCATCTCATGAGTGGGCTTATGACCTTCCCCTGGTCAACCTGATTCCAAAAATGTGCCATATGAGGTCTTTGCGCCACGGGGGGCGGAACCTATACCACACACACACACACACACACACAGACAGACACACTTTCGCTTATATTATTATAGATTACCCATCACCCCCCACTATTCCCTCACCCATCACCCATACCCCAACCATCACCCCCCACCCATTCACTCACCCCATCACCCACACCACCCATTACCCATCACCCCACCCATTCACTCACCCATTACCCATCACCCTACATCAAGGTTCCCTAAATTCTCGCAACCCACTTTTTTTTTTCACAATTATCTCTAATAGGCTGCTAAAAAAAAAAAAAAAATGATCGGATCATCTCATAATTGGCTTAAAACCTTCCCCTGGTCAACCCCGGTTCCAAAAATGTGCCATATGAGTTGATTGCGCCACGGGGGGAGGAACCTATACCAGACACACACACACACACACACACACACACACACACACACACACAGACAGACAGACAGACACACTTTTGCTTATATTATTATAGATTACCCATCACCCCCCACCTATTCCCTCACCCATCACCCATCACCCCCAACCCATCCCCCCCACCCATTCACTCACCCATCACCTCACACCCATTACCCATCACCCCACCCATTCACTCACCCATTACCCATCACCCTACATCAAGGTTTCCGCAATTCTCGCAACCTACTTTTGTTTTCACAATTCTCGCTAATAGGCTGCTAAAAAAAAAAAAAAAAAAAAGTGATCGGATCATCTCATAAGTGGGCTTATGACCTTCCCCTGGTCAACCCGATTCCAAAAATGTGCCATATGAGGTGTTTGCGCCACGGGGGGCGGAACCTATACCACACACACACACACACAGACAGACAGACACACTTTCGCTTTTATTAATATAGACTAGCCGCAAAGCCGCCCTCCGGGCGGACTTTTTGGCTAGCTCCTGCGGAGGGCTATTGGTGGGCCTTCACCTGTGTTTGGTGGGCCTTCGGCCCACCAAACATGGACTCTCCAGATAGCCCCTTCTAACTTTCCTGAAATCATGGATGTAGAAATGTACATATTCCCCCCACCCATTCACTCACCCATTACCCATCACCCCCCACCCATTCACTCACCCATTACCCATCACCCCCCACCCATTCACTCACCCATTACCCATCACCCCCCACCTATTCACTCACCCATTACCCATCACCCCCCACCCATTCACTCACCCATTACCCATCACCACACACCCATTCACTCACCCAATACCCATCACCCCCACCCATTCACTCACCCATTACCCATCACCCCCACCCATTCACTCACCCATTACCCATCACCACACACCCATTCACTCACCCATTGCCCATCACCCCCCCCCTATTCCCTCACCCATCACCCCCCACCCATTCACTCAACCATCACCCCACACCCATTACCCATCACCCCACCCATTCACTCACCCATTACCCATCACTCTACATCAAGGCTTCCTCAATTCTCGCAACCCACTTTTGTTTTCACAATTCTCGCTAATAGGCTGCTAAAAAAAAAATTAAAAAAATGTGATCGGATCATCTCATAAATGGGCTTATGACCTTCCCCTGGTCAACCCGATTCCAAAAATGTGTCTTATGAGGTGTTTGCGCCACGGGGGGCGGAACCTATACCACACACACACACACACACAGACACACACTTTCGCTTATATTATTATAGACTAGCCGCAAAGCCGCCCTCCGGGCGGACTTTTTGGCTAGCTCCTGCGGAGGGCTATTGGTGGTGGGCCTTTGGCCCACCACCTGTGTTTGGTGGGCCTTCGGCCCACCAAACACGGACTCTCCAAATAGCCCCTTCTAACTTTCCTGAAATCATGGATGTAGAAATGTATGTATTCCCCCCACCCATTCACTCACCCATTACCCATTCACTCACCCATTACCCATCACCTCCCACCCATTCACTCACCCATTACCCATCACCATACACCCATTCACTCACCCATTACCCACCACCCCCCACTTATTCCCTCACCCATCACCCATCACCCCCAACCCATCACCCCCCACCCATTCACTCACCCATCACCCCACACCCATTACCCATCACCCCACCCATTCACTCACCCATTACCCATCACCCTACATCAAGGTTTCCTCAATTCTCGCAACCCACTTTTTTCACAATTATCGCTAATAGGCTGCTAAAAAAAAAAAAAAAGTGATCGGATCATCTCATAATTGGGCTTAAAACCTTCCCCTGGTCAACCCGGTTCCAAAAATGTGCCATATGAGTTGATTGCGCCACGGGGGGCGGAACCTATACCAGACACACACACACACACACACACACACACAGACAGACAGACAGACAGACACACTTTCGCTTATATTTACCATTACCCATCACCCCCCACCTATTCCCTCACCCATCACCCATCACCCCCAACCCATCACCCTCCACCCATTCACTCACCCATCACCCCACACCCATTACCCATCACCCCACCCATTCACTCACCATTACCCATCACCCTAACCCTACATCAAGGTTTCCTCAATTCTCGCAACCCACTTTTTTTCACAATTATCGCTAATAGGCTGCTAAAAAAAAAAAAAAAAAAAGGGATCGGATCATCTCATAATTGGGCTTAAAACCTTCCCCTGGTCAACCCGGTTCCAAAAATGTGCCATATGAGGTGATTGCGCCACGGGGGGCGGAACCTATACCAGACACACACACACACACACAGACAGACAGACAGACAGACAGACACACTTTCGCTTATATTTACCATTACCCATTAACCCCCACCTATTCCCTCACCCATCACCCATCACCCCCAACCCATCACCCCCCAACCATTCACTCACCCATCACCCCACACCCATTACCCATCACCCCACCCATTCACTCACCCATTACCCATCACCCTACATCAAGGTTTCCTCAATTCTCGCAACCCACTTTTTTTTCACAATTATCGCTAATAGGTTGCTAAAAAAAAAAAAAAAAAAAAGTGATCGAATCATCTCATAAGTGGGCTTAAAACCTTCCCCTGGTCAACCCGGTTCCAAAAATGTGCCATATGAGGTGATTGCGCCACTTGGGGCGGAACCTATACCACACACACACACACACACACAGACAGACACACTTTCGCTTATATTATTACTAGCCGCAAAGCCACCCTCCGGGCGGACTTTTTGGCTAGCTCCTGCGGAGGGCTATTGGTGGGCCTTCGGCCCACCACCTGTGTTTGGTGGGCCTTCGGCCCACCAAACATGGACTCTCCAGATAGCCCCTTCTAACTTTCCTGAAATCATGGATGTTGAAATGTACATATTCCCCCCACCCATTCACTCACCCATTACCCATCACCCCCCACCCATTCACTCACCCATTACCCATCACCCCCCACCTATTCACTCACCCATTACCCATCACCCCCCACCCATTCACTCACCCATTACCCATCACCCCCCACCCATTCACTCACCCATTACGCATCACCCCCCACCCATTCACTCACCCATTACCCATCACCCCCCACCCATTCACTCACCCATTACCCATCACTCCCCACCTATTCACTAACCCATTACCCATCACCCCCCACCCATTCACTCATCCATTACCCATCACCCCCCACCCATTCACTCACCCATTACCCATCACCCCCCACCCATTCACTCACCCATTACCCATCACCCCCACCCATTCACTCACCCATTACCCATCACCCCCCACCTATTCACTCACCCATTACCCATCACCCCCACCCATTCACTCACCCATTACCCATCACCACACACCCATTCACTCACCCAATACCCATCACCCCCCACCCCTTCACTCACCCATTACCCATCACCCCCCACCCATTCACTCACCCATTACCCATCACCACACACCCATTCACTCACCCATTACCCATCACCCCCCACCTATTCCCTCACCCATCACCCATCACCCCCCACCCATTCACTCACCCATCACCCCACACCCATTACCCATCACCCCACCCATTCACTCACCCATTACCCATCACCCTACATCAAGGCTTCCTCAATTCTCGCAACCCATTTTTGTTTTCACAATTGTCGCTAATAGGCTGCTAAAAAAAAAAAAAAAAAAAAAAAAAAGTGATCGGATCATCTCATAAATGGGCTTATGACCTTCCCCTGGTCAACCCGGTTCCAAAAATGTGCCATATGAGGTGTTTGCGCCACGGGGGGCGGAACCTATACCACACACACACACACACACACAGACAGACACACTTTCGCTTATATTATTATAGATTACCCATCACCCCCCACCTATTCCCTCACCCATCACCCATCACCCCCCACCCATTCACTCACCCATCACCCCACACCCATTACCCATCACCCCACCCATTCACTCACCCATTACCCATCACCCTACATCAAGGTTTCCTTAATTCTCGCTACCCACTTTTTTTTTCACAATTATCGCTAATAGGCTGCTAAAAAAGAAAAAAAAAATGATCGGATCATCTCATAATTGGGCTTAAAACCTTCCCCTGGTCAACCCGGTTCCAAAAATGTGCCATATGAGTTGATTGCGCCACGGGGACGGAACCTATACCAGACACACACACACACACACACACACACACAGACAGACAGAGAGACACACTTTTGCCTATATTATTATAGATTACCCATCACCCCCCACCTATTCCCTCACCCATCACCCATCACCCCCCACCCATTCACTCACCCATCAACCGACACCCATTACCCATCACCCCACCCATTCACTCACCCATTACCCATCACCCTACATCAAGGCTTCCTCAATTCTCGCAACCTACTTTTGTTTTCACAATTCTCGCTAATAGGCTGCTAAAAAAAAAAAAAAAAAAAAAGTGATCGGATCATCTCATAAGTGGGCTTATGACCTTCCCCTGGTCAACCCGATTCCAAAAATGTGCCATATGAGGTGTTTGTGCCACGGGGGGCGGAACCTATACCACACACACACACACACAGACAGACAGACACACTTTCGCTTTTATTAATATAGAAGAAGAAGATAGATAGATAACTAAAAATGTATAATTATATAACACTGTATAAAATAGTTTTTTTGTGAGAAGGGCGTAACAAATATTTTTACAGAGATAAATTAGCTACGCACAGTTTCAGTTTCTTGAAAATATGTTCACACACTCTCTCTCTCTCTCTCTCTCTCTCTCTCTCTCTCTCTCTCTCTCTCTCTCTCTCTCTCTCTCTCTCTCTCTCTCCAATGCCTGCTATATTCAGGAAGAGAGAGAGATAATATACGTACAGCAGGAATAGAGATACCTGTGCGCAGCTTTTTATTTATCCATGTACAAATATTGATTACGCCCTTTTCACCAAAAACTATTCTTCTTTGAGGAAATAATATATAAGAAGTATTATTGCACATCGAAAGATGTACAATTCTTATTAACAAGAATTTCACGTATGTATGAAAATACATGTTTTCAAAATTTTGGCCTGCAAAAATCACCAAAAATCTGGCTTGATTTGGTTTTCTCCGTTATACTATGAAACTATTGACCCTAGACGGAGAGTCAGAAACTGACACGAATAAATTATGTCCAATAAATTATGTCCAACTGAAACGAGATCTACATTATCTACTTATCCGTTATTTCCTAGCAAATCAAGTTTTTGAGATACAATAAGTTTTTGAATTAAACAAAACTCTGATTTATTAGATTATTTCATTTATTGATGAAATTTTAAACAGTTTATACCAGAAGGACGGCAGTCGTAAGCTCAAACGTTTATATTATATACCGTTTCTCGTAGCTGCTACGGTTCTTGAGATATTAATGCAAAAGTGTATTTCACGAAATCGAAATCGAAATCGAGTCCAAGGAAGCTTTATGATTATTTAAATCTCAAAATTTGGCAAAAAAAAATTCAACCAGATTTTGATGAAACTTGTTGATTCATAGCTTTCGTACATGCTGATCACGAATATGGACTTACTTTGTTTTATATTTCGTTTTGAAATCTCTTTTTGAGCCGTACTCAGCATATTTATCCCCGTAAACCTACGTTTTACGCCTTTTGCGCCCGTTTGCTGCTTTAACAATATTTGTAAATGCACAACAAATCTATAATAATATAAGCGAAAGTGTGTCTGTGTGTATGTCCGCGATAGGTGCCGCCCCCCGTGGCACAATTCCATCATATGGCACAGTTTTGGAACCAGCTCGACCAGGGGCACATTATAAGCTCACTTATGAGATGATCCGATCACTTTTTATTTTTTTAGATTTAGCATCCTATTAGCGAGAATTGTGAGAAAAAAAATGTGGGTTGCGAGAATTGAGGAAACCTTGATGTAGGGTGATGGGTAATGGGTGAGTGAATGGGTGGGGTGATGGGTAATGGGTGTGGGGTGATGGATGAGTGAATGGGTTGGGGGTGATGGATGATGGGTGAGGGAGTAGGTGGGAGGTGATGGGTAATGGGTGAGTGAATAGGTGTGTGGTGATGGGTAATGGGTGAGTGAATGGGTGGGGGGTGATGGGTAAGGCGTTAATACATGCATTTCTACATCCATGATTTCAGGAAAGTTAGAAGGGGCTATCTGGAGAGTCTGTGTTTGGTGGGCCTTCGGCCCACCAAACACAGGTGGTGAGCCCACCAATAGCCCTCCGCAAGAGCTAGCCAAAAAGGCCGCCCTGAGGCAAAGCCTTCTCTATGTAAAAGCCTGAGTCTGGGAGCGCGGGATGGACGTGACGTCACGAGCTGAGTCTGCTCCGCGAGTCAGTAGGAGCCGAGCTTTCAGCATGTGAGGATGTACGGGCGGTATAAGATATACTGTTATCTTTGGAAATGTTTGTTCTATAATATTATCAAATAAAAAACCGTAAAACACACTAAAGAAATGCCATTATGAGACTCTCAAGAAATATGCATGAACTTAAACTCTTCGCCATTTAATATTTTACTCGCAAACATTTTACATGGTGAATACCAATAGAAGCGGAATTTAATTAGCTTTCCATTGTTATATTTTGTTTTCTGATAAATGAATTAGAACCATACATACATTAGCGTTAACTAAATAAATAACATCATCAAACGGGAAAAATTACCCGATTTCATGACCTTTTTTGTTAGTTAACGCTAATTTATGTATAGTTCTAATTCATTTATCAAAAAACGAAATATAGCAATGGAAAGCTAATTAAATTCCGCTTCTATTGATATTCTCCATGTAAAATGTTTTTGAGCAAAATATTAAATGGCGAAGAGTTAAAGTTCATACATATTTCTTGTGAGTCTCATAATGGCCTTTCTTTAGTCTGTTTTACGGTTTTTTATTTGATAATATTATAGAACAAACATTTCCAAAGATAACAATATATCTTTTATACTGATAAACATATATTAGGTACGAAATTACCCGATTTCATGATGTTATGTATTTAGTTAACGCTAATTTATGCATGCTGCTAATTCATTTATCAGAAAACAAAATATAGCAATGGAAAGCGAATTAAATTCCGCTTCTATTGATATTCTCCATGTAAAATGTTTTCGAGAAAAATATTAAATGGCGAAGAGTTTAAGTTCATGCATATTTCTTGAGAGTCTCATAATGGCATTTCTTTAATGTGTTTTACGGGTTTTTATTTGATAATATTATAGAATAAACATTTCCGAAGATAACAATATATCTTTTATACTGATAAACATATAATTAGGTAGGTAAACTTGTCATCTCGGTGGCCTCGTACAGACGCCGTCCGTGACGTCATCAATCTCAGGCGCAGGCCTTTATAGATTGAGACGGCCTTGCCTGAGGGCGGCTTTGCGGCTAGTAAACATATAAGAACCCATGCTATACTTACATAAAAACTAACACCCCCGCATCCTCTACCATAACTCAATCCTACCCCATCCTGTCCCCATATCCATCACCAAAACCACCACAATCTTGGGGCTTAATATCGACAATAACTTTAGATTCAACCAACACATAAAAACAAAACAGGCAATAGCAAAATAGGCTCTCTCCTCTCTATACCGCTTCCGCTCAGCCTCCCTAAAAACTAAAAAACACCTATACAGCGCATTTATTCTTCCTCTCCTTACTTACTGCCCTTTGGCTCTTAAACTCTCTGCATTAACAAACACCAAGCTCCTTCAGAGAATACAGAATAGCGCTTTAAGATGGATACATGACACTAAATGGTATGATTTCACTACATCAGAATCCCTCCATGTCGCAACTAATCGCCCTCCCCTTAATATCGTATGGCACAATAAAATT
>JACEEZ010023575.1:219393-251893 GCA_016584305.1 Chionoecetes opilio
TATATATATATATAATTATATATATATTAATATATAATATATATTTTATATATATATATATATCTATATTTTTAAAATATTTTTATTTTTATATTATATATTTTTTTTAATATATAATATTTTATATTTAATTTTTCTATTTTATATTTATTATATATTTTTCTTATTTTTTATTATATTAAAAAATTTTTACTATACATTTTTCCATTCTATTTTTATATTTATATTATATTTTATATATTTATCTTTATATATTTTTTTTTTTTATTTATATTTTTTTTATTTTTTAAATTTTTTATATTATTTCTTTTTTTTTTTTTATTTTTTTGGTGTCCCAAAGTCATGGGTGCCCCTCCCTGTTTTTTTTTTGCTCGTGTTTTTTTCTGTTGCCTCTGGTTTGTGTAAAAATTGAAAAAATTCTGAGAATTTTTAAAGGTCGCGAAAAAAACTGAACAATAACCTGCAAAAACCTTCAAAAAAAAAAAAAACTCAAACTCCCACAATTTTAGAAAGAAACTTAAATAAACCCAAAAACGACATTTTTTCATTGTTTCCCATTCAAAACCCCTTCTTTTTGAAGGCCCCTCCTTCTTTTCCCGCCCCCACAAGTTTCCGATGGTGGGGATTAACTGGAGGAGATCCTTATCCTGTGCGGCCGATTGTGGACCCCAGGTAGGCTGGACTAGGGCATGCCCCCTCCGCGCATCGTTGACCACTCGGGGCCAAGTGCCATTTTTTCCGACGCTTTAATCTTCGCCCTCCCCCCACATCCCGGGGCCCTTTTTGCCAACCCCTCGTCCGCGTCGGTTTCTAAAGAAGGACCGTGTCTTCAAGTGCAAGGGAAAGGAGTGGGGAAGACTCGCTTTTTTTTTCCCCAAATCGCTTTTTTTTTCCTTCTTCGAGGCGGCTTGCCCAAATCCCTTGCCCTCGTTTCTTCTCCTCCACATCAAACCTTGAGTCGAAAAGGCCCTCCCCCCGTTTTCCTCCCGGAAAAGTACCACGGTGACGTCGCAGGGCTTGTTTTGCTGCCTTGGGAACGGTTTGGTCAGGTAGTTTGAGGTCCGGGAAAGCACGTCGTTCAACGGAGCTTCCACAGAGATCGGGCCTCATCCCTTGCTTCGTACACCCAAACAACAAAAAAGGGCCCTCTTCCACGCCGGGCCCTTCTCTCGACCATCAGCGACAGCTGGGGTTTCAGCATCTAAGCTTGAGGCAGTGATGGCCCTTGGCCTCCACCGGGCTTGATGGAGACTCCGACGGCGGGAAAGGGTTTTTGGGTGGACCTTTTCCCACCGGGGAACACGTAGGGAAAACGGAAGTTCTTTTAATCCCCCCTGGGATGGTTCTTCGACTCAGAGCCCCCTTCAGGAAGGCCCCCAAAAAGCGTTTCCCCTTCAGCTTGCTGGATGTCATTGTGGCGAAGAACTCTAAAAAAGGGCTTCCGTGTTTCACCGTCTCTCTCTGCGAGGAATCCCAAGGACCCTCGATCACGGATCGTTTGAAGATTCCAAGTCAGGGGGCCAGAGGAAACCCAGGCTGGCTTTTGAGACATCCTTGAGGATCACCTCGTGGACATGATGGCAGCAGCCAACCAAAAGCTTCGTCCGAGTTCTTGCTCAATCCGAATTGCAAGCACCTTTGCACCATGCCAGTGTTCGAAGCCGTGGTGTCGAAACAAAAGGCGATGATCTTGCCCCTGACCCCCGCTTCGTCCACCTCCTTCAAGACCACTGCAGCCACGTTTTCTGCCAGTCGAATCCGAGCTTGCCGGGACCCCAAGAAGGAACTGGGCGTCATCTTCCCCTGTGAGGAGGACGGCGATGCGGTCCTCCGTACCGCCAGAGAGGGACGGGAGGAGTTTTCCGCCCCAATGCAGGACCAACCTCTCAGGTATCTCCTGGTTCCCACAGTTCCACAAATCTTCTCGGCGGCCTGCTCTCTCCCCGCAATTCGTGCTCGATGGACCTTTGCTCTTCGAGACCCCCCATACTCCCATTTTCCATTCCAAAGAACTTGAGCGGTAGCTGCGAGCGTTGACGTTGTTTGCCGCACCGACAACTTCTCTTGATCCCAAGTTGAAATGAGGTTAAGATCCTTCACGGAGATCGATGGCGACTGTTTGAGTTTTTCCTCGGGCTTCGGGATCCACGAGCCCCGGTGATGACGTCGTCGACACAGGATTTGCTGCTGCTGCTACTGCTTTGGCTTGGGATTGACCTTCAGTCAGCCTGGCAATGTCGCTGTCTTCACGTTCCCGGAGCCGTTTGAGTCGAGTTCCGCGCTCGACCTGCTTATCTACCTTCTTCGCTGTCACGAGGTCAATTCCAGCCATAGATGTTTCCCCTCTGTCTTCTCTCTGACTCCGTGGAACTCCTTGTCCTCGTCCTTCAACGTCTGCCCGTTGGAGAGGGGAGGAGTGTACGAGGTCGAAGATTTCTTTGAGGTCCCCTTTTGAAAATCTCCTCATCCATACGATGTTTCGGCCTGTCTTTGTTTTTTGTTCTTCTTGAGGTCATTGTACGCCTTTACCAGCTTTGACAGCTTCGTGCCGGCGTGTATTACTGTAGTTGTCGGAATCCCGGCGCGCGACCAGAAGAGGAGAACCTCCTCCAGCACCGCCTTCCTGCTCCCGCTCGCCATCTTCCCCATCTCCCGGTGGTGGTGGTAGTAGCGGAGGAGGACCTGCTCCTTCGATGGTAGCCGGGCTCCGGTGATTTCATCGATTGGAGCCTTGTCGATCAGCCAAAGATTACTAGCGGCTCTTTTTGCCATGTTGAAAACCTGAGGGAGAAAAAAAGTGGAAATTTAGAAAAATCCTAAAATTCGAGTCACGTCACCTAAATGTTCACTTTGTCGGGACCACTAAATATTACTC
This sequence comes from Chionoecetes opilio, assembly GCA_016584305.1. Taxonomy (NCBI): domain Eukaryota; kingdom Metazoa; phylum Arthropoda; class Malacostraca; order Decapoda; family Majidae; genus Chionoecetes; species Chionoecetes opilio. The sequence continues at coordinate 222,269 of JACEEZ010023575.1, forward strand.
AATTCGTTTAAAATTTCAACGCAAAACTGTTTTACTATGAAAAAACCGGAATAACACACGAGCATGCAACATTTACAAAATTTCTGCATTTTGGGACACCTTAATATATATATATATACATATACATATATATATATATATATAAAATAGTATATATACAATAATTATATTATATGATATATAACAAATTAATTATATATATATATATATTTTTAAAATTATATTATATATATATTAATATATATATATTATATTATTTTATATAATATGTCAAACATTTTCGCACTTTTTTACCTAAGAGCCCTCACTCCGACTCCTAAGCCGGCTACTTATGTTGTTTCATGGTAACCCTCTGTCTGTTTTATGTATTTTATATCTCCTTGTTTCATTTAGAAGATTATCATATTAGTTTCAGGATCATTATTTTCAGTAAAAAATTATTAGATTCATTCACACATCTTAATAACTCTCTTAATTTTTACCAAAGGTTCTAGTGGCCTGTGACTTTGGCAATCAGCTGTGACACACCGAAGGTCATTATGCGCTCCCCTTCTGCCTTGAATGGGAGTTTATGGAGCGCCAGCTTATCACCGACTCTCCAGAGCCACGCTGATGACCTGCTGGGACTGCCAATGGCTATCAGATTGTTGTTTTCCCGCAACGTTCGCCTCGAGTGAATGAGCTGATCGGGTGAATGAATACATTAGTCTCCATCGAAGGTCCTGCTGGATCTATAGCGTCCTGTTATTCCTAAACTCATCTCATGTTGTCTGCACTTTGTCATTTTCATTTATTTTCTCTCTGTCTCTCTCTCCCTCTCTCTGTATGTATCTCTCTCTCTCTCTCTCTCTCTCCTCTCTCTCTCTCTCTCTCTCTCCTCTCTCTCCTCTCTCTCCCTCTCTCTCCCCTCTCTCTTCTCCTCTCTCTCTCTCTCGTTTTCTCTCTCTCTCTCTCCTCTCGCTCTCTCTCTCTCCCCTCTCTTCTCTCTCTTCATATATATATAATATATAATATTTTATATATATATATATAAAATATATTATTATATATATATAATATATATATATATTATATATATATAATATATATATATAGGGATATCTTTCTCTCGCTCTGTCTCTCAGATCTTTTTTCTTCTTCCTTCCTTCCTTATTTTCCCTATTTTTCTCTCTTTTAAAATCCAATTTTCGCTGCGTGTTTTGATGAAATACATACCTGTCCATCGCTTTTCCTTCCTCCCTTCCTCCACCATTCATAAGTGATTAATGTGAGTCAGAGTAGTGCGTATATTTTGTGGTGAGTTATTCTGCGTACACTTCGTGTGCATTCTCAAACGCACGAATTTCCCCTTTATCAATTAATAATTTATGTGGAAGAGAATATATCATTTTTGTCTCTTTTCGCCAGCATAGAGCAACGTTTTCCAAGAACTGGGTTGACCTCGCCTCAATTTTGCTTCGTTTTGAGGAGTAGTCGTCTAACTGTGTTGCACCTGTGATGCTTGAGTTTCCGTCTGGGTATTTATTATTTCTTTACTCCTCCAACTGAAACCCAGCCGTGTTACATCAACAAAGAATGGATAATTTAGATTATAAGTAGCTGCCACCAGTTCAAGATTTAGGCTCAAGGTCTAACTCTTGAACAGAATGTTAATGTTTAAAATCAAGGTAGTAACGTGGATTTGATATTTTTCATATGAATATTTTACCGAGTTAACACTGACTTAATTTCGTAGGTCTGTGGATAAATATTTCCGCAACACACCGTGTATGTCACCTGGGTTGATCAAAACTATATAGACTCAGTCATATGAATACAGATTTATTAATGGCAAACATACGTCTCCATGGAAGTTTTCACTATAAACTAATGAAACATGGATAAGATAACTGGATCTAAAACTAACACATGTGGAGAGAAAGGCTTGATTTTCTGACTCTACGCGCCCACTGCGAATAAGACTAATTCTTCCGATCACTATACAGGTTGCAATGTCATTTCACAAGACGAATTTTTGTGAATGAGCGCAACACCGTGTCACGAATTAGTTCTGATTTTTCTCTTGGAAGTCAACTGAAGGACACTCCAATTGTTCTTTCATATACACTATGAGGTTTTATTCATCTTACTGTGGTGGTTTTTCCTTTTCTTTCCACTTAACTAACTCCACAAAATAATCATAACAGCCTGACTAATTAGGAGATAAGGAAGGAAGTGTGGGAATAATGAATGTTTGTGTTAAGGACCATGTGGCCATCGTTTCAAAGGATGAGTTGCCAGAAGAATCGCCTTCGCGGTCACAGGAGAGAGAATCATCGTCGCAATTAACACTGCAATGATTTGATACGCGGACTACTCAGTAATAAATAGCCGTTCTAGTATTTGAAATTACACCAAATATATATACTGCATAAAGGGGAAGGGGAGAGAAAAACTCTGACGTCTTACCTTCGCGGTCACAGGAGAGATAATGATACCTCGTGGGCTAAAACAGAGGGGGGGGGGGGGAGCAGACCCGCGGGAAAAGAGGGACACATCCGGATGTTATCTCATTGACTTAAATAGCATGGTTATCGAACGTTTAACGCCTGGGATGGGATCTGGGAACAAAGGGATACTTTATGAATAATAGGGTAATAATGTCTTTCAATATGATGAACAAACTTTGACTGGAAAGATCACTTTAACTCTTGTTATTAATTCAAAACCCACTTGCATATTCGCATGACTTTCCCACGGATGAAATGCTTAGAGAATGTTCTAAGGAAAAGGAATGCGTACATAATTTTAGCGATATCACTGTCTGTGTCTGTCTGTCTGTAGACAGACAGTGTCTGTATTCTGATCTCTCAAGTATCCTAAGACTTTAATGGAATCGGTCAATAGATTGATGCTGTTATTGGAATTCAGGGGAATGTTTTTCTACGATAACACCCCCTCCGCGAATTTAAAGATCCGCAGAGATAACCGGCTCGAGTTGGTATTTTACGGGGGGGGGAAGAACGGTGGAAGAGAAGAAAGAAGGAAAGAATATGAAAGAACTGTCATAAGAAATAAAATTCATCACCTAAACAACTGTACCTATGTTCACTTAGCCTAGAATAAAGAAATAAATTGTTATTAAGACATTTCACTACACTGTATGGGACAATGTATCTCGGGACATTATACGTAATTCTAGCATTATAGAGAGAAGGGAGAGGGGGAAGGGGAAAGACAGGGGATAAGGGAGAGGAGGAAAGGGAAAGACAGGGGATAGGAACAGAGAGGGGAGGAGAGGAGGATGGAGGAAGGGAAGGGGAGGAGAGGAGGAGTCTTTACTTACATAAAACTTACTTACTTACTTGTCTTAACTTACTTATCTTAAACTTAAATAGATTTCATAATATATATGAAAACACAAAAACATGTAACGTTGTAAACCTTGAGCATCTTGTACGTGTACATGTACTTCTATGTGTAAAGTTTGCTGGTGATTTTAGTTTTCCCTACAAGGTTAAATTGTGACAGTAATACGTCAATAATAAATAATCAGTATTAAATTCCAACTACATACACATGCTTTAAACAAACAGGAGTTGCATGACGTGAGGAGACGTGCCAGTGGTGAGATCTGCATATGAAACTGCACATAATATTAGTGAACAGATTGTAGCGATGCTGTCGTCGTGACAGCTTCATATGCACAATATTGCTCATGCAGATGAGCGTATTATGCTGGCGAGGCTCAAACGTTGGTCTTGTTGGTGTGTATGCTGGTGTTTAGGTATGTGAACATGAAGAGATGGGCTGTGCGCATCGATATTACGTGTTTCAAGACCTGCGGTTATATGTAGTTCCTGTCTTGGATAGCTTTGTTGAAGATACATAAAGACAAGACAAAGACGAGCTTCCTTCCCTTAAGTATGATTTTTTGGGGACATCATTGTAACGAAGCTAACATTCATATTACATAGTTGGTACAGGCGCAACACTTTACATTCTAAAGAGAGCAATATCACGTATCACTTATCACCGAAGCACAAGACAGGAAGGAGTTACACTGCTTGGGTCGGTGCCGGGCGTAGCGGCAGATAAGAAGGGTTATTATTATCATCAAGAGCCGAGTCAGGAAGGGCAATGTGCGGGAGACATTAAGGGATGGCAGTAAGGGAGGCAGTAAGGGATGTCTGAGGGTAAAGGAACCCTTGCCTTTTAATCATTTGACTGCTGCCATTACTTTCTTGTATATCCACGGCATGGCAGATTGCAGAAACTCCCTTAGGAGGTGTAAAACAGTGAAGAGTATTCTCTTCTCAAATAACAACAGCTCCAGCGCAAAATTTGGTGTTGCAATAGCTGTGAGTTACGAACCGCGTCCCTCATGGCTACACAGCCAGAAATGCCTTCACTTCACTTCCTCTGAACCATGCACGGTGTAACTGCTGGTCCGTGGTTAAGGTCAAGGCTATAATCTAAATGAGGCATTGCGATACCGGCAGGACAGCTTAGAACACTCATCTCACTCTCTTTCTAGGAAATGTGTGTCTGTACATATATATATATATATTATATATATATATATATATATATATATATATATAGAAAGAGAGAGAGAGAGAGAGAGAGAGAGAGAGAGAGAGAGAGAGAGAGGAGAGAGAGAGAGAGAGGAGAGAGAGAGAGAGGAGAGAGAGAGAGAGAGAGAGAGAGAGAGAGAGAGAGAGAGAGAGAGAGAGAGAGAGGAGAGAGAGGAGAGAGAGAGAGAGAGAGAGAGAGAGAGAGAGAGAGATTTATTTATTTATGTATATACATTTATCTATCTATCTAACTATCTATCTATCTATCTATCTATCTATCTATCTATCTATCTATCTATCTACTATCTATCTATCTATCTATCTATCTATCTATCTATCTATCTATCTATCTATCTATCTATCTATCTATCTATCTATCTATCTATCTATCTATCTATCTATCTATCTATCTATCTATCTATCTATATATATATATATATATATGTATATATATATATATATATATTATATATATATATATATATATTATATATATATATATATATATATATATATATATTATATATATATATATATATATATATATATATATATATATATATATATATATATATATATATATATATCTTCTGCGACTTCGCGGGATTCCTGCAAGGACTAATGGTTTGATGACTGGGCTGTACTCTGGGACTGAGAGTGCTGTGAAGTGTGGTGGGGGTGTATCCAGCTTCTTTCCTGTTAATACAGGAGTGAGGCAAGAGTCCGACCTTGCCCCATCACATTTAAACACTTGTATGGATCGGGTATTGGGCAAAGTTGTAGATCAAAGTGATTGTGGAGCATCGCTCGCCACAGTGTGGTGGGGTGGGGCGCAGAGGGCCTAGCCATCACACGTGAGCCAGGAGTCATCATCAGGAGGTGAATGACTTTCAGGCAGTAAAATGCCTGATGAGGTCTTACCCTGCACTTTCAGTCAGGGTCAAGGGATCAACGAGGTCAGGGTTTATTCTCATACAGCAGGACGAGGAGTCTGCTTTCCTACTCGCACGCCTTTTGAGGGAGGAACAGTTGGGCATCACCCTTGATGAGGTTCTGCCTGAGGCTCGGGGTGTCGTTATGCGATATCCCTTGAGCTTCGGGCTTGAGCCCAACATGGATGATCCACGTGTCGCCTTCGCCAGAAGGTGTACATATAGGGACCCTATATGTACACCTTCTGGCGAAGGCGACACGTGGATCATCCATGTTGGGCTCAAGCCCGAAGCTCAAGGGATATCGCATAACGACACCCCGAGCCTCAGGCAGAACCTCATCAAGGGTGATGCCCAACTGTTCCATGATCATCCATGAACCACCCTATATTATAGGGTGGTTCATGGCCGCAGAGAACCGACGCGCTAGGTTCAGGTGACGTTCAGGGGCTCTCTCTCTGACTCACTTGATCTGGGTTGGTGAGGTGTGTACTCCATCAGGAAGTTCACCCCCAAACCTCTGCGGTGCTTCAAGTGTCAGGCTTTCGAGCATGTTTAGAAGCACTGCAGGCGCTTGGAGCTCTGTGGCATTTGCAATGGCAAACATCCCACTTCTGAGTGCGCCAGTGCTTTGAAGTCTAGTGATAATCACCCTGCACGATGCCTCAACTGTGGTAAGGGTCACCATGTGTGGTCTAAGTTCTGCCCTGAGCGACTGAGGAGGCTTCCTCCTAGTTGCCCGGGGCGGAGTGAGGACTGCCAAGAGAATTGTGACACCCGACTCTTACCAGCAGTACCTGCAATGGTAAGCCTCCGCGCTCTAGGCCAGCGCGAGGCTGCTCTAACCCTGATATCTGCCACTGCACCCATGTTGTCACCCAAGAAGAGGAGGAGAAGGAGGAAGAAGAAGAGGTCGAAAGTTGCTTCCACTGTTGCAACCCAGACGCCAGACACCACGACTGCTGAGTTCTCCACCCAGACGGACCGCCACCACCACCACCACGGACACCAGCTGCTTACGCTGCCTGTCTGACAAGTGTAGAGGCGCCTTACCTTCACCCTGACAAGCGGGCAGTGACTCTCCCGGTCCCCTATATGCGTGCCCTGTTAAAAAACATGTGTTTATTGCAGAGCGAAGCCGAAGACCTTGAAGATGGCACTGAAATCCGACCACCACATAGCGTCGCATTACCCCTAATTTTGGAAGAACAACACTTCACCCTACAGACATAAGTACAATCAAGGCCCGCGAACAACCAACAATTGTTTGCGGTGATTGTTTGAGAACCACCAAGATTGAGGTGGGCTGACCATAGCCCACGGAGGTAACCAGCCCTCCATATCCACTACAGTACAGGCAGCAGTGGCATGGAGGCCAATGTCATCCCATGCCTGTAGGACCTCAGCCACTTTTACACCAGCACACACATACTTTTACACCAGCCTTCGGCCAGACAACACGCACTCAACGAGCTCCTTCTATTCCTACTACTTCACAAGGATCTAGACGGATAACAAACTGATTAAGAAATCTGCCAGAGTTACGGGTGACTTTGGCTACTGGAAGATTTCTGAGTTTTCTATATTGAGATATAGTGTTGCAGCTGTGGAAGGGGTAAAAATACACTTGTTCTAGACTAGAGTGTATATGTGTACCGTCATTGTGAACTGTGCTTTGCCAGCTCACTCTGAAACAGTTAAACAGTTCATATCAAGATGGATCCTTTTGTGATAAAAACACTTCTGGAATCACAAGAAAAGGCATACAGAAGTGCAATGGATATAATTACTGACCAGCTCTAATACAAAATAACATCTCTAGAAACAAAGGTAACGGAACTTACTAACAGCCTAGAATTTACTCATGCAGAAGTATTGGATTTGAATGCACAAGTCAAAACATTTGAGAAACAGAGACAGATCAGAGAGCATGACCATGATCGAAGCAGCAAAGAACCATATAATTGAGCTAGAAAAAAGAAACAATTACCAAGAAGACTACAGTCGACGAAAGTCGGCTTGTTTTATGGCATCTTTGCTGCAGGACAAGCTACATTTGCCCTCTGTATCCCTGGAACGAGCACATAGGGTGGGACAGTCATTTGACCATCGTCCCCGCCCCATTTTTGCTCGTTTCGAGCGCTTCGCTGACCGCGAAGCTACTCTGAGGAACGCCCGTAAACTACGAGAAACAGGAATCTTCATTAACGAGGATCTTAGTACCGCTTCATTAGCCCTGAAAAACAGTCAACTACCACAACTTAAACAAGCCAAAGTGAAGGTAAAATTGCATACTTTAAACATACCAAGCTGATCATTAAGAATAGGACAGAACAACATGGCAGAAACAGGAGCGACACTTCCGTGACCCGTCAAGTCGTTGCTGAACCCTCGGCAAATGACTCGCAGAGCGGAAGTGGTGAGGTGCCTGGTGCTGCGGGTGGATCCAGATCGGGAGTTTCGAATAGACTTTCCGGCCGAGCTGTTGATGGAGCTTCGGCAAGTGCTGGCCAGTCCAGTGCTGTGGTTGACTCCAGTCCACGAGGTACTGGTGGACGTCCTGGTAGTGTACGAGGTGTTGGTGCAGGCTATCTGGGTACTGGTGTGCCTGATGGCGCTGGCGCTGAGGCCGTTGGAGCCACTGCCGACGCCGCATTAAGCACGCTGCAGCCCTCTTCCTCTGCACCAGTGGTGGAGTGGCCCCGCTTGCTGGCGCCCTCTTCGCAGCCTGGCACCTCACAGTGGACTTAAGTAAGATCACACAGGAAAGAAAGTCTCCGACAGCGTAAGAATAATGGATAGTATTACGTGATTCATCAGTATTTTTGCCTTAATTTATTGGATTATTCCCTTGAACTACCCTTTTTCTCTTTAAGTGATACAGATCTTGTTGATTTGATGAATTCCCATGAATGTAGTTACACTTTATCATTGCAATATATCGAGAGTAAAATATTTCATCTAGTTCATACAAATGATGATAGATATAATTCTGATGATGATGTAGATTCTTTTTTAGTCCAGGTGAGAAGTGTAAGCATCTCAGAATCTGAATACATGTTCTTGGACTCCTGTTCCTTAACGCCTAATACCGATACCAATACTGTGTTTACTTTGATTAACATGAATATCAGAAGCATTCCTGCAAATCTCCAACTCTTCACTGACCAAGTTATTAAATCCAAGCTAACATTAAATGTCATAGGATTCTCAGAAACTAAATTAGACACTAATATCGCCCCATTTTACCAAATCAGTGGATATAATGCTACTAATAAATGTAGAAATAGAGATAGAGAAGGAGTTGCTCTCTATATTTCTGCTATTTATGCATCATTTATTTTAGCTGAAAGGTGTTTCACTGTGCCTTTCTTAGAATGTGTTTCTGCAGCAATTACCATCACAGGGGAAACTTATTTTGTTGCGTGTATGTAATTGTATAGGCCTCCTAGGAGACTGAAATTTAGACCTCCTAAAATACACTGAGGATAAAAACGTACAGCGATTTTAAAATCTGATGAGCATTAATTCATGCATTCCTCTAACCACTAAGCCAACCAGAGCGTCGGACACATCGGCTACACTAATTGACCACATCTAGACTTCCATGGCAGAACTAAATACTGGTAACTACATATTATATACATATATCTATGATCACTTTCCTATTATTTCACTGTGTAGATATCATTTCACTGAAAATCAACCCCCCAGTTATATATACAAAAGATTCCTATCTGATACTGGTATGTTAGACTTTGCAAAAGAGCTAGAGAAAGAAACTTGGAATTATGTCATTCAATGTGCCTGACCTAATGATGCTTATGATAAATTCCATTCATTATTTATTCCCTCTTTGAGAAACACTTTCCCGCAAAAACAATCAGGTACAACAAAAATCAAACCGAAGCCCATATATAGCCACTGCTTTAAAAAACAGCATAAAAGAAAAACGCAGATTGGAAAGACCAGCTAGTAATGGCCATTAGCATGCAGGAATGCCTATAAAACCTACAGAAATAAACTAACATCACTCCTTAAGGTAGCTAAAAATAATTACTATAAGAGCCAATTAACAATGAATCAAGGACAAGCAAAACAATAGTGTTCTCATTTGTTCTCATTTATTCCATACTTCGTAAAACTACAACACCTGCAAGTAATCGACTTATACATTTAACTCCTCATTATGATAACATACCTAATGCCTTTAATAGTCCCTTCTTTAGAATTCCAACAAACTCAGTCTCAATTATGGATGCTGGTCAACACTTACAGTATATTCATGACTCCCCGAACTTTTTTCTTTATCTCTACCCAGTAAGTACAGCTGAAGTTGAATCGTACATAAAAACCCTTAAACCTACTGCTCCTGGGTATGATGAAATACTACCAAAGCTTCTGAAACACTGTTCATCTGTAATTTCACGCCCAATCACAATCACAAAGTTCACATATAATTAACTTATCATTTCACAGTGGTGTATTTCCTGACAAAATTAAGATAGCCAAGGTAATTCCTATGTATAAATCTGGCAGTATAGAGAACATCAATAATTACAAACCTATTTATATTTTACCAGCTTTCAATAAACTAATTGAAAAAGCTCTTGCTGTACGCCTCATTGATTTTTTGGAGAAAAATGGTTTGTTATCAAACAGCCAACAATGATTTCGCAGGAATCGCTCCACTGAATCTGCTCTACTTCACTGAACTAGTAATATCTATAAATTCTTGGAGGAAAAACATCAGGTTGGCGGGATATTTTTAGATTTGTCAAAGGCTTTTGATTCTCTCTTACATAATATACGCAGTGATAAGATGATAAACATGGGTGTTAGAGGTACTCCTCTTCTTTTATCCAATAACTATCTAAATAACAGAAAACAATTGGTATCTTGTAATAATATAAACTCTCACATGAAAAGTATCTCTAGGGGTGTTCAGCAAGGATCAACATTTGGACCAATTCTATTTTTGATATACATCAACGACATAATATATGCTAGTTCTCACTTTAAATTTTTTATGTTCGCAGACGACACAAATCTTCCCTTAGCAGATAAAGACATTGACTCATTACATTCCAACTTAAATAAAGAACTCCAACTTATAGTAAAATGGCTTGAATGCAACAAAAACAAATCTAAATGTAAATAAAACTACCTATATTTTTTTCTCAAAATCGTTCAGTAAGGAATGTAAAGCCACCATTGTATTTAAACGGCAAAACTGTAAATCAGGTAGAACCAACAAGATTCCTTGGTGTGCATATTGATTCAAATCCAAATTGGAAAAATCATATTTGTGTAATCTGTGATAAATTATCTAAAATATGTTGAATTTTGTATAAAATCAGACACATAAGGAAGGAACAAAGGAAGCCATGACTAGTATTTACTTTACATCATGTTATCCACATATGATTTAGTGTTTACCTATAAGGGGATGTACATGGCCATCATATCTACATAATGTCTTTGTAGCCCAAAATAAAATTTTGAGGTGCATATCATTTAAAGGTAAATTTGACTCAACTGACCCAGTTGAGGCAAATGTTTGAAATAATGAACTTGTTGAAATTCCCTTATATGCATAAAACATTTGCGGTTACGTTTGTGTATAAAAATGCATTTGTCTACCGCAACGACTTTTTTGTATTTATGGAACATGATTATAACACCAGAGGAAATAATGTAAATTTAATATGCCCGCAATTCCGTACTACTCTTACTAAAAATAGTATAATTTATTATGGTCCTAAGCTATGGAATTCCATCCCAAATTATTTAAAGCTTCAGTCCAATACACATATAGTCCATGAGCCAAGACCCGAAAATGCACCCACGGGTAGCATTTGGGTGGGCAAATTCTAGTTGTGATTTTTGACTTGCTAGACATCTCTACTTTATAGTTTGCTATGATAACCATTGCGGACTGGTAGCTTAGTGGTAGTTATCATGCGTTGAATATGTGAACCTTAGAGTGGAAATCCGAGGATCGCGTATAGTGCATTTTCGGTATTTTGAGGCTTGGTGACTACTCAGGCTACCTAAATCATTCTAATGTACATTTTTTTTTTGGATTCATATCTCTAGTATAAAAATAATAATTGATTTACCTTAGGAATATGATATTTATGTCTCCGAATTTGATGAAAATCAGATACCTATGCAAGAAAGTCTTTTATATTTCTGGCAGGAACAAAACATGTGATGTAAATAAAATTAAAATTAACTAATGAGCTTTGTTCTTGTCACAGATAATTTGAAGCACAAATGACCAGTCTTTCAAGTGTAAGGGATCCCTCCTTAAGATCAGTCCTCCATTTTAGTCTTCTGTTTCAGAGTCAGTCAGGTATGCCTCCGAGATCATCATGTCAATGTCCTCGTCTTGGGGTTGATGGGCACATGTCTGCAACTTGCACATGTTTGTACATTTCAATCCATTGCTCATTCACTGGCATTCCGGTAGCTTGCATCCACGACTGCACTTGCAGGACAACAGATGCAGCACTGCATCAGGGTCTATGTTGTCCCAGGCTAGAGTGGTGAAGACTCCCTGGTAGATGTTGCTTGGTAATGCCAACCCCGTCTGGGATCGCTCCAGCTTTTGGAGGCACAGTGCGGTGTCAATTTCCTCAACCTGTGTGTATGAAATACCATGGCCCAGTCTATTCAGGGTACGAATAAGTTATGTGTTCCCAGTCAGAGACTTTACCGCAAAGAGCAGCATGATGTGCTTTGGTGGTTTGGTCTTGCCACCAGTAAACACTAGATCACTGCCTAGGGAGGTAGTGAGACCTTCAACTCTTTCAGATGGCTGCGGATAGTCAGCAAGGTTTGCAGAAACTTGATGACAGATTGTGGGATGATATCTTTGTCCTGTTCCACATCAGGTGGCCACGTTTGGTTGATTTAATTCTGTTTTATTTCATTCCTCAGGAGTATAGCAGTTTGGGCAACCAATGCAACTGATTGAGCTCTCATAGCATCCAACTCAACCTGCAGAGCATGTGTTCTCTTCACAAGGTCACTCTTCGAGACACTGTTAGTGCACACTAGAAGTTTTCCGTTGTCATCAGGGGAGATGTGGATAGTTTTTCCCAGCTCTTTTTCCATCTTGCGACGTAGATTTTTCCTAGACGAATTGGTGACATCGAATGAAGTGTCATCGGTTCAGTGGATGGCACATTCCTCAGGTTCCATTCGTTGCCTTTTGGTTGGAATTTCAGTAGTTTCAGAAGCTATATCTCAAGTCACCAGATATCTGACACAGAAATAGAAAGTCAGGTGACAACCGTTGATAGAATAGATTTTTTCATATCAATAAATATAATATTATCTATATGAATGGTTCTGTATCTGCTGGGCTTCTCTGCAACTGCAAGTGACACTTAAATCATGAGTAATGATACAAACATTATGAAATTTACAACATCGGAGACTGACATTTTTTTGCGTATGGCATTTACATAGGTCAAAATAGTGAATGCATCATTACTACTATTAACCCGTGGGTTACGGCATACCTTCCGGAAGGCTATGCTGAGCGACTGCGGCATGCCTTCCGGAAGCGCAATTTTAAAAAGCATACAAAAACCGCGCCAACATTCGTAGAAATCTACAAACTGTGTAACATATACGCCTTGATGTCAGCCCTTGACACCACACACCATCATCTGTCTAACTACGCTCTGCGGTGGGTTACCACTACTTGGGTTTTTCCCAAGATCTTGGGATTTAGGTCCTGGCGTTGGGATATTTTTTGTCTATCTTTGGACATTTGCAGGAATTATTCAAGTATTTCTCCAGTAGTTTATCTCAAGGTACGGTATAACGGTACCTATGCTTACCCTGAGATAAACTACTGGAGAAATACTTGAATAATCCCCTCAAAATCTTGGGAAAATTTCCAAGAAGTGGCATCCCTGACCCCATCTCAGTAGGCTCTCGCTAGCGGTTTGGTGCCATTCGCGCCAGATATTTCAATTTCCGACCACAACTACACCTCAACCCCATACGTTTGGGTTCAAAATATATATATTGCCGTATGCGGATTTTTACTACCTTGACGTTGATGTAATTATCCATCCAATTCTGTAATGGTATCTGTTTCACTCACATTCCCGCACTGGCGGTACTAAAAAAAAATTTGCTCCCGCAGTCCCCGGGTTAAGCTACTCCTCTGCAAAGGTTATCATCCAAATAAATAATGAGGACATACATGGGAAAAAGAAAATAGCAACAACAATTTGCCCACCCAGATGATACCCGTCGATGGCCTGGCTCATGGACTAATAGTATGGTAACCTTTAAAGATAAAATTGAAAAATATTTCTTGTATATGCAAAACAATTAAATTATATCCTATTTACTGATGCAACTATTTATTTTCGTTCCTACTACCACAACTGCTCGATCCTATTACTACTACTACTATTACTAGTACTACTAATACTAATGCCACTAACGCCCCCTTCCGCTATTACTGATCGTCCTACTTCCATTACTACGTATGCTACTCTCCAACTATTACTACTACTACTTTCTCTACTACTATTACTACTAACACTACTAGGTCATATTACTACTACTACTACTACTACCACCCTCTCCAACTACTACTTCCATTACTACTACTACTGCTTCAACATACTACTCTCACTTTTACTCTCACTAATACTTCCATTGCTACAACATAATTTGTTCTTTATTATATAAATTGCAAATATTATTGCCAAAAAATAATGTTTGTTGTTTATTGTCTGTTGTCTGTGAGTTAATCAGCCGTTAATCAGACGGATATTTGGTGCAATATAGTAATATTTCACCATCACCATCACCATCATCATCATCACCCCACACTACCGTTACAAGTCCGCTGATCAACTAAACCCTGTCACAACCATCTTAAGTAGCGGAATTCCTGCCTAGCTAGAGGTACAAGAAAGTGAGAGTAAACGTTGAAATGGGATGCATGGACTCCCGTACATAGTCACCCATTCCACCGGCTGGGCGGTGACTTGGTGGACTTGTGGCCTGGTGGGTACAGTGGTGGCCTGATGGCCTGGTGGTCTGGTAGGTACAGTGGTGGCCTGGTGGGTACAGTGGTGGCCTGGTGGCCTGGTGGCTTGGTGGGAACAGTGGTGGCCTGGTTTGGTTTTGATCCAACAATACAAATAAGAAAAATTGATGTTCATTTTGTCCTTGCGTTCCTGCAAAACCTTGATGAATGGTTTGTAGGTGTAGCATGGAGGCCAGCCTGCAGGCTCTGTGGTTGGCATCAACAATATGTAGTGATGAATAATTATTTGTTTATGTAGAGCAATACGTCATTGATAAGCTGAATAACTGTAACAAAAAAAATTCATCCATGCGTCTTTTATTGCTCTGATATTTGATGCTTCCTGGAGGATAATTAACCGATTAATGTTTTATAATTTAATTGGTGTGCGTTGGCCATACTAACGCGTAGAGAACATGTAGGTGTGTGTTCACTCATTATTTACGAAAGAGTAATAAAATAATGCATTTAAGATAACATATCCATCCATTTACCATTTTTCAGCAATTGCATGTCTTCTTTTTTTTCTTTCTTTCTTCCATCACAAAGGACTGGCCAAGGTCACAACAAAAAGAGGTAACATAATGCCCGCTTAGTTGCCAGTCCCCATAAAGAAGACAGTAAGATAATAAAACAAAGGAGGTGGGCCAATTTAGTTCGGGAAGTGTCTTGTCACTCCTCTCTTGAAAAGATTTAAGTCATAGGCAGGTGAAAAAATAGAAATAGTAAGAGAGTTCCAGAGTTTACCATTGAAAGGGATGAAAGAGTAAAGATACTGATTAACTCTTGCATTAGGAAGATGGACAAAATAGGGATGAGAATGAGTAGAAAGTCTTGTGCAGCGAGGCCGCGGGAAGGGGGGAGGCATACAGTTAGCAAGTTCAGAAGAGCAGTGAGCATGAAAATAGCGGTAGAAGATAGCAAGAGAAGCAATATTGCGGCGGTGATTTAAAAATTGAAGACAGTCAGTTACAGGAGGGGAGCTGATGAGACGAAAAGCTTTTGACTCAACCCTGTTTAGGAGAGCTGTATGAGTGGATCCCCCCCAAACATGTGAGACATACTCCATACATGGGCTGATAAGGCCCCTGTAGAGAGCAAGCAGCTGAGAGGGAGAAAAAAAAGGACGCAAACGCCACGGGACACCTAACTTCTTAGAAGCTGTTTTAATAAGAGATGAGATGTGAGATTTCCAATTCAGATTTTTAATAAAGGATAGTCCGCAAATGTTCATTGTAACAGAAGGAGATAGTTGAGTGTCATTAAAAAAGTTGGGATAGTTATCTGGTTGTTTTTGTCGAGTAGATAGGTGCAGAAATTGGGTTTTTGAGACATTGAACAAAACAAAGTTTGCTTTGCCCCAGTCTGAAATTATAGAAAGATCAGAAGTTAGGCGCTCAGTGGCATATCTCCGTGAATCACTTAGTTCCTGTCGAATTGGACGTCTAATAAACGACGTTGAAAAATGCAGGGTAGAATCAGCGTAGGAGTGGATAGGGCCTTGAGTTAGACTTAGAAGATCTTTAATGAATAATAAAAAGAGAGTAGGTGATGGTACAGAACCCTGGAGAACACCACTATTGATAGATTTAGGAGAAGAACAATATCCGTCAACAGTAGCTGCAATAGAACGGTTTGAAAGGAAACTTAAGATGAAGGTACAGAGAGTAGGATAGAAACCGAATGAGGGTAGTTTGGACATTAAAGATTTGTGCCAGACTCTATCAAAAGCTTTTGATATGTCAAGGGCAACAGCAAAAGTTTCACCGAAACCCCTAAAGGAGGATGACCAAAATTCAGTTAGGAAAGCTAGAAGATCGCCAGTAGATCGCCCTTTACGGAAACCATACTGACGATCAGATAGAATTGTCAGGTTGTGATCTGATAGATGCTAAGAATCTTCTTATTAAGTATAGATGCAAAAACTTTAGAAAGACAGGAAGTTAAAGCTATAGGACGGGAGTTTGAAGGATTAGAACGGTCACCCTTCTTAGGAACAGGTTGGATGTGAGCAAACTTCCAGCAAGAAGGAAAGATGGAAGTAGATAATTATACAAAGACGGAAAAGTTTGACCAGGCAGGGTGCAAGCACAGAAGCACAGTTTTTGAGAACAATAGGAGGGACTCCATCAGGATCGTAAGCCTTCCGAGGATCTAGGCCAGCAAGGGGAAAGAAAACATAATTACGAGGAATCTTAATAACAGGCATAATATAGTCAAAGGGTGGAGGAGAAGGAGGAACAAGCCCTTCATCAACCAGAGTGGAATTTTCAGCAAAGATTTGAGCGAAGAGTTCAGGTTTAGAAATAGATGAGACAGCTGTAGAGCCATCTGGGTGAAGCATAGGAGGGAAAGATGAAGAAAAACAATTGTTACAGATGTTATTAGCTAGATGCCAGATGTCACGAGAGGAATTCGATTGCAGAAAGATGTTGTTAACATTTTCTATGTATGAGGGAGTTTTTGGTAAGTGTAAGTAAAGATTTGGCATGATTACGGGCAGAAATATAAAGGGCATGAGTTTCAGGAGATGGATGGTGACGGTACCGTCTGTTAGCCGTCTCTGTATCTTGGACAGCATGAGAACACGCAGAGTTAAACCAAGGTTGACGGGCTTTAGGATTAGAGAAAGTGTGTGGAATGTACGCCTCCATGCCAAAGACTATGACCTCAGTTATGCGTTATGCACAAAGATATGGGTCTCTGACATGGAAGCAGTAATCATTCCATGGAAAATCAGAGTAGTACTGCCTTAGGTCTTCCCATATAGCTGAGTTGAAATGCCAGAAGCACCTCCGCTTAGGTGGGTCCCGAGGCGGCACCGGAGCGATAGGACAGGTTACGGAAATAAGATTCTGATCGGAGGAACCCAACGGAGAGAATAGTTTCACAGAGTAAGCAGAAGGGTTAATAGTTAGGAAAAGATCAAGAATGTTGGGCGTGTCACCAAGGTGGTCAGAAAAACGGGTATGGTGCTGCACTAGATGCTCTAGGTCTTGGAGGATAGAAAAGCTGTAGGCTTGTTCACCAGGCTGGTCAGTGAAAGAAGATGATAGCTAATGCTGGTCTATCATTGAAATCCCCATGAATGAAAATTTCTGCTAAAGGAAAACTGGATGAGATATGCTCCACTTGTGATGTTAAATAGTCGAAGAATTTTACATAGTCCGAGAAGTTAGGTGAGAGATATACAGCACAGATAATTTTAGTAAGAGAGTGACCAAAGACTACTGTATACAGTAGTCTTTGGAGTGACATTGAAGTCGAAGCCATATGATAGAAAATTCGGAAGATTCAAGACCCCGTGGGCACGAGAGCAAGTGATGTCGTTGTGCATATATACGCAACAGCCAGCTTTGGATTGAAAATGAGAATAGAGACAGTAAGATGAGACAGAAAAGGGACTGCTGTCAGTGCTCACAGACAACTGGGTTTCGGTGAAGAAAAGAAGATGAGTTCTATTATGAGTATATATTTGTAACTTGCGTGACAAAAGAAATTAATTTTTACTACTCTGCAAGCTCTCCCGGCTGGCTTAGGGACAACAACAGTATAAAGGGCTCCGAGCTGCACATCAGGCAGGCACAAAATGCAAGGTATATTTCTCTCTAAATGCATATATATGGTATATTTTCAACCCGCGGGAGACAGTAGTAATATAATTATAACACAATATCGTTGCAAGGATATTCTGTACATAAGTCATAGCAATTATATAAGGTGTACAAGTTTGATTATTAAAGGCAACAGTACCACATTTATAAGACATTCAATTACAAACATTAGGGAACCTCCTCCGTTCCCATATCTGGCCCTCAAGCTGTAACTTCTGCTTAATAGGTATATAACTTGTTTCCTTTTATGTCATAACCAAAGAAGAGTTTACTGTCATTGAAAGATATTTTTTTCCTTTGTGGTGCACTTCGATGATCAATCGTATGTGATAATGAATTAACGGATCAAAATATGATAAAAACATTTGAGGGGCTACCCGTGTATACCGAGAATTTTATTTAAATAATTATTATATATATTGTGACGAAGGAGGGGGAGGGGGGGCAATCCACCCCTCGCAACTTCGTCACACCCTAAACTAATGGCTTGGGGCTATGGAGGAGACGGGAAGGACTGTAAGGGAGACACTTACTTCTGTGCACGGCTTTTATTATTTTCCCCCACTTCTACCTACTGTACAAGTCACTTGTTTCTCTCTCACAAGGCACGCAGGCCAACACCCACGAGTCACTTTCTCACACGGGGAAAGGGGCAGCACACAGGCCAACACCCACGAGTCACTGTCTCACACGGGGAAAGGGGCAGCACACAGGCCAACACCCACGAGTCACTGTCTCACACGGGGAAAGGGGCAGCACACAGGCCAACACCCACGAGTCACTGTCTCACACAGGGCGCCGCCCTTGCCCAGCACACCCGTGCATCCCTCTCTCCCTCCTTCCAACACAGTCTTTCACAGCGCGCCGCAAACACAAGTGGCTGACCCGCTCTACACACTCGCTGGCTAGCACACTGTGTATCCGCGCTACCCAAGTCTCTCTGTCCCTCCCAACACACTGTAAAACACAACACAGTCTCTCACAGGGCGCCGCCCTTTGCGCCGTGACCCTACCCTACAGTCGCCGCCACTGAGTAACAAGGCCACGCCGGGCCACCAGGGCCACTCTCGTCCCCCTTCCAACAGAGGAGGGAAGCGGGCCCTTCCAGGGCAGGTAATGCGGGGCGCAGTGGTCACGTTATTCCTGGGCGGGAGAGCCTGTCCAGCCGCCGTGGCTGTGTTTCTTACTGTCTCCTGCTCCGCCAGGTAATCACCACGTCGGTTCCCCCCCCATTCTCTGGGCCAATGGGAGGAAAGGACGTGGCGACCCGACCCGTGGGTCGAACCCCCACCGGCGAGGCCCCAGAGGTACAGACGAAGGACCCTTGCCTTGTTCGCTTGCACCAGCGAACAAGGCCCTTCGTAACACTGCACCCCTCCACGGGAGTAGTGGCGACCTCGCCACGACAACATCAAACCCCGACAGGGGAGTTCCATCTCCTCCGGGAGTTCCATCTCCGGGAATTCCATCTCCTCCGGGAGTTCCATCTCCTCCGGGAGTTCCATCTCCGGGAGTTCCATCTCCTCCGGGAGTTCCACCTCCGGGAGTTCCACCTCCGGGAGTTCCATCTCCTCCGAGAGTTCCATCTCCTCCAGGAGTTCCACCTCCGGGAGTTCCACCTCCTCCGGGAGTTCCACCTCCTCCGGGAGTTCCACCTCCTCCGGGAGTTCCACCTCCAGGAGTTCCACCACAGGGAGTTCCACCTCCGGGAGTTCCACCTCCTCCGGGAGTTCCACCTCCTTCGGTTGTTCCATCTCCGGGAGTTCCACAGCCTCCGGGAGTTCCACAGCCTCCGGGAGTTCCACAGCCTCCGGGAGTTCCACAGCCTCCGGGAGTTCCATCCCCGGGAGTTCCACCCCCGGGAGTTCACCTCCGGGATTTTCCGTCCCCGGGAGTTCCACCCCCGGGAGTTCCACAGCCCCCGGGGAGTTCCTCCTCCCGGAGTTCCACAGCCTCCGGTAGTTCCACAGCCTCCGGAAGTTCCACAGCCTCCGGGAGTTCCACTGCCTCCAGGAGTTCCACTGCCTCCAGGAGTTCCATCCACAGGAGTTCCACAGCCTCCGGGAGTGCCACAGCCTCCGGGAGTTCCACCTCCGGGAGTTCCACCTCCGGGAGTTCCACCTCCGGGAGCTCGACCACCTCCGGGAGCTCGACCACCTCCGGGAGATCGACCACCTCCGGGAGCTCGACCACCTCCGGGAGCTCGACCACCCCGGAGCTCGACCACCTCCGGGACTCGACCACCTCTGGGAGCTCGACCACCTCCGGGAGCTCGACCACCTCCGGGAGCTCGACCACCCTCCGGGAGCTCGACCACAACCTCCGGGAGCTCGACTACCTCCGGGAGCTCGACCACCTCCGGGAGCTCGACCACCTCCGGGAACCCCAGAGCCTGCCGCGTCTGGGCAACCAACAGCTGGGTCTGCATCTGGAACTGCTGCCTCAGAAGCTCCATGATGTCACCCAGCGGGGTCGGGTTCCTTCCCGCGGCAGCAGGGTTAGCCATCTTGCCTGACGCCCTGATGCTCAGCACTTTCCCCCACAGCCTCGCCGTCTCTCCAAAGCACACGATCCCACTATTGACACCAATGTAACGAAGGAAGGGGGGGGGGGCAATCCACCCCTCACAACTTCGTCACACCCTAAACTAATGGCTCGGGGCTATGGAGGAGACGGGAAGGACTGTAAGGGAGACACTTACTTCTGTGCACGGCTTTTATTATTTTCCCCCACTTCTACCTACTATAAAAGTCACTTGTTTCTCTCTCAAAAGGCACGCAGCCCAAATACCCACGAGTCACTGTCCTCACACGGGGAAGGGGCAGCACACAGGCCAAACACCCATGAGTCACTGCCCTCACACGGGAAAGGGGCAGCACACAGGCCCACCCACGAGTCACTGTCTCACACGGGGAAAGGGGCAGCAAAACGGGCCCACACCCATGAGTCCTGTCTCACACGGGAAAGGGGCAGCATACAGGCCAACACCCACGAGTCATGTCTCACACGGGGAAAGGGGCAGCCCCACCAGGCCAACACCCACGAGTCACTGTCTCACACGGGGAAAGGGCAGCACCCAAGGCCAACACCCATGAGTCACTGTCTCACAGCGGGAAAGGGGCAGCACACAGGCCAACACCCACGAGTCACTGTCTCACACAGGGCGCCGCCCTTGCCCAGCCACCCGTGTATCCCTCTCTCCTCCTTCCAACAGTCTTTCACGCGCGCCGCAAACACATGTGGCTGACCCGCCCCTACACACTCGCTGGCTTTCACACTGTGTATCCGCGCTACCCAGTCTCTCCGTCCTCCACACACTGTACAACACAACACGTCTCTCCAGGCGCCCCCTTTGCGCGTAAACCCTACCCCACAGTCGCCGCCACTTGAGTAACTAGGCCACGCCGGGCCACCAGGCCACTCTCGTCCCTTTCCAACAGAGGAGGACCCGGGCCTTTCCAGGGCAGGTAATGCGGGGCGCAGTGGTCACGTTATTCCTGGGCGGGAGAGCCTGTCCAGCCGCCGTGGCTGTGTTTCTTACTGTCTCCTGCTCCGCCAGGCAATCACCACGTCGGTTCCCCCCCATTCTCTGGGCCAATGGGAGGAAAGGACGTGGCGACCCGACCCGTGGGTCGAACCCCCACCGGCGAGGCCCCAGAGGTACCGCCGAAGACCCTTGCCCTTGTTTGCTTGCACCAGCGACAAGGCCCTCGTAACAATATTAACGACTTTGTATCGCCGTCGCAGGATGAGTTATATGAAGAACTTGCTTTTGGTTAATACGTTTGCTATATCCTTTTTTTAGTTTGGTCATAGCGAGACAAAATGTACTTGAACCTGTACATGCTATCACCTGTTGCGACAAGTGTTAAGTTGTGTTATTATCCACGAAACTACGTATTTCTCCTCCAGGCTCCTGTTGTTCAAAGTCATTTCCTGCGCGTGAGTCACAGGGAGCATGGCAGTGGCCAGAGAGGAGAGAGAGAGAGAGAGGAGAGAAGAGAGAGAGAGAGAGAGAGACGAGAGGAGAGAGAGAGAGAGAGAAGAGAGAAGAGAGGAGAGAGAGAGAGAGAGAGAGAGAGGAGAGAGAGAGAGAGAGAAAAAAAAAAAAGAGAGAGATAGAGAATGAAGGATATAGAGGAGATGGAAAGACGGCGTGAGAACATTGGTTATCTGATGGAATGCTTGTGGAGAAAATTGACGAAAGAAATAAGTTGACTGTATTGATGAATAGCGGAAAGGTCAATCGCAATATATTCACACACACACACACACACACACACAAACCGGTAGTACTCCAGCAGTACTGGGTACTCCGTATGTAGAGGTAGCCTACATACGGAGTAGAGGTAGAGGTAGTTCACAACCGAGAAGTCCTTGGTTCAATCACCGGCGGAGCGGAGACATATGGACTGTTTCCTTAAAACCCGAGCCCCTGTCCACCTAGCAGTGTATGGGTCCCGGCTGTTGGCCGGGGGTTTGTGACTCGCCTCCCGGGATGGTGGCTTCGGCCAACACTAAGCACTAAGGATGAATGATAAAAATGTTGATATGACCTATTTGTATGTCAATTAACGGTATAAGTCATTTAAAACGTGGCAATATTTTATTCAGTATGGTTAACACCTGAATCGTGCTTAATTATGACACCATAACCTATAACTGTACCCGTGACCTGTTCAACTAAGAGACAAAAATCTACTTTTAATAAATGCAATAGTTATGTAATAATATCCGAATCACGGTCATTTACTTTCGCACATACATAATAATACTCGGCAAACATTGGCTATATATGATTTTGCTACAACAACTTTTTTCCTATATGAAGGCATTATGTAAGTGACAAGCGCAAAATTGGCAGTTGGATCATTCATATCTATTTTTCTGACATTTATTGTGTGTGTATGTGTGTTTTTATATTTTATTACGAGGGAGAGAGAGAGAGAGACAGAGAGAGAGAGAGAGAGAGAGAGAGAGAGAGGGAGAGAGAGAGAGAGAGAGAAGAGAGAGAGAGAGAGAGAGAGAGAGAAAAGAGAGAGAGAGAGAGAGAGAGAGAGAGAGAGAGAGAGAGAGAGAGAGAGAGAGAGAGAGAGAGAGAGAGAGAAAAAAAAAGAGAGAGAGAGAGAATGAAGGATATAAAGGAGATGGAAAGACGGCGTGAGAACATTGGTTATCTGATGGAATACTTGTGGAGAAATTGACGAAAGAAATAAGTTGACTGTATTGATGAATGGGAGTTAAGCAAACAGTAAGGATCTGCGAGCCGGGACTCGAAGGTATGTATGTGGTTGGAGCGTTGTTGCAGAATGTTGTAAAGAGGATATGAAGGATGAGCAGGAAAGCGTTGAAGATGAAACATATCGAGGTGGATTAGATCAGATCAGAAGCTGGCCCGGTATTTATAATAAGGCTATGGGATTCCCATAAGGTTCGACATTACATAAAGTTGCCCATAAGATCTCTATGTTGGAGCAAATTTCCGCCAGGCGCTATGGGTCTAGCAGTTCCTGCTGACATAACTTCCCGCTAAACGTAGCATTTACATTACCCTAAAATGTCTCTTAGATCATGAAATAGCGCTTGAAATCAGTAAAATATGAGCAGTAAATTATGTGAGAACCTTACGAACTGAAAATAAAGCAATTTTAAAGGATTAATTCATATATACGTGTAAATAACATCCCGTAGAAAAGTTTTACGCGGGAACGATCATGTAAACACTTGGCTCTCTCCTCCCTATAAATAATATGTTTTATCTCCAAAAGTAGTGGTAGAAGGGTGACGGAAGGAAACATAACAGGTAAACCACGTAGTAAAGAAGGGGAAAGGGGCAAAAGCCAGGGAGGGAGTGATGACCAGACAGATACGGCAGTATACGTAGCTAGGTAGATATACTGCCGTATCTGTAGCTACGTATACTGCCGTATCTGTAGCAATGTATACTGCCGTATCTCTGCCTCATCATCACGTCCTCCCTGGCTATTGTTTCTTTCTCCTCCTTTACTACATGGTTTAACTTGTGTGTATCCTTCCGTCACCCCTCCGCCATTATATTTGGAAATATGATGTTACTAGCCGCAAAGCCGCCCTCCGGGCGGACTTTTTGGCTAGCTCCTGCGGAGGGCTATTGGTCTATTACGCGGAGGGCAATCGGAGGGCTATATAAAGCGGAGGGCTATTGGTGGTGGGCCTTCGGCCCACCAAACACGGACTCTCCAGATAGCCCCTTCTAACTTTCCTGAAATCATGGATGTAGAAATGTATGTATTACCCCCCCCATTCACTCACCCATTACCCATCACCCCCCCCCCATTCACTCACCCATTACCCATCACCCCCCACCCATTCACTCACCCATTACCCATCACCACACACCCATTCACTCACCCATTACCCATCACCTCCACCTATTCCCTCACCCATCACCCAACCCCCAACCCATCACCCCCCACCCATTCACTCACCCATCACCCATCACCCCACCCATTCCTACCCATTATCCATCACCCTACATCAAGGTTTCCTCATTCTCGCAACCCACTTTTTTTCACAATTATCGCTAATAGGCTGCTAAAAAAAAAAGAAAGTGATCGGATCATCTCATAATTGGGCTTAAAAACCCTTTCCCCCTGGTAAACCCCGGGTTCCAAAAATGTGCCATATGAGGTGATTGCGCCACGGGGGGGGAAAACTATACCAGACACACACACACACAACACACACCACACACACACACACCAACACAGACAGACAGACAGCACCTTTGGGGCTTATTTACCATTACCCATCACCCCCCATCATTCCTCACCCATCACCCATCACCCCCAAACCCATCACCCCCACCCATTCACTCACCCATCCCCCCACACCCATTACCCATCACCCACCCATTCACTCACCCTTTAACCCATCACCCTACATAAAGGTTTCCTCAATTCTCGCAACCCACTTTTTTTTTCACAATTATCGCTAATAGGCTGCAAAAAAAAAAAAAAAAAAAAAAGTGATCGAATCATCTCATAAGTGGGCTTATGACCTTTCCCCGGGTCACCCTTTTTCCCAAAAAATGTGCCATATGAGGTGATTGCGCCAGGGGGGGCGGAACCTATACCACACACACCCCACACACACCACACACACACAGACAGACAGACAGACAGACAGACACACTTTCGCTTATATTATTATAGATTTGGTAAATTTCTAGCGTTTGCCCATACTCTCCCCTTTGCCCCAAACAAGCTTGGGGACCTGTGGGAATGCGGGGTTTGAGGGTGGTGACTAAATAATGCGTCGAAAACACGTATTTTTTAGAGTTTGTAGGAGTCAAAATTACCTATATCTAGGGTACTTTTCCTGAATATGGGAAATTTACCAAACCCTTTTCAAGCTCCGAGACTACAAGGCCCCCTCGTAATCTAACCTAACCTAAGCAAATTAAACCTAACCTCCTAGCGAGGGACTCTGCCCCCCTCGAACCCCGATAATCTATCCTAACTTAGCGATAATCACCCGATAATCTAACCTAACCTAATGGGGCCCTCGACACCCCCGGTAATCTAATTTTGTTTTACCTTACTTCTTAGTGGGAGGGGTGGGGGAGGGAGGGATGGACTCGATACTCGGGTCATTCTGTTTGTGAGGATCGTCAGCAGGTCCACACGTTTCTTGACTGAAGAAATTCAGTCAATTTTCCCTAGATCTAAGGAATTTTTACGCCACTACCTAACTCAATAACTATGTGGTTGCAACGCACATTTTATACCCCAGCCAAATATCCCGCATACCCCCTAAGGTGCCCAAACTTGTTTTGGGGGAGAGGGGGGAGTATGGGCAAACACTACAATAATACCTGTTATTTATAGGGAGGAGAAAGACAAGTGTTTACGTGCATCTCACTCTTCTTCCTCTTGTGACCTGCATCGCCTCTGCTTTTCTTCCCTTGCCGCAAACACTTTCCAATGAGGATTTGGCTTTAGTTAGAAGGTTAAAACGTGGAGTTAGGTTAGGTTAGTTAATCTAAAGGTGGAGTTAGGTTAGTGAATATAAAGGTGAGGTTACGTTACATTAGGTTAGGTTAGTGAATTTAGAGGTGGAGTTCGGTTAGTGAATATAAAGGTGAGGTAACGCTGCATTAGGTTAGGTTATTGAATCTAAAGGTGGGGTTAGGTTAGTTAATTTCATGTCATATACGCTTACTAAAAACATTTGATATCTCCAAAAGTAATGATTTGCGACAGAAACTCATTGAGTTTCTTAGAATCCATTAAGGTAACCAGAAAGCACACTCCCAATTGTGTAGGGGATTCATTCTGGTCCTAGTGTAAAAAATTAACCTTGTTTCCAAGTATTACATTTTTGTTTTTCCGGAAGTAGTATCTCCACTACGTTCTGAAGCTGAAATGATAGCCCTCCAGAAGGTAGATATGACTGCGTAGGTAAAACAAATCTTACCTTCATTTCTGCCAAAACAAAAGCAAATTTATTATAAACATATCAATACTAAATATAAAATAATAATGCCTTCAAAAATGTTGTCCAAATAAACCATGAAAACCCTTATTCATTCTTTTCATCTATTAGTAGATTTGGGAAAATGTCGTCGAAAATTTCAGTCGGCGAAAATTCTCGGTTGTTGTCTCGCACAGAATTTGGGTACACGAGAGTATTACCATGGACGGCCTTGAGCAAGTATTTTCCCTGTCCACTCCAGCTGATCCATGGTCATCACTGCAGCAGCTGCACTGCTCAGTGCCTGCTGCATCTTGCCAGTGACGAGGAAACAATCATAATGTTATTTATAATTTTTTATTCCCGCTGTCATGTATGGTTCCTTTTTTATTTACTCTGGAGGAATGCATTCACGAGAGTGACATACATAATTCCCTCTGGTTCAGGCCGATACCTCTTGAGAAGTTCTTCCCTCATTCAATTAGCCGAGAACGTCCCCTTCTGCACGAAAATGCCTGAGTTGGCGCTGGCGGAAAGAGTTGTTTTGCTGCCATGTTGACGGCTTATTTTTAACAAAAGGATCCTTATGGGACCTCCGACATCCCCTAGCGCTTATGGGCAACTTTATTGGAAACACGAGCACTTATGGAATTTTCGGTGACTTATGGCGAACTTCGCCATTTTGTCTGCTTATGGGAAACCCATAAGCTATTATAAATACGGGCCCAGGTGTATTGTTGATAATATGTATGTAAACAAGATAATGTTCTCACAAGAACCTGAATCGAGTAACTAGCTACACTGTAAGACACCTGATTGGTTTACATTCTCTATCGGTGATATCTGGGAAGCTCCGTGAGTGATCATTTGATGTATCTTGTCTGTAACAAAAAAAATTGACGCCAAGTATACGAATCGGTACCGGTGAAAAGTCTCATATTTACCAGCGAAGGACTCGTTCATAGGAAATTTAAAGAAAGAATATCCTTGAAGTTTGGTATTTTGTATGTCTTTTTTATTAAGCTACGATATGATTCACTTTACACATATTGGTAGTCCATCAATTGGTGTAGCTACTTTATGATCTTGATTTTATTTCACTTATATTTTGTTAGTCTGAATGTCTGCATGTTTTTTTTATTTAGCATGATATTCTCCTTTTTTCGGGTTATTCGTCGTCTGCCTGATTGTTTTAAGATATTTTTTTTTTCGTCTCTCTGTTCTCTGATTGCTTTTAATCTTCCTCCTTTCTCTCTTCTCTCTCTCTCCTCTTCTTCTCATCTCTCTCTCGCTCTCTCTCTCTCTCTCTCTCTCCCCCCTTCTCCTCTCTCTCTCTTTTTCTATCTCTCTCTCTCTCTCTCTCTCTTCTCTCTCTTCTCCTTTCTTTCTCTCTCTCTCTCTCTCTCTCTCTCTCTCTCTCTCTCTCTGATTATTTATTATGAAACTCCTCAGACCGTTATTGAAAAAAAACATAATGGGGCTAACATTTTTAGATATAATTATTTCCTTCTTTTCTCGTCCTCTTTGTCTTTCACATTATTTTTGGAGAATAAAGAGAGAGAGAGAGAGAGAGAGAGAGAGAGAGAGAGAGAGAGAGAGAGAGAGAGAGAGAGAGAGAGAGAGGAGAAAAGAGAAAAGAGAGAGAGAGAGAGAGAGAGAGAGAGAGGAGAGAGAGAGATAGGAAAAAAAAAGAGAGAGAGAGAGAGAGAGAGAAAAAAAGAAGAGAGAGAGAGAGAGAGAGAGAGAGAGTATATATACGTTTGAATACAATTATATACGCTATAATAACGTATATATATATATATATATATATATATATATATATATATATATATATATTAATATATATATATATATATATATATATATATATATATTATATATATATACGTTTGCGAGCTCGAGTGGAGCTGTGATCCTTTGATAAATATAATGAGAGACACAGAGATAAAGAAAGAGAGACAGAAAGAAAGAAAGAGACAAGGAGAGACGGAGATATAATGAAGATGGCTCTCTTCAGGCACCAGAAGCACGCATGATAACATTTTGCGTCACGTATTTAAAGCAGACTCGTGAGCAACTTTCAAGTCTGTATTTTGAATGGGCAGGCCAGTTTATTCAGAAAATTCGTTATAGCACACACACAACAGTAGTTTACACTCACTTGTATTCAGGCTACTCACGAATACTAACAACAAACTTACTTAGTGTAAGGGATTGTTGTCATCATATCCGATTCAATAATTGACTATAACAGTGAGCTGACCTGCCATCTGGTGGCCGTCTGGAAACCTCCCGTCAGTTCCAGGACGTCGGGTCAAGGGGTGTCAGGCTAGACATATTTTTCATTATTCCCTACCAAACCAGCTACAATTAAGTGCTGTCAGGTCAACATAGGTTTTGCAAAATGAAAATATACGAGTTTTACATTATTCATGGCGTTATAATGAGGATTATTGGCAAAATAGAAGCATTCGACCACAGGTGTCCTACAACATTCTACTAAATACTGTAGAGGAATGCTTCGAGGCGGGTGTATGGGTGAATATTACCTTCTCTTTGAATGCATGGAGGTAATATTTACCCATACACCCGCCTTGAAGCATTCTCTACAGTATTTAGTAGAATGTTGTAGGACACCTGTGGTCGAATGTTTCTATTTTGCTAACAATCCTTATTATAACGCCATGAATAATGTAAAACTCGTATATTTTCATTTTGCATAAACCTATGTTGACCATGACAACACTTAATTGTAGCTGGTTTGGTAGGGAATAATGGAAAATATGTCTACCTTGACACCCCTTGACCCGACGTCCTGGAGCTGACGGGAGGTTCCCAGACGGCCACCAGATGGCAGGTCAGCTCACTGTTATAGTCAATTCCAGGGTCAACGTGTCGTGTTGCTCAGACGTACCCTGATCAATACGGGATACTTAATGCAAGGCCTCCACCATCAGTGCACCGATCTTGACATTCGCTGCAGTAAAATCTAACACACG
>JACEEZ010023578.1:0-2500 GCA_016584305.1 Chionoecetes opilio
CTTTTTTTCCCCCCATCACCCCCCCACCCTTAACTCACCCTTTACCACCACACACCCATTCACTCCCCCATTAAACCCAATCCCCCCCACCTATTCCCTCACCCCCATCACCCAGCACCCCCAACTCATCACCCAGACCCCCAACTCATCACCAGCACCCCCAACCCATCACCCCCCACCCATTCACTCACCCATCAGCCCACACCCATAACCATCACCCCACCCATTCACTCACCCATTACCCATCACCCTACATCAAGGTTTCCGCAATTCTCGCAACCCACATTTTTTTCAACAATTTTGCTAATAGGCTGCTAAAAAAAAAGAAGAAAAAAAGTGATCGGATCATCTCATAAGTGGGCTAAAACCATCCCTGATCGAGCTGGCTCCAAAACTGTGACATATGATGGGATTCCACCACGGGGGCGGCACCTATCGCGGACAGACAGACAGACAGACAGACAGACAGAAGACAGACAGACAGACACACCTTTCACTTATATTATTATGTATATATATTTATATTTATATATATAATTATATATATATATACATATAAATATATATTATTATATATAATATATATATATATTATATAATATATATATATATATATATATAATATATATATATATATATATATATATATAATATAAATATTTATATTTTGACATTTCAGGGTGACAAAAACACTCGTCATTCTTGGGGTTGGTTATGCGCGTGCAACGTTTCACCGAAAGACACTTGGCATCATCAGGCTAAAATAGTTTAAAAATTAATATACTATACTTCTAAAAGGCAAACATCTAAAAGAATTTTTTTTAAACAATAAAATAATCCTAATTATCTAAAAAATAAAAACACAATTTTTACTTTGCAAACCTTGGTGTGTATGTTGTCTAGGTTGGCAGAGGATTTGAATGACAAATAGTTTACAGGTAGCATTTCGGCTCGTATGTGGCGATCGAAACGAGAGTCGGACAATCGAAACAGTGTGATAATCATTTGAGTATATATAATTGGTATGAAGTGATTTGTTATTAAGATCAGGGGACAAGTGCTTGATGTGTATGGATTCTAATAATTAGTGTCACTAGAGAAGTTTGCCTTGATAGGATACTAAAGTCATCATAGAAAAAGGGTGATCTAGATCATGTGAGTGTGAGCGGATGCAGATGCGAAGGTGAAGAGATGGGTCGACCAGTACGTGCAGAGACACCTTTATGTTCAGAGAACCTAAGGGTTAGATTCCTTGTCGCCTCGCCGATGTATCTAGCGTTACAGCTAGAACATTTGAATTCGTAAATATATTAGAGATAAGAGCTTTAGGTATTGCGTCTTTATATTTGAAATGTGTTCTTAAGGTAAATGGATTAGTAAATATAAATAAAAAATTTGAGTTAGGAAGGAGTAACTTATATAAATCATTGAGTTTTTTACGAATTATATAACTGAGATGGCCATAAAATGGAAGTTTATATAATGTGTGTCTAATGTAGGTTCGGGTTGGTTCGACTTGGGGTTGAAATTTTCATTTAAGAAATTTACAGATTGTTGTTTCAATTAATTTGAGGGGTAGCCATTATTTGAAGAAAAAAATAGTAAGAATTTGATTTCATTATCGAAGGCAAACCATTGGAAGAGAAAACTATAGCATCTATGTAGTAAGGTCTTAATAGTATTGATTTTAAAAAGGTTAGGGATGAATGAAACATATTGAGTTCCTAAACCTGTGAAAGTAGGTTTTCTATAGACTGAGGTGTAAGATAATTATTTTTACGGGTAATTAGGATATCCAAAAATGGTAGTGATAATTGGTTTTCAACTTCATATGTGAACTAATATTTGGGTGCTGAGAGTTAAGGTAGTTCAAAAAATAAGGGAATATATTCGATATTTTAAAGAGTAAAAAAGTGTCGTCTACATTGCGTTTATAATAAAAAAGTTTAAAAAGCTTAGGACAGTCAGACAGACAAATTTGTTCATGGTGACATAAACGCTAGACACATCGGCGAGACGGCAAGGAGTTTAACCCTTAGGTTCTCTGAACATAATAGTCCAGTCAAATTATAAAATACCTAGAACAAATTGCTTCAGAAGGTTTTTTTGCTTTGACTGGTTCATTGGACCCCACTGAACATCATATCGAAAGTTATCTCAAAGTTACCCCCCCTAAGTGCCCTAATTTGCATAAATTCAAGATGGCCGCCATGTCAGATTCAATGTACAGCAAACTTTTTCTGGGTGGTTTTAGGGCCCATAATGTATTGCCAACAGATAGGAATGTGATATCAATCTATCAAATAAGGCTAATTCCGTCATGATATGATGTCACTATGACGTAGTATTACGTCATGTCATGACGTAGTCCCTGATTTTTACTGAAAATAGACATTTTGTACCTTGTTATTGTAATTCCCTGTAGAATTTGGTTTTGATTGCTGTTTCTTTAGCCCTAGAACACTCTTTGGGACCAAATACTACCTACTTATTGCAATAA
>JACEEZ010023578.1:7500-17500 GCA_016584305.1 Chionoecetes opilio
CCCCGACCTTTTAAAGGGGTTTAGAGGGTGCGGCCCAAACCCTTGGGGGCCGCTACCTACCCTTTTTTTATCACGCGGGGGTCCCCCACTACAACGTCTTTTTTTCTTGTTTTGCATGTTTTATGTTTAATTTAAAGTGCACACATTGTGCAGTTTGTTTTGTGTGCTATTTTCTCTTTTGAATGCTTTTTTTTCAGAAAGGTAGTAAAGTGGGGTAATAAGACGCTGTGGTTTGTTGTTTTTGCTATAGTTTTTTTAGCTGAAAAGAGTCTTTTTTTTTTTTTTTTTTTTTTAATTTTTAAAAATTATATTTTTAATTATTATTTTTGTTTTTATAAGATTTGTTTAGTATGAGGTGGCCTAATGTCGTATTTGGGATTATTTTATTATTTATTATTATTTTATTTTTATATTTTTAATATATTATTTTATAAATATATCTACTATATATAATAATATATATATTATATATATATTTTTATATATATATATATAATTATTATGTAGTATGAGGGATGAATGAGATGATGTATGTATGTAGATGATGATGATGATTTATGATGATGATGTATTATGATTTTTATTATTTTATTATTATTATTGTAGTTTTTCCTGCTCCTGAAAATTTTTTATATTGAATATATATATATATATATATATATATATATTATATAAAATATATAGTTGTTTTCTTAGGTCGAACATGTTGACATTTCAGGGTGACAAAGACACCGATTTTTGGGGGTGTTTATGCGCTTTTGCAACTTTTTCCCAAAAAAAACCTGCATTATAGGTAAATATTTAAAAAAAAATTAAATACTATACTGCAAAAAAGCGAGCACAAAAAAAAATTTTTTTTTAAACAAAAAATAACCCTATATTATCAAAAAAATGAAAACACAATTTAATTTAGAAACCTGGTGTGTATTTTCGGGGTTGCAGGGGAAAATAAATGAAAAATAGTTACAGGTTTTTCGTTTCAAAAGGTAGCATTTCGACTCGTAGTGGCATCGAAAAAAGTCGGACAATCGAAACGTGTGATAATCATTTGAGTATATTTAAATTTGGGTAGAGGTGACTTGGTTATTAAGATCAGGGGACAAGGCTTGATGGTATGGATTCTAAAAATTTTAGTGTCATAGAGAAGTTGCTTTGATAGGATACAAAAGTCATTCATAGAAAAAGGGTGAATCAGATTGTGAGTGTGAGCGGATTGCAGATTGCGAAGGTAAAGAGAGGGTCGACCAGTACCGCGAAAACCCCTTTTATAGTCCAGTCAAACTATGGAAATGGCGAACTAGAAAAAATTTTTTCAGAATTTTTTTTTTTTTTTAAATATTTTCCCTAGGCCCCCTTACATCATTAAAAAGTTATTAAAATTACGCCCCTAAGGGCCCCTTTTTTGCATAAATTCAAGTGGCCGCCATTCAGAATTAAATGTACAGAAAAATTTTTTTTGGGGGGTTTTAGGCCCCATAAATGTTTTTGAAAACAGATAGGAATGTAAATTCAATTTTCAAATAAGGTAATTCCCGTCTATATGACCACTATGACGTGTATTACCTGTCTGAAGCCCCTTTTTTTACTGAAAAAAAAAAAAAAATTGGCCTAGTGACCTAGTCATCGAACAGGCTCTTAGCGGACAATCAAAACACAGGGGGTTTGACAAGGGCCGGGGTAGGAAAAAGAGCGGACACGCGGCTCTTGCAATGCCCGCCTTTTGAATCAAAACGATGCAGGAACTTACAGGTGAACATACAGTATAGTGATCAGCAAAGGACCTTTTTTTTGCAGGGAAAGGGAACGCGATCATAAAAACAGGGAATTTTCCAGTACCTCAATGACTAAAAACCCTTCGGTCGAAGAAGGAGCATTGCACAGCGTAGCCACGGCGTGACTGCAAGTGCCTCGTGAAACCCCACATGAAGCAAGGAAAGCGGAAAGCATCTTGGACAAAATGATGGGAAAAAAACGCTTTTTGATTTTGTTTTCAAAAGGAAAGGAACAAATGAAAAAGGGGACTGAAACAGTGGTTGTGGATGGCGAAAAACTAAAAAATTGACCCCCAGTTCTCTTCAGAGGCGGGTAATTCTAGCAAAACAACGTGATATAGCTTGGACGATCTATTGAAATTGAATTTTCTGCGCAACCGACAGCATTGTTGATAAACACGGTCTTTCCCCCCAAGCAAACAAGCCAAACTGGTGATGCGCTACCTTTTCCATTTCATAAATGAAGGCCAGCAAAAGGTGACAGCAAACCAGGTAAAATTTCCCTCGATGGATGTTCTCTTTAAAGATTTCCCTGGAAAAGGGGTAAAAACGTTTATCTAAGTTTTTACGTACGTCAAGTATGTGAACACTTTTGAAAACCCAATTGCGTTTCGATGGATATAAAACGGACGCCCCAAAAAAATTTTTGACCTCTCGGCGATAAAAGGGGTGCAGTTGGTCCACGGGTGTTTTCACTGGCAGCATGGCGCAAAATAAAAAAGGAACACTTTTTGGGAAATTTCCAAAAAAAGCAAAAATTAAAAAAAATTTTCCGTCTAAAAAAACCCCAAACCCCGGGGTATAAAAAACATTGCACGCAAAGGTGACGCTGATTTTTGTTTCATTACGGGGTGAAGTGCGCAAAAATTGGGTGCTAC
This sequence comes from Chionoecetes opilio, assembly GCA_016584305.1. Classification (NCBI taxonomy): domain Eukaryota; kingdom Metazoa; phylum Arthropoda; class Malacostraca; order Decapoda; family Majidae; genus Chionoecetes; species Chionoecetes opilio. Next base: position 10,151 of record JACEEZ010023578.1, read on the forward strand.
ACATGTTATCGGAGAAGACCCCGACCTTCGGGTGTTACTTGCCCCATGCTGAAGAGGACATGGATAGTAAATTTTTCGAGGGACAAAGCAGTAAAACCCAGATAAAAACACTAAAATTAGAGAGTGGAATAAATGCTTTGCAGACTTCTCTGGGTGAAAAGCTGTGCTACCTGTTTCCCCATCATCCATCCCATTGGAGGTTGTGAACAACTTCGAGTTGTACGGGTTGGAAAGGGGATCCCCTCTCAAAAACGATGTCAAACACTTCTTTTTGCAAAGCGCTGGGAGCAAGTGTTGGATTTTTCCCACTCGTGAGGAGATGAAAACCTGGGGGAAAGGGGTCCTATAGAATTATACGGGGGCAAGAACACAGAGTTTTAGATCACTGGGGTAAGGAAGTTCAAGGACAAAGTAGTGGGTGTGTTCCAGGTAGAGATACAAAATTTCCCCCACACGGATCCCCGGACAGTCCCACAATACGACCTTTTCCCAAAGCTAAATTTTTGGATGTAAAAGGATGGGACTGTGCATTGAGGGCGTAGTTTTGGGGATGGCGGGGGATCTCAGGGCAAACTTATGCCTAGAACAATGGACGTCAGCCTCCCCCCTGACAAATTCTCAAGTTGATAAGTGCCAGGAAAAGGGGAAACTCTCCACAAACAAAAAGGGCGGAAAAAGCAAGGCCTAAAATGTACAAATGCCTGTATGAAGTCGTGGTGATGCCGTTCCAATAGCACAGCTATTGAGGGATGAGGACGACAGGGACTTGAAATCAGGGTAAGTAGTGCAGTGGTTTATTGCAAAAAGTAGTAGTTTTTGGGCCCCAAAAGAGTGTTCTGGGGCAAAAAAACGCAATCAAAAAAAAAATTCTAAGGGTTTACAATAAAAAGGGACAAAAGTCTTTTTTTCAAAAAATCGGGGACTACGTCAGCAGACGTAAATACGCATAGTGCATCTATCATGACGGAATTAGCCTTTTTGATAGTTTGATATACTTTCCATCTTTGAAAAACATTATGGGCCCAAAAACCCACCAGAAAAATTTTGCGTACATTAAATTCTGACATGGCGGCCCCTTTTGAATTTATAAAAATTTAGGGCCTTAGGGGGGGTAATTTGAAAAAAAACCTTTCGATAGATTTTCCCAGTGGGGCCAAAAACCAGTCAAAGCAAAAAAACCTTTCTGAAGAAATTTTGTTCTGGTTTTTTAAAATTTTGACTGGACTATTATGTTCAAAAAACCAAAGGGGTTAACCCCTTTGCCGTCTCGCCGATGTGCTAGCGTTTTGTCACCATAAAAAATTTTGTCTGTCTGACTGCCCTAAGCTTTTTAAATTTTTTATATAAACGCAATGTAGCGACATTTTTTACTCTTTAAAAATATCGAATATTTTCCCCTTATTTTGAATACCTAACCTCCAGCCCCCAAATTTTAAATTTACTAAATTAAAAACCCAAATTTATCACACCTTTTTTGGATACCTAATTACCCGTAAAAATTTATCTTACCACCCTCTATAGAAAACCTACTTTCAAGGTTTGGGAAAATAAATATGTTCATTCCCCCAAAACCTTTTTAAAACAATACTATTAAGACCTTATAATAGATGCTATTTTTTCCTTCAATTGGTTTGCCTTCGATAATAAAAATAAAATTTCCCTTACTATTTTTTCTTCAAAATAATGGCTCCCCCCAAATTTAAATTTGAAACAACAATTGTAAATTTTTTAAATAAAAATTTAAACCCCCAAGCGAACCAACCCAAACCCTCATTAGACAACATTATATTAAACTTCCATTTTATGGCCATCTCGTTATATAATTCGAAAAAAACTAAATGATTTATAAAGTTACCCTTCCTAACTAAAATTTTTTATTTATTTTTAAAATCCATTTACCTTAAGAACACTTTAAAATATAAAGACGAATACCTAAAGCTCTTACTTAATAAAATTTACAAATTCAAATGTTCTAGCTGAAACGTAGATACATCGGCGAGGGAAAAGGAAAAATCAAACCCCTTTGGGTTCTTGAACAAAAAGGGGTTTCTCTGCACAAAATGGTCGACCCATCTCTCCCCTTTCAAAATCGAAAATCCGCTCACATCCATGATCTAACCCCCTTTTTTATGAATGATTTTAGTATCCTATCAAAGGCAAACTTCTTAGTGACACAAAATATTAGAAATCAAACACATCAAGCACTTGTCCCCTGTTTTTAAAAACCCAAATCACTTCATACCAATTATATATACTAAAATGATTATCCCTTTTTTCGTTTTGCCCGACTTCGTTCGATCGCCACATCGAGCCAAAATGCTCCCTGTAAATTTTGTCTTTAATCCTCTGCCAACCCGACAACATACACACCAAGGTTTTCAAAGTAAAAAAAGTGTTTTTTTTTTTTTTGATAAAAAATAGGGTTATTTATTGTTTAAAAAAATTTCTTTTTGATGTTTTCCTTTTAGAAGTATTTATATTTAATTTTTTTAAAATATTTAGCCTGATGATGCCCAATGTCTTTCGGTGAAACGTGCACGCGCATAACCAACCCCAAAAAGACGAGTGTTTTTTGTCCCCTGAAAGCAAAAAATAAAAATTTATATTATATATATATATAATAATATATTATATATATATATATATAATATAATTTTTATATAATATATTATATTAAATAATATATATTTAATGTATATATAAAAATATATATATATATAATAAAATATATTAAAATAAAATATAAGGAAAGTGTTTGTCTGTCTTCTTCTGTCGTCTGTCTGTCGTTGCTGTCCGCGAAGGGGCCCCCCCTGGTGGGAATCCCATCTATGTCACAGTTTTGGAGCCGCTCGATCAGGGGGTGGTTTTTGCCCATTTTTGAGGATCCGATCACTTTTTTCCTTTTTTTTTTTTAGCAGCCTATTGCAAAATTGTGAAAAAAATGTGGGTTGCGAGAATGGGAAACCTGGTAGGGTGAGGGTAATGGGAGTGAAGGGTGGGGTGATGGGTAAAGGGGTGTGGGCTGATGGGTGAGTGAAAGGGTGGGGGGTGATGGGGTTTGGGGGTGTGGGGGATGAGTTTGGGGGGGGTGGGTGATGAGTTGGGGGGGCTGGGGATGGGTGAGGGGTAGGTGGGGGTGATGGTTAATGGGGGGTGAATGGGGTGTTGGGGATGGTAAAAGGGTGAGTGAAGGGTGGGGGGTGTGGGTAAGGGGGATGAATGGTTGGGGGGGAAAACATACATTTCTACATCCAGATTTTAGGAAATTAGAAGGGCTACTGGAGGTCTTTTTTGGGGGGCCCTTTGGCCCACCAAACACAGGGGGGGGTCCCCAATGCCCACCAAAGCCCTAATGGGTGAGAAATGGGTGGGGGGGGATGGGAAGGGGGGAGTGAAAAGGGTTGGGGGGATGTGAAGGGTTGGCGTTTTAAAACATAATTTCTACTCCATGATTTTTGGAAATAGAAAGGGGGTATCTGGAGAGTCTGGTTTGATGGGGCCCAAGGCCCCCAATAGCCCTCCGCGGGGGCTAGCCAAAAGGCCGCCCCCGGGGGGCGGCTTTGCGGTAGTATATATAATATATTTGTATATATATAATATTTGTATATATATTATATAAATATATAAATTTTATATATAAATATATATGTTTTAAAAATTTTTATAATAAATATATTAATATAATATTTATTTAATATATATATATTTTATATATATATAATATATAAAATATTATATAATAATATATAAATATTAAAAGTTATATATACATACATACATACCTACAACATACAACATACATACATACAACAACAACAACATAGTACAACATACATACTACATACATCATGCAGCAGCAGCAACATATAACAGAATACATATAATATATATATATATAAATATATATATAATTTTATATATATAAATATAATTAATAATAATATATAATAAATTTTATATATATAATATATATAATATTTTATATATAATATATATATATATATATATAATATATATGATAAAATTTAAATATATATATAATATAATTTAAAAATAATATAATATATAATATTTGTTTTTATATAAATATTTTTATAAAATATATATATATATTATATATAATATTATATAAAATTATATTAATATAAAATATTATATATATATATATATATATTTATATATTTAAAAAATATATATAAAAAATATATATTTATATATATATATATATAAATAATATATATATTATATATTTATATTTTATAATATTATATATATTTATATTAAATATAATACATAATTTAAATAAGTGAAAGTGTGTCTGTCTGTCGTCTGTTGTTGTCCCGTCTGTCTGTCCGCGATAGGTGCCGCCCCCCGTGGTGGAATCCCCCATATTCACAGTTTTGGGGCCAGCCGTCAGGGGGTGGTTTTAAGCCCCTTAGAGATGTCCATCACTTTTTTTCCTTTTTTTTTTTAGCAGCCCATTTGCAAGACTTTTTAAAAAAAATGTGGGTTTTCGAGAATTTAGGAAACCTTGATGTAGGGGATGGGTAAAAGGGTGAGGAATGGGTGGGGTGAGGGGAATGGGTGTGGGGGATGGGTGAGGAGTGGGGGGGGGTGAGGGTTGGGGGCGGGGGGATTGGGGGTGCTGAGTGAGGGGGGGGAATAGGTGGGGGGTGATGGGAATGGGTAGTGAATGGGGTGTGGGGATGGTAAAGGGTGAGTGAATTTGGGGGGGGGTGAGGGAATGGGTGAGTGAAGGGTGGGGGGAAACATACATTTCTACATTGTTTTAGGAAAGTTAGAAGGGGCTATCGGAGAGTCTGTGTTTGGGGGCCAAGGCCCACCAAAAGCCCCCAATGGGGATTAAAGGGTGGGGGGGAGGGTAGGGTGAGTGAATGGGTTGGGGGTGATGTGAAGGATTGGGGTAATACATACATTTTAAAACATGTTTTAGGAAAGCAGAAAAGGGGTATTTGTCCCGCAATCTAGCGATTTTTGGCAGAACCTCAAACAAAAATTTCTAACAAAGGTTTTTTAACTTGGATATTTGGGGATGAATAACCTCTCTTTTGGATAAAAAAAGTTTTCCAAAATTTAAACCTTTCCGAAAGGGGTCAAAGGCGCCATCTGAAAATCCAACGGGAAGATCTCCGACCCCCGCCACAAACGGTTTTTTTTCCCCCTCTTATCCATAAAAATTAAGCGGTCAAATTTTTTTTACCCAAAGCAGATATTATGCCCTTTACCAACAATTTTCATCAAAATTGGTACAGTAGTTTTTTTTTGCAAAAAAATTTTAAAACCCATAAAAGGGGGCAACGGCCGCCATCATTGGGGAACCTCTACCCAGCTTTATTTCTTTTAAACCCCATTCTGTTTTCCTTTAATATTTTCTCCACTTTCTTTTCCCTCTCTTTTTTTTATATTTCTGCTGTGAAATAGTCTTAGACTAAAAAGCGTCAACTTTATTACTACTCATTTTTTTGGCATGATACTGAACTACCAGGGATGCCCGGCAAATAATATGACACAACCGAAATGACAGTGTTTTTAATCCGCAGTTCTACATTTAATTTTAAAAGGCCCAAAGAAGGGGAATTTTTCTCTTTTTCCAATTGGACCTTAAAATAAAAAAAAATTTAAATTTAAAAAAGTATGATGACTATAATTTTTCGGACTGCCGCGAGAGGCAAGAAACCCGGGTTTGGCAGAGCAATATGGGGAATGACTTCCCCCGTACAATCAGTCCCAGTCTTCAATCCACAGTATCTTAGATGGTGGACACTATTCAACGCCTCCCCCTGGCAAAAAGGTCACCATTTGGAGATTGTGCCCCCATACCCCAGATTGTCCAAATAGATAGGAAAAGCACATTGTCTTTGAGGGAAAGAAAGTGGGCCATCCCTAAAGACGCGACCCCCGACCCCGAGCAGGGGGCTTTTGGTTTTTAAGGGTTATGACCCCCAAAATGGGTTTAAATTAAAAAAAAGGGTGTTTTCCTAGCTAATCAAGGAAAACAAACAATTTTTCATAACTTGGGGAAAGAGTTGAGGGGAAACAGGTTGTAAAGTAGTCCATGCATCTGGAGTGCTGACGTATTGATTTGGAAAATGCTCTAGAACTGGGACGCAGGAGAAACATTTTATTTAAAGAAGAAACACTGACCTATTTGGGCCTTCATGTTTCATGCCCAAAGAGATCGGTTTCAATATCTACTCCCCCACAACCAAAGGCTGTGCAAAAAGTGTGAAAGTCTGGAACATCAAAGAGATGAGGAAATCTTTTGGGGGGGTGTGGTTTTTTTCCAACATTCTTTCATCCATGCACTACTGGGTTTTTGATTTTAATCCAGTGTTCATGGAATTGGAAAGGGAGCGTCCTTTGAAAGGTGATGAACTAGAAACTTCCTCAAAATGGCAGAAAATGTTTTGGCAAGGATAAAAAGTCAGAAGAGGTTATTAAGGGGGAAGGGGTTTAGGTGCCTTACAAAGGTAATGATGGGGAAAACATCAAAATTGACTGAGGCGCTTTAAGGAAAGGTTGTAAAAAACTCAAAGAGTTTAGGCCAAATCATTTCCCAACAAAGCAGTACGAAATTCCCCAGCCTTCGGTTTACTTCCAAATTCAGGAATGGAAAAGGGAGAAACCCTAAAATGACGAGTGGGGATGGAAACTTTAGATGGTAAATTTCAACCAAACATATGACTTTCAGCTGGTCCCGTAAATTTTTTGGCTATAATTAGGGTAACTGACTAGGGGTAGTACAGCAAAATGCAGTTGCGGAAAAAATGCATTTCCCGTTCAAACTTGTGTGGTGATTGAAAGGCCTCCACTGCACCCAAATCACCCAGCCGATCTTTATGATGATGAAATTACTGGACCGTTTTTGACAAGAAAAATTCTTGGTCCCTTATGAACTTGTTCTGGGGGTGGGGTTTTTTTTAAGAGCCTTCCCCCGCATTTGACCAATGACCTTCCCTTATTGTAAGTTACTTATTTTGGACCTATTTTTTTATGAAATGTCAGGATAATGTGAAAATTGTTGCCCTTTAAAAAAGGCTACTTTTCTGTTTTTGACCCTTTTTTTATTCAATTTTTATAAGAAAAAAAAAAAGCATGAAACAAGGCAGGGCTATCATTTTTGGTGTTTGTTTAGTTTTTAAACAATGCTACCTATCTTCAATTTAAAACACAAAAAAAGTCAAGCTGGCTTGGGGTGGGCCTGTGTGGGTTTTTTATGCAAAAAAATTTTTTTTTTTTTTTAATTTTTCGGTTTAATTTTTTTTCACAAAGATACTGTACCAAATTTTTATGAAAAAATTTTAGGTAAGGGGAGTACATAGTCAGCAT
>JACEEZ010023578.1:20000-22995 GCA_016584305.1 Chionoecetes opilio
ATATACGGCACGACCTCGGAAACAATATATTTAGGCCAGAAGTAGAGCTAATAGAGTATTAGGATTCATTACCAGAAGTGTTAAAAGTAGAAGTGCAGAAGTTATTCTAAAGCCTTATCTGGCTCTAGTCAGGCTCACCTAGACTATGCGGTTCAGTTTTGGTCTCCATATTACAGGATGAATATAGCTTGTTAGAAACAGTGCAGAGAAGGATGACCAAAATGATACAAGGGATACGTAACTTTAGTTATGCGAGGAGATTGAAGTTATTAATTACACTCACTCGAGAGACGCAGAGTAAGAGGCGATCTAATAGAAGTTTTTAAGTGGATAAAGGGATTTAATAAAGGAGAGGTAGGAAAAGTTCTTACGGCTTTTAACCCGGGTAGAACAAGAAGTAACGGATTCAAGCTGGAAAAGCGTAGATTTAGAAAGGAAATAGGGAAAAAACTGTTCACAAATAGGGTGGTGAATGAATGGAATGGTCTCAGTAGACAGGTAGTTAGTGCGGAGTCATTAGGGAGCTTTAAAGAGGAGCTGGATAGGTTCATGGATGGGGATGAAAGGTGGATATAGGTAGTAACACTACCTATGACAGGAACTACCACGTGTGGGCCTCACGGCCTCTTATAGCTTCCTTATTTTCTTATGTTCTTATGTAATCGTTACAGAAAAACCTGAGGTCTTCAAGAAATCAACTAAGACCACCTTATTTGACATATCGGCTTGTAAATGCCCTGATTTGATCAAATGCAGCTGCCCTCCTGAACGACGAGTACACTGAAAGAGCAACAGTTTTACTCGACAAAAGAAGTGATCGCAAAATGGCAATAGGAACTTTGATGTTGAAACAACAAATAAAAACGAGATGATCTTACAAGAAGATTAGCGATATTGAAACAAGAAGGAATAGCAGAACATCAAGAGCCGTCGACTATAGTAACGACAAGAAACTTCTCAAGAACAACCTTCTTCGTCAACCTCTAGTGAATCCGAGGATACAACTATAGAATCATCGTCATCGTATGAGCTAACACCGAGAGATAAACAAGACATGAAGAAAAAAAACAGGAATGGAATCTCCAGGTACTTGCTGAAGCTTGTGATCGTACGGGCGTCTCAGACAGAGCTGCTTCATTTATTGCTTCTTCGTTGTTAGAGGATTTGGCTGGATACGAGAAGATGATATCAGTTCAGTGATTGATCGAAATAAGATAAGAAGAGCCAAAAAAATTGTTCGTTCTGAGCATCAGCACAATGACAAGATCACGCTATCATTACAGGGCATTTTCTTTGACGGACGTAAAGATAAAACAAAGACACAAGAAATAGACAATGTGAAGCATAGAAGGACTGTGGTAGAAGAGCATATAGTTTTTAGTTCAAGAACCAGAATCCCAGGACATGGGGCATTTCACTCCTGCATCGGTTCTGCCACTGCAATAGCATCAGGCATCATCAACTTTCTAGAGACTAACAATATTAGCACGGACGACATTGTGGCTATCGGCTGTGATGGTACTGCAGTGAACACGGGTCGAAAGGGTGGAGCCATTCGTATGATTGAAATGAAACTACAAAGGCCAGTTCAGTGGATCATATGCCTATTACACGGTAATGAATTATCACTGCGACACCTCATTCAAGACTTGGACGGCAAAGCAACTGGACCAATGGGCTTTACTGGGCCAGTTGGAAAACAACTGAACGACTGCGAAAAACTTTCAATTACAGAATTCGATGCCATTCCATCTTCCGACATTGGCATAGATGATACCGATTTGAGCACTGACCAAAAATATTTGTTAGGCATCTACAGAGCAGTGTCGAGCGGTAGCTGCTCTTCAGCTCTTGCGGCTCGAAATCCAGGTAAGATGGCGCATTCCAGGTGGCTGACAACAGCAAATAGATTTCTGCGCCTCTATGTTTCAACCAGTGAACCCTCCAGCACCTTCAACGAAATTGTGCGATTCATTATGACAGTTTACGCACCAATTTGGTTTAAGATAAAGAAAAACTCCAGTTTCACTGAGGGCGCAAAACATTTTTTTCGAAAGGATGCGTCTCTCTCAGACCATGCCTCAAAGATCTAAGACAATCGCCAACAAAGTCCTCCGTAGAAATTCTTTTTGCTCACCTAGAAAATATTTTGATCTCCACGCTACATGACGATGATACATATATATATATAAAATAATATATATATATATATATATATATATATATATATATATATTAATATATATATAGATATATATATTATATATATATATATATATATATAATATATATATATATATATATATATATATATATATATATATATATATATATATAATATATATATATATATATATATATATAATATATATAAATATATATATATATATATATATATTAATATTTATATATATATATATAATATATATATATATATATATAATATATATATATATATATATATATATAATATATATAATATATATATATTAAGTAAAAATATTAAGTAATCGGAGTCATGAAAAAAATAGTTACTAGAAATAAAAAAGTGCTTAGATTTTTATAAAATATATTATTGCACTTGAATCATAATATTACAATAATTTATCAGCATGACGCTCAAAATTGCTAATATAATGTCTTGGAGTAATGAACTGTCACAAATGAACTGAAGATGCAGTAGAAACACGATAAAATATACGTTCATCATGAAAAAAATATCCTCTTCGTATTCATCTGGGCTGCTGCCTTCTGAGGTATCCAAGACAGCCTGATATGTGACTCGAAACAGCAGTCTTGATTTCACGGCATCCATCTTCTCAGGGTTAAGAAGGCAGACTTCAGGCAGCTTGAAAAGGGGATGGATTGCTGTGGCCATCAAAAGTCCATATGATCAAATAGGGAGAGGAACCTGGCCTTGAAATCCTTGGGTTCATATCACTGAAGGTTCTCAAGGAGGTACTCCAACAAAGGCCGGGGATATTGAATGTTTAGG
>JACEEZ010023579.1:0-45013 GCA_016584305.1 Chionoecetes opilio
AAAAAAATTTTTTGGCAGAAAAAATTTTCGGGAAGACTCGAGATGACACTGCTTTAGTAATGGGATAAGGGTCACCCCCTAGAAGAGAATGGGCCCCACCCCCCATGAGAAGTCGAGGGCGACCTGTGGACTGCAGAGTGATAGGTCAATAGCAGTCAATGTTCCCGTCTGCGAATGGAAATGTGTAGGTTCTCCTGTGTTTAATATATTTAGGTTGTTGCCATCTATAAGAGTTACGAGAGAATCACCGCGACGATTTCTGGTGGAATCTCCCCACAGAAAATGCCGCCCATTCATGTCTCCAAGGAGAAAAAATGGACGGGGAAGCTGGCGGATAAGATCTTCAAGATCTTGGAGAGGTATGTCGTCATTTGGAGGTAGATATATTGAGCAGACAGTGTAGGTCTTGTGCAGATGGATACGACCTGCTACAGCCTGCAAGGGTGATTGCAGCGGGATGACAGAGAAGGGGACATCCCGACGATGGTAAAGGCCACAACCACCACTAAAGCCACCACCTGCTGGAGGTGGTGTGTGGACAGGGATAAAACCTGTCGGGCAGAGACACCTTCCCTGCCCTATCATTGTCTCTTGTAAACAGATAATTACTGGGTCCAACTCGTTGATGAGAAGGACCAGTTCTTCCCAGTTTGCACGTAATCCACGAATATTCCATTGGAGGATTGAAGATATTATTTTGTGCGTGAAGATGATGCAGTAGAAGCCTTACGGCTTGTAGACGCTGCGGTATTTGAAAGCCCAGCATCTTATTTCTGTATTGTAGAAGATGGTAAACTACTTTTCCTTACTTTTCCAGATGTTGATTGGCGTTTGTGTATATCCGGTGGTGTAATTGGGATTCTCACACGAGGTCCCACGGCAGTAGTAGATACCGTATGTCCCACCAAGGATGCCGAGTTACTGTTAGATGATTTACTACTTCTAGGTTTACTGATAGCTCCCGTCGAGGGTCTTGAAAATTGCTTATTAGCATGGCTATCAACTACTTGTGTGTCCATAAGTTGTGAAACACCTTCGCCATCAGCGTGATGTATAGCTGTGTCGCTAGCCGCTTCAGTGGTGGTAACAGGGGCATTGATATTAGGAGTCATGTCAGTACTCCCACACCTATCAGTAGGTGTACTCAATTCCATCCCCTCCTGCTCAGCATTTGAGATTTTAGCCGGAGGGACGCCCACTGACTCTAAGGACTCAGTGGAACTGCGAGTTCGCTTTTGAGACTCCTTAGTAGGATGTTTTTTTGGGGATCCTCTTAGAGGAGGAGTCACTATTGTTATATTTCCCGTGTGCGGCATGCACTACACGAGAGGTGGTTGGAGGCTCATTATGAGAGGAGTCAGCAGACTCCACAGAATCGCAGGTCAATAGCGAGAACTTATTATTCACTTGGATGGATTGATTAGGTTTAAGAGAATGTGGTGAGAAACTGCAGCAGGCTGATTAGGTGTCTTATTTGAAGAAGCAGCAGCCATTGCGGATGCGTAGGTCCTGCTTCCTCCCCCGCCTGCTTGTCTGTGAGAAAGTTCTCTTCTGGCGCTCCCAAGACTGATAAATTGGGAGTTGGCCAAATAAAGGATGTCTTCTTCTAATTTGTAAGTCCCACACTGTCGAGAACTTGGTGGGTGATCATCACGGCAGTGGAAGCAGTAGGGAGTTGACGGTAAGGTAGCTAATTAAGGTAGGTAAGCAGATTAAAATTCCATTGAGAAATGAGCGCAATAAGTGTGCTTTTAGGGCACAATTCCGAGAAAAAAAATATTCCAGAAATCCAGGGGACGGAGTCATACATGCGTCAAACTCTTGCTAATAATACATTTGCATTTGTAATAGTAGCATACGATTCCTGCATAGATGCTCTCCAACAAGACATAAAATAAATGTTTGCCGGATAAAAGATATATGTATGGTGCGTCAATAAGCTGCTGGAAAGTGAACATCACAAAGTTGCGCAAAATATAAAACTGTTATATCTCAAGATCGGTTTAAGCAAAACAGAAACGGATAGTTGCTTAGGGTAGATCGCGTGAAGCTTAATAAAAAGTATTCAAGGCATATTTGGTCTAGGGTTAATAGTTACATAGTAAAAAATAGGGAAACGCAATAAAGGTAGTATTTTGACCATTATAAGCAGCTGAAAAATTGGTCGAGTTGTATTATCATACAGACGTATAAATGATCTCAACAACAATTGTAAATTTTCCGAAGAACAATAATACATGCTCTATATAATTTTCTCACAGAAGCATAGTTTGGTTTTAAAAGAGCGTACAATATATATTTACGGGGGTAATTAAGCTTACAAAGGCTCAAAAACTTCTTTTAGTACATAATATAGGAAAACGAAGACCTGATTCGTGATCACCATCAGAAAAAGCCACGATGAACAACGTTTCATGCAAATCCGGTGAAAACAAAATTGGTGAAATTCTGAAGGCCATGTATGGCCCAGGCATTATATTAGGCAACAAAGATTTTGTTACAGAAGACCAATTAGATGTTACTAGATAATTTCGGTATGCTGATTTCAAATCTATAATTAGATTTTTTCTATCACGTCTAAATTTTGTGTCAAATGCAAATCACTTCGCACAATGTCCTACCACGTCCAGATTTTGGTTTTAATCGGCTTAATGTCAGTAAGATGAAACTTGCTTTTCAAGGTTGAGGCAATTTTTTGCCAACTAAATACAAATTATAACGATTTTGATCAATACAATTTATCCCGAGTTAGCAACACTGGTTCAAGAGCATATAGCGCGTTTTCGCGACGTTTACCAACCTGGGGCTACATTCAGAGAGGCTAACGTCCATGCTTCACGACCTAGCGACATCCATCAGCTGTTTTGGCATTCTGCGGGCAGATTGTGACGTACTTAAAGACGTCAGAAGGCTTTAAACTTAAAGACTGCCTAAGGGGTGGTGTAGAGGACGTAACATATATAAAAATACTCATTAATTGAGTATATATGATGTTTTCTGACTCAAGAACTGAACAGGGCAAGTATACAAATGAAATTAGGCCATATAACAATGCCATGCGCTCATGATGAGTTTGTTATGGGGTGATGGGCCGAGTGGTGAAAGGCGGCACCTCACCGAGACCACCTCGCCTCACCACACCGGCGGGTAGCTGCCACTAACCGCCACGCGCACGGCTCCGCATCAGACTGAAGGTATAATGGCTCCCTTTTCCTTAATGAAAACTCAAGCCCTTGTCCATCCAGCCGTAATGGGTACCGGGTGTTAGCCGGGGTTTGTGACCCGCCTCCCGGGGTGGTTGCTTCCCCCAAATGGCAGGAAGACCAGTTACGAATAGAGATATTATCAAGCGGAAAAGATCACCCATAGCGACACCGTAGCGCCACTGCCATATCTCGTACCAGAATCCCCCCGAGCTCCGGGGTGTAGAAATAGAGGAAGCTAGTTAAGCTAGACACCGTGCCCTTTAACTCTCTCTGAATGTCTGCCCTGGTTCAGTCCAGACTGGACTGATGCTCGCGAAAATACATTGTGACTGGCCCCGTCCCATTCGTCGTTCCTATTGGCTGGGACAAAGCCATAAAAACTAGTCTGCCAAAGTCCGACCTGAAATTCATTCTCTCGTGTCATGACGTCACCGCGAGTCCACAGTAGGTAGGAGCTGGCATTCGGCATGTATCATAATGTATCTTACAGCATATAATGGTTAGCTAAAGTATTAGATATTTTTGGAGTACGCAAAAAAAAAAACTTTCATCTACGACATCCATCACCGAATAAAGGTGGTGATGAATGAGAAGCATTAGAGGCGTTGTTTGTGTGTAAAAAGCTTGGGTCAGCTTCGTACCTCAATGAAATGATGACTGCAGTTAAGTGCATTTGTTCAAAATCATGTATAAACGGCCTATTAATGACGACTTTATCTGATAATGAATTATAAACACTTTTGCTTCGAACGTTATCTTCCCTCAGGCAGCTTCTCGGCGTTTGAAATCACTCAGTCTCTGACTGACGATCAGTGTGGTGGGACGTCACACCCTCTACGTCACGTCACGGCTCTACACACACTGACACACTCACGACACACTGCATGACAGAAGTGTCTTACCTTCTTACCTTACCTCTGTTACCTTAATGCATAGCATTAGATTCGTGAGAATGTGATCAGTATTGTGTACTCTTGAGAGAGAGAGAGAGAGAGAGAGAGAGAGAGAGAGAGAGAGAGAGGAGAGAAGAGAGGAGAGAGGAGAGAGAGAGAGAGAGAGAGAGAGAGTTCTAGCTAGCACACAAGCTGGGGACGACTCTTTGCTTGTGCCGCTATTGCCGCTGTAGCGGGACAAGCAAAGTTCATTTCCCACCTGACATGCATCCTCATACCGCCACATCGGCTGTAAAAGATGGTCGCTCCTTAACCATGCGGCCATGCCTTCACACTGTGCTGAATATATGAGAAATATTCAGGCTCTAAATATATGAGAAATATATGAGAGCAAGAGGACAAGGAGCCGGATGCATATTCCCGTATTTTTGAACAGTATGTCGAGTTTACTCTTAAACACATCAAGTTAAGTTACGGTTACGTAAGAGGTATCGTATATTATACTTAGACTGCTGGTAACTTTGTGTGGGAATCACAATGAGGGTTTTTTCGAGAATATCCTTTGGTTAGTTATGGAGTTACAGCCATGCGTCTTCACAGAGTTGGAAGCAATAGGGGAGCAGAACAGGGAGGGAAGCCACAAAACACTTTATGACCATTTTTTGGTCGGAAGTCCTACGACGGAACCCACAGCGCGGAAAAGTCGTAGGTTTGGTCGTAAACGTGCACACTGGCCAACGACTGCTCAAGACCGGTATTAGCAGAGGTCGGAAGTCTCCAGGCATACTCATTATTGCTTGGTATGCTATGAAATATCTTTTTTATAGGTGAATGTAGACATATGATTACATTTGGATGGATATTATTCATATATATGAGTAAAAAGATGAAATACAAGCAAGGGTCTTATCCACGTCTGGCAGTGCGGCCTTCGGCAGCAGCAGCATGAAGCCCGTGAGGTGGATATCAACACCAACTTCACCAAGGGAGATAGATGTCTTTGGTAATATTTAGTAGGGGAGCGAGAACCCCTTGAGGAATCCTATGATCCCTGGTGATATCCTATGGTGCTATCACAGGCGTGGGAGCTAGCTGACTGTCTTCTTCAGGAAGGCACAGGTGAGGCGGATAACTGCGGGTTTTTACTCAAAACTTTTGAGTGTGGCGGCTGGAGCCGCCAGCTCCTCCGACACTGTAGGTTTGGGCAGGCTTAAACGTCTTATTACTCGTTATTATACAACTTAGTGATTATGGTGAGATGTTATATATACTTGTCATTGTCTAAATCAATGTAGCACCGTGTGTCACCTTAAATAAGGGTGATTTAAAGATGTTATGATGAGGTGACTGATGGCGGGGTAGTGAGTGACGGAGAGGCCTTGCCGCGGGGCCTCCCCATATCACAAATATTCACTATTTCAACCCACACACACACCTTCTACCACCAAAACACCAGTAACACAGGCTCCTTACTTATACATCTTACTATCTGATACATTAAAACTCCTTAAAACGCAAGCATTCCGAATAAAACGAGAATTAGTTTGAGATGACGGGGAGAGGCAGTCTGGCATGCCATTCTTGCCCGGAAATATGTCTCGCTGGCTTGTGATTGGTCGAGAAGTTTTAAAAACTGTTTGTCATTGGCTGGTGACTGATGATGAGCTTGATGACGTCATTACTCGTCTTAGCCAGTCAGTGCCTTCCGACGCGTTTACGACCGACCGAGGGAGGCTTTGTAGCTTCCGTCGTAAGGAAAAGAAGTATCTAGGTAGTCGGAGAGATGGTCGTTGCTGGCGATACGACCTTTGTTGCTGGCTTCCCGCCCAGGGCTGAAGAGCCTGAGTAGGGAAGATAGTGGGATGGCGACTCGCGCTGACATCACGTAATCAACTCAGCTCCGCCCTCTTGGCAGACCTGTGTATATGGCTTTGGGCTGGGAGATGAAGTGGGCGGTCCTACCGTCCTGCAAGTTTTACCCTCCCCCCCCAAAGACACACCAAAGGGATGACATCTCAATGGGAAGTCAAGTAGCAGGGATGACTATGAAAAATTGAATGATGAAATCTCATTTAATTTACCGTCATAACACATCTAAGTCGCCACTATGTCGCAGGTCGCAGAGGGCCATATTACAAGTTTTTGCATCACCAGATTGTATGTGCNAGGGTTTGAATCCCACCCTTCATTACTTCACATTTTTTCTACTATATAATATTCCATGTATACCTATAGTGCCTCAGTGATACGGACATAGGTGGTAGTTCTAAAAATGTGATTCGGTGAGGCGGGTTTGCTCTAAGAGCTTCCCTGCGCCAAAATAAGAGTTATATATGTATCTACGATCTAAAACAAGAGACAAAATTTGTTTCATGGTGAATAAATAGGATGATGTTTCAAATATAATTCTTGTGTTTATTGCAAAAACCCCAGGTGACTATTCCGCGTTTTTAGGATAATACTACCCCACACTTAAAAAAAGGGGTCGCCTTACTCGGTGTAATTCTAAGTATCAACCACGACTACCAAGTAAATCTAACATATATCTATTCAAACGTGCCCAGGAAGTAAAACCATAGACTACTTGCCTAGCTGGGGGCAGCACTTCCCTTACACCTTAAACTCCTACCCCTCCCCCCTTAACCTTAAACTCCTACCCCTTTCCTTAAGTTCATTCCCATTTCAGTACTCTCCGCAGCGAGAAGTGTTCGTACTATAATTAAATAGTGAAGTCATAAGACAAATTCATTCTCAATTCGTTTATAAATGTGAATCGTAATCAATTAATATCATTCAATAAAAAAGGCACCAGGACGCCACCCACAAAAACCTGGCACCACACACGTACCCATTTATCAACCCCGAAAGGGAGGAAGAACAGCTGGGAGGCTGGTCCCGACTTGCCCTGGCCCGGGATCGAACCAGGGCCCGCAGATTCGTAGCTAGGCACGCTACCTACTGCACCACGGAGGCGACAGGGTTAAGGGTTAGGTTAATGGTGAACTATATTTAATGATTCATATCTACGGAATATTCTATAGTTTTTTGCAGTTTAGGTTAAAGTGGTGAACTATTTAATTATTCATAAACTACTGGAAGTAAAATTTTTTATGATCGATTGTTGCATGTTAAGTGGTGAGTTAGTTAAATGTTTAAATGGTTTCTGTATACCTAAATAGATTCTGAGAAATATTATCTCAATGAGTTTCCGTCGCAAATCACTACTTCAGAGATATAAGATGCTTTAGTAGGAAGGAGAGTGTATAGAGCGGGGGCAGTCAGTTCGTACACATTGTTTTGTACACCATTTGATTAGTACACCAAAAAGTTGTTTTGTAGTCTATATGAAACCCTAGTCGTTTCGTACACTCAGCTCAGTTAACTTTACTAATAGAGTTACGAAACGACATCACGTATATACGAAAAAAAACTCAAAATCAGTGTACGAAAAAACTAACAAAACCCAGGTACGAAACAACTTGTGTACGAAATTCCTGTAACCTATTGGATAGGAAAATATTAACTAACCTAACCCTACCTTTAGACTCACTAACCTAAAACCCTACATTTTACCTATCAACTAAAGCCAAATCCCCATTAAAAAGTGATGATCTTTAATATCGATACTGGAAGTATGATCGATTGCTGCATGTTAGGTTATATTAAGCGGTGATAAATTATATTTTAATAATACAACTACTGGAAGTATATGATCGATTGTTACCTTTTAGGTTAAGTGGTGATTGATCTTTAATAATATCACTACTGGAATTATTGATATAACAAATTTTTTGCACTTTTAGATAAGTAGTGAGCGAGTTTTAAATTATAAATATCAAACTATCTTTAGTAAAATTTCGGAAGGGGGTATTCACTGATTTCGAGGCGAAACTTAGTTTTTCTGAATAGTTTTGATGTGTTTTGAATTAATCTGGCACTCGTTTTTGGGTTTCGGAAATCAATGTTGGTTGACAGGTGTGGGGTGCCCGCCCCGCCTAGCAAACCTTAATTGCTCCGCTTCGCATGCCATAGTATTAATAATTTTCTTTTTTTCTTGATATCTGTACTAAACCAAACCCCACCTATAACCTAATCTTTTTAAACCAAACTAACAGTTATGGCTGAAAAAACGGTAGATTTTCGGTAGTACATGTAACATCATTATTATTCATTGCACCATGGAAATGGGGTTCAAAATATTCATAATGAATAATTCTACACGATGATGTAGGTAAGAATCCTAGGACTTTTGGAAGCCCCTACCGAAATAATACCCTATCTTTGTACGAGTTTGGTGTAAATAAGGTTAAATGGTTAAATCACAACTGCCTTAGGAAGCATGTGACATATTGTTGCACTTAGTTCAGTGATGAACGAACTTTAATGGGTTAATAACGGCACTGTCTGGAAGAGTAGCTACAAGTGCAATCACGGCATATAACTTGGTAGTTTTGTCATCTATGCCCTCAATATACTCCTTGATGAGGTCAATGAGCATCCCCCTTTTCCACAGTGGATATAGGGGTTGCCTTAAGAGAGCCAGCATCGTCACTCGTAGCAGTGGTTCGACTGTAGATGTAAAAACTTGAATTTCCCGCGATTTCCTGCGCTATTTCGCCGAGTCGAGCGAGAATAGAAGGTTAGCGTGGCGAAAAACTCACGTCCGCCTACCCTGGCGTTCGTCAGGGGTTTACGGAAGCCAGTGTTTACAAGTAATGATTTCCTGAGGCTGCTTCGCTTGGCGCAGCATCGGCAGGCGATCGCCAGCCCGGGCGGGAAAGGTTAATAGTACGGCCCTCAATTCCTGTTCTGCGTCCTTGGAGCGGGAAACGCCAGACCGGGATCTGAGGAGGAAGGGGCGGCTGCCCGCTTCGTGCCACTTGGGGGGCCTAAAAAGGCCCCCGAGTGGTAATAAGAGGTTTCCATGGGATTTTGTCGAGGAAGCGGGGTCGGGGAAGAGGCAGGACGGGTAAATTTGTAGGGTTTCATAAACGTTTTACTTCACTTCCCCCAGGCGGATTTGACCTGTGAGGCCCCTGGCAGCCTCTGTGGGGGGCCCCCCCCTTCCTTAAAAATTTTTACAAAGTATGAATCCACAGCTGGGGGGCCCGGGGGTTTTTTTTTTAAATTTTTTACCCTTTTTTAGGAGCTTTTAAAACATCAGCATAGCTAAATTGAAAAAAGTATTTTAAATTTTGAAATGTAACAATAAGAAGGATTGATTATATCAGTCATTTTTTATAAAAAAGAAAGCAATACTACTATTTACAACACATCTAAATCTATGATGCATACTACTTTTCCATATATCTTAAAATTAACAAAAAAATTGTCAATACCATACTCCTTTTAAATTACAGAACGGGCAGTGGCAGTTTACGGATAAAACCCCTTGAAAATTTTTGATAAAATCATGGAATCGTTTCTCGGGATTCATTTCAATGCTCATCAAAGCTGGTGGCTAAGCCTGTCATCACTTTGTAGTACAAGTCTTTTTTTGAAAAATTTCATTTTACTAAAAAGAACGTTCTCCAAACAATTTGTAACCATGAAACCAATACTCCGCACTTTATTTCAACATTTGAATGTACTACAACTTCTTGTATTCACAGTTTGAAAAGGAAATGTGCCCCCCCTTTTCTACATCTTCGTCTCTAAAAAATTGATAAAAAAGGGCTGAAAAACTGCATGTTAAACCCAAATGTTTGATCCAATCATTTTTGTACTCGCACCAATTTCGCAGCCTGCTTAAATTTTCACCCCAAAAAAATGTTGCATTTACCCAAGAACCCAAAAAATAAACAGATTTCTTCTGGGGCCTTAAACCGTTGACCCGTGAACTCGGGGAGCTGAAATTGCTGGAGGAATTCTTTATGCAAAATGCTTCTGACTGTGAAGGAGCTTTTTCGATCCCAAAATCCATGGTTTGAGGGGGGCATACTTGGCGCTTACGTGTCTGTAATATTCCTCTTTTCCTGAAAATTATTTCCCTTTCTCCTCATAAACGGAAGGATCTCGTTTTTCACGTAAAAAGCTTCCCAAGGATTTAAACATTGCGACTGCTTTTCAAACTCAATTTTTGGGATCTTGAAATGCTGGCTTGTGGCATAAACTCTAAAAGAATGTCTGCCAAAAACAGCATAAAGGGCTGTCTCTACTTCCCATTTTTTAAAGGGGAACCGCGGGTTTCTAACGTCATAACTTTTTTCTCATCTCTTCTCATCTCTGTTTTTTAGAAATCTTCCGGATTGGGACATATCCTGGAAAATTTGCTTTCACTGAAACACTGCAGGACCATCTTGTTGTGAAATCCTTTTTGGGTACAGACCTGGCCAGTTCTACTTTTTCAGTAAATCGCTAAGAATTGCAAACGACGTTAAACTGTGAAGAACACATAAAATGGCCTCTGAAAAAAAAAAAATGAATGCTCTTGAAAACATTCAGCTGCAGCTTTTCCAACCAGTTTAATGATCCTGCACAGGTTCCAACTGCATGATGATTTTTGGCAACTTTGCTTGCGACCTTGTATCTCCCACTCATAATGTTGCATTATCATATGATTGCCCACAAAATTTTGAATTCAATATCTAGTCTGTTAGAAATTTCATCAACCTTAAACATTTCTTGACCCTTGTGTCCTTGATTTGGAAATATTTTTACAAATCCTCTAGGGGTGTATCATGCCCCATTATCTGAAGATATGTTATTGATCACATGACCTTCTCGGTTTTAAATCGAGATAATTGGTAATATTTTGACAGCTTTATACGGCAATTATTTCCTTGATATTCTTGCCTATTATTGATGATTTTTTTCCCGATGGGGGAAAATAAAAAGTTTTTATGGCCCTCCCGACTGGGTGATTATGCTGTGTTTTTCCCGGGAATCATCATCCGGGCCAAAAACTCTAACAATCCTAAAAAATTTCCATTATGAGGGATCCAATTTTTATCCTCCTCGAAACTGGCCTCTCTCACAGAAAATTTTTTAACAACCCCAATCATCGTTTTAAAAAACTAAACCATACTCCAAATTGATCCACTTTGTTTTTAGCTTGATCACCCTCCAACCTCAATTTTACGACTTGTTGCTGACAAAATGCTTGAATGTGATCCTTTGATTTTCATGGACAGCAACCCTATTGCGTGTTTTTCCCGTCACAAACCCATCAGATGTGAACTGAGATCTCGAAACCCCATTACTTGCAATAGAAGCAGTAGACCGCCATTTTTTGGGGTGACATAGTCAGAAAGCTTTTAAATTCCCCCTTTCGATTCCTTTGCTCAAAAATACCCGGTGGCATTTCGCTGACATTTTTTGCGTTTTTAGATTGCTGAATGCTTCCAAAAAAGTTGCTCCTGTGGGGAGTTCGCACCTTTCTCTTTTTCTTTTTCTTTTTGATCAAACTATTTTATGGGTCATCCACACCCTTGATCACAAGGAAACACAAAGGGAAAAAATGCAAGGTGTTTCAAAGATATCACTAAGAAAGGGTCTGGTGGCCCCAAAAAAGGCAAAGGTTTTTCTGCGTGCATGTGATGGTCACCACCTTTTTCTGCCTTTCTTTCATGTTTCAAAGAAATTCCTCTCTAAGGAAATGCTTGGGAAATTTTGGGAAAAATTAAAATTCGGAAATTCATTTAGCTTTTTTTTTTATTTTGTTTAGGAAATAATTTCGTGAGTTTTATGGTATTTTCTTCTAATTATTACTGCTGATTATGTAAATTTTTATTTCTTTAAAATAATAAAACCTTACAACTTTTTGTTCAAATTTATATGCATTTTGGGAAACATGTATTGTTATACTAAAATTATCTTTCAAAACATCTAATTTTAATGTTTTTTTTTGCTTTATATGCAAAAAGCATTCGCATTTTTTTTTTGATAACTGCTTTATTTTCATATTGAAATTTTAAAACCCTTTAGGATCACATTTCTTGAAACTAATAAAAAAAAAAAATTGATGAACAAGGAAAAAGGTTTTTGGCCTAATCTAATTAATTATTTACACAATTATGAGTATTTTTTTTTTCCGATTCGTTGCAAGACATTTATAGCCTAAAAAACAAAATTTTCATAACAATTGGCTAGTACTCATGTTTGCAAACTTTTTTAATTAGGGTTATTCGGGGCCCCGGAGACCAATTCGCAAGAAGGGAAATCTGCTCGGGACACCTGGCCCCAAAACGCATTTTTAAAGTGTTAAAATCCCCCTGAACTGATCATCCATACATGATACCGCCCCCTTTTATGAAACAAACCTTACGTATTCGTGACTATAGTTCACTTTCTTACTCATTTCACACATTAGACTATCTCAGTATTTTTGGGGTTTCTAGCACACTCTTTGGGTTTTTCTGGACACCCAAACATTAATTGGTAGGGAAAAATTACATCGAAAAAGAAAAAAATACTAAAAAACTTACCTCAAAAAACCCCCGGTCGCTCTTAAAACCCCCTTTAAACGCCGGGGTGCCCGTTTTCCCCCATCTTTTAGAGGGAGACCTTTCTAAACCAGAAAAGTGGCCATGGGGAATCAGCAACACTCCACTATAGGGATTGGATATAAGTAAATTATTAAATTTTATTATAAAATTAAGGGCCCCTTGATTAAAAAAAATTTTTTTAAAAAAATACAAGGGAAAATTAAGTAAAAAAATAAAAAGAACAAAAAGAAATATTGGAGACCCCACAGCACCATTTGCAGATTCCCCATTTTGTGGGGGGCCCCGGCACTGCCCCTATGCCCACTCCTAAAACCGGCCCTCTTCCCCCCCCCCCAACCCCCCCACCCCCCCCCCCCCACCCCCCACCGACCCCCGAGGGGAAGCTGTCTGTTGGGGGGGACCTCACCCAAAAGCTCCAGGGTACGGGGAATACAGTATACGCTTCGGTTTCACGTGTCTGTTTGGGGAGCCGCGGGACCAATGCGGTCCCCCCAGGGAAACCCCCCGCTTGGGGCCCCAGCCCAAAATGACCAGCCAGCCGATTGATTCGCGGGGCCACACTGGACCCCCGTCTTCTCCAACCCCCCTACCCAAAGGGGCGGTTGCCCCCGGGGGCTCACCCGCCCGCGTTGACTCAACTCCCGAAGAGGGGCGCCCGGGGGAAAATACCGGACGCCACGCACGGCAAACACGTGGGGGGCGGAGTGGTGAAGTTTAAACGGAAGAAGAAGCGTGAGACGGAAAAGAAGGGAAGGGTCTCCCGGGCCTAGAATCGCCCTAAGAAAGGAGAGAAAGGGGGAGGAAGTATAAAGGCGACATCACCGGAAGGCTCCACCTCCCAGTGACGAAGGGGGAGCGCTTGGTCCACGAGGCCGACGGCCACCAAACCCAACAATGGCAGGCAGGCCGCCAAAGTAGGTGGCGCCGTCGACCACGCTTCAAGCCCCGCTACCACGACAAGGTGACTCCCCACAGCGGGGTGACATTCACTAATATATTTGACAAGTTATTGTAGTATGACTTAATGATGAACCGTTGGACTCCAGGTGGTTAAGACAATTATTGTTGACAGACAAAATAATTATAAATATGTAATACCAACTTCCTCATCAGTATGATATTGAATTATTGGTCAGCATGTCTCGTACCCCTAGGTGTAAGATTTCGTACCCCTGGTGGTACAGGTACACCAGGTTAAGCACCACTGCTCTAGATATTTTCACATCGGGAAGTATCATATACCAATATAATCAGGCAAGCGTGTAGATTCAGAAACCGTGTTTAAAATAATAGTACAATGAAAAATAGCTAAGCACTAAGGAGTTGAAAGAAAACATGTGAGAAAATGTTTATGCGCTACTTTATTTAGCCGTCATTTTCGTATAATTGATATTATTGTTGCAGATTAATGCTAATATGATGCAGAAGTTTCTCAGGAGTATGTTGGTTGCCCTAGTATTTTTTTTCAATATCAAATGGTGGTGTCAGAAAACGACTTCGGAATAAGGAGTGAAACCAGATGGTCGCCGCAATAGGCTGCGGGCGTCACTCATCACAATACAGTGGAATGCGGGACTCGCTTTCTAGGTATACTATAACTGGTGAGCTTATATCCACATTAATATGTAATAAGACGCAGAATGTATACTTAATAAAAAACAGTGAAGGTGAGAAAAAATGTACAAATAATGAAACAGAGCTCAATCGACCGATAGTATTTACGGCCGAATAAATGAGATTACGAAAAGACTACAGACTTACTATTTTTTGTTTACATCAACGACTTAGATAGTGGGATTAACAGTGATATCAGCATGTTTGCTGATGATACTAAGATAGGTAGGATTATTAGATCACAGTCTGATATAAACGGTTTGCAGGGAGACTAAAGACTATAAGAAAATAAGGAAGCTACCAAAGGTCGTGAGACTTACACGTGGTAGTTCATGTTACTTAACTCTATCTACATCCACCTTGCATACCCAATTTACCCATCCATGAAATTGTTTAGCCTCCTTTTAAAACTCATTTATTTCTCAGAAAACTAAATATATAAGTAAATAAATAACATAATCAATCGGGAAAATTACCCGAGTGATGTAGTTATTTATTTAGTTAACGCTAATTTATGCATAGTGCTAATTCATTGATCAGATAGCGAAATATATCAATGGAAAGATAATAAGATTCCGCTTCTATTGATATGCTCCATGTTAAAAGTTGTCTTGCACAACTTTAAATGGCGACGAGTTTAAGTGAATACTAAGTTCATGCATATTTCATCAGTCGCATGAAGGCATTTCTTTAGTGTTGTACTATTTTTTTTATTTGATAATATTATAGAACAAACATTTCCAAAGATAACAGTATATAATTTATACTGATTAAAATATATTTGGTTAGGGAAAATGACCATAAGCGGGCAAACACAGGCGGCAAGTGGAGTTTGTTGGTCCTCCACGCTCGCTCGCATCTTTTCCGCGTCTGTTGCCTGCACAACGAGGGCAGTGACGTCACGTGCAAGGAACTTATACTCAGATTAAATGTTCTCAGTCCAGTATCAATGTATTTCTTTGCGATTACATTGTGTTTGAAAGCAATTTTAATAACAGGAAACTTAGGAAATTTGAAAATACTTTCAATATTATCATCTTCGCTTATCCAGGGACTTTCTCTTCAACTTATATTATGTGATAATCTTCATCTCTCGTAAATGACATCATCTACCCTGTATAATGTACACTATATCATATATAAATGTATCATATATATGTATAATGTACATATATATTCATACGATGAACCAAAATTTTATCTAAGAAGTACAGTAGAATATACTTCATTTTATATCATAATATATCTGATTTGTTTCGATAATTCACTGGTCGACAAAAAAAAATCGAAGATATGGTTCTGGACTAAATGAAGCTGGTTTTAGGTAAATCGACCCTGCTGAACTCCAATCTGATGTTCAATTAACTCTATCACGTCCAGTTTTTGAGAACCAGACGCAATTCATGAAAATTTATGGGTAAAATCAGCAGAAATAGGTTTCACCAATGTTTTCATTTTAAACTCTTAGTCTTTTCTTTTCTCAAGCCTATTTAGGGCAGTGCAGTGTTTTTGAGTCAGTGTAGTTTGTGCAGTGAGCAGGGGAGGGTGTGCGCGCTGCGTATTGGCGAGGGGTTAGCAGGCTGTGTAGTACATTTTTACCTACTGATCGTACAGCTATTGACATATGTTTAAACATTTTATAATTCTTTGCAGATATGATGTGTTTGATTTAGTGGAGTCCTAATTTTAGTTGGTTTACCGTATATAGTACCTTGTACCGGGCTGTGATGGAGCGCCGTAACTGTGTGAATGCATCGGACAGTTTTTGTTACATATGTGGAATTTTTACCCC
Source organism: Chionoecetes opilio (assembly GCA_016584305.1). Lineage (NCBI taxonomy): Eukaryota > Metazoa > Arthropoda > Malacostraca > Decapoda > Majidae > Chionoecetes > Chionoecetes opilio. Next base: position 15,953 of record JACEEZ010023579.1, read on the forward strand.
TGACAGTCTGAAGAAACCTCTTACAAAGAATGTTAAAGCAGCTTATCTGCATTACTTCAAGTGCCGTATAGGTATTCAAGATAAGAAGTGGGCCCCTCACGTAGCATGCAACCCCTGTGTGAACCACTTGAATGAATGGATGCGTGGCAAACGGCCATCAGGCATGGCATTCGGCATCCCAATGGTTTGGCGTGAACAAAAGGATCACAGTACTGACTGCTACTTCTGCCTCACTAATATCAAAGGATATTCAGTAAAAACGCGAGCTAAAATCAGGTATCCTGACGTACCTTCTGCCATCAGGCCTGTGCCACATGGTCCTGATCTCCCAGTTCCAAATGTTCCAATTGCAAGTGCTATAAGTGAATCAGATTCGAACGAGGAGGATAATCCCATGGATACAGACTTTCAGAAATGGCAGACAACAAGAGCCCAAATTCATCAGTCAGAAATGCTACATGACCTTGCTAGGGACCTAGATCTACCCAAGGAAAAAGTGAAGTCCTTGGATCTCGTCTCAAGGAAAGGAATTTGCTACAAGAAGGAGTTCTCATCACCACGTTTCGTCGTAGACATAAAGAACTTTCAAGCTTCTTCAAGATGGAAAACAAGCTCTGTTACTGCTTTGATGTTGACATAAATCATGGAACAACTTTGTGAGTCTCACACTTATGATAAGAGTGAGTGGCGGATGTTCATAGATTCAGGAAAAAACACGCTAAAGGCCGTTCTTCTGCATAAAGGAATAAGCTTCCGAGTGTTCCAATTGCGCATGGCCATGAAATGAGTGAAACTTATGAAACTATGAAGACTTTGTTATTTGCTGTTAAATATGAAGAACATCAGTGGAATCTGTGTGGGGACCTGAAGGTAATCTCCTTGCTTCTAGGACTCCAGTTAGGTTACACTAAGCACATGTGTTTTCTTTGTTTGTGGGACTCTAGAGCGGACAGCAAGCATTACAAACAAAGGAATGGCCAGCACGACCGAAAGACTCACCTGGCAGGTTCACAGTATGTACAAACCTCTTGTTTTACAGTGAAAAGGTGTACTTACCTCCATTGCATCTGAAACTTGGGTTAATGAAAAATTTTGTGAAGGCCATGGATCAAAATGGTGCTGGCTTTCAGTATTTGTTAGCAAAATTTGAACGCACTGTATCTGAAGCCAAAGTAAAGGCAGGTGTTTTCAATGGCCCTCAAATTCGTCAACTACTCAATGATGATGACTTTGTTAAGAGCCTAACTGCCCTGGAAAAAGCTGCTTGGAAGCTTTTTGGCTGTTATAAAGAACTACCTAGGTAATGTTCAAGCATAGAATTATGAGGAACTTGTAATGACATGTTGAAGAGTTACCATGCGCTTCGGGCTCGGATGTCACTCAAAAACCACTTTTTCCATTCACATCTTGATTTCTTCCCAACGAATCTTGGCGCGGTCAGTGATGGGGCAGGGGAACGTTTTCACCAGGACATTGCACCATGGAACCCGATACCAAGGACGATTCAGTCCCAACATGATAGGGGACTATTGCTGGACGCTACAACGTGAAAGTAAAAATAATTTAAGTATATTTTTTGCCAGATATGTACATTAGGTCCTAATAAAGCCGCAGGCACCACCAGAATTTAATTACGAGTAATATATATTAACGTAGGGGATGGTTTCGATTAATTATATAATTATATATACGTATATAATTATAATAGCTAATAAAATTTTAATGCCAATATTTAAAAAACTATACGTGCTAGAGAAAAAGCAATGCCATTTTTTAAATCGCAGCGAAAATGCTTTCCAACCCACACACAATGAACTCAGAACCATTTTTGGGGGTCGACCCGTGTATAATTGGTGTAGCAAAGTTGAGGGGTGGAAAGACAGCTGGTGTTTGTAATATCAGTGTGGAGCTCCTCAAAGCGGGCCCGCTATGGGGAGTCAGTCACCTTGTCGTGGTGGCGGGGCTTGAAGCGTGAGGGGGCTACTTGCGAGGTATTTCATACCAAAATGATGTTGGTATGAAGAAATCATTTGGTATGAAGAAATCATTTTGGTCCAATCTTGTGGTGTGTCGCGAGTACGTTTGAGTACGATCTAAAACTTGAACTTGAGTTGGGAGCTTGGGAGGCACCCAGCGGAAGCCTTTTGTCCGGCGACATACGTAAACAAACGGTTTCCTCCGGGTCCAGACTCCAGCGTTTTCCTCCCTCATCCACAGCTGATAAGAAGACTTCGCCATGGCAGCACGCGACGTTCATGATGATCGTCCTCAAAAGCTCACACCAGCAGAGCTCATGACTGTTTTTATGGCCGTTGAGGATAGGCCACCAGCAGTGTTACCGCTGTGGTTATTTGATACCACCAGGCATAGACCACTGTATACCTGGACTGTTCACGCGACAATGTTTTGAATTGCAGGGCTGCATAGGGGCCCGCGGGGCGACCAACAAAGATATATAGTGGTCTATGGACTATCGTATAGACTGGTTTATCAGTATATATGATATACTGTAATCTTCGTAAATGTTTGTTCTATAATATTATCAAATAAAAAACAGGAAAACACGCTAAAGAAATGCCATTACGAGACTATTAAGAAATATGCATTAACTTAATATTCCTTAACTCTTCGCCATTTAAAACTTTGCGAGTCAACTTTTATCATGAAGGGTATCAATAGAAGCGCAATTTTATTAGCTTTCCATTGGTGCATTTCGTTATTGATAAATTAATTAGAACCATGCATAAATTAGCGTTAAATAAATAAATAAAATCATCAATCGCGTAATTTTCCCGATTGATGATGTTATTTATTTACTTACATATTTCGTTTGCTGATAAATGAATTAGTACCATGTATAAATTAGCGTTGACTAAATAAATAACCTCATCAATCGGGTAAATTACCCGATTGATGATTTTATTTATTTAGTTAACGCTAATTTATGCATGGTTCTAATTCATTTATTAGATAACGAAATATAGCAATGGAAAGCTAATAAATTTGCGCTTCTATTGATACCCTTCATGATAAAAGTTGACTTGCAAAGTTTTAAATGGCGAAGAGTTAAAGTGAATATTAAGTTCATGCATATTTCTTCATAGTCTCGTAATGGCCTTTCTTTAGCGTGTTTTACTGTTTTTTATTTGATAATATTATAGAACAAACATTTACGAAGATTACAGTATATCATATATACTGATAAACTAGTTTATATGATCCGACATTGATCCGTATATATATATATATGAATCCGAGAGGCCCTCCGACTTCAGGCCCTTGCGCGACAGGCCGATATTCCGTGCGCAGTCCAGGTATACAGTGGTCTATGCACCAGGTAATGTTTCTTTGGTTAAGATTAGTTGTAGTTTCTTTTTTCCGCCAAAATACACGGGACTTTAATTACCATTTCTTTATTGGGCAAACTCATGGTGGTTATAATGGACGAGGACTTCGTCTAAAAAAAAAACTATAAGGTTTGGTTAGGTTTCATTACAACCTATAAGACCCTGACCAAATTTTCACAGCCAAATTTTAGTGCTTTTTCTGATGGACAAACAGTGTGTTTAATGGAAACGGTACCATAAAATGCGGTGATGATTTTTTTTCTCGTTTTTTTATGGGTTTGCGCAAAATAAAGCTACTATCTCCATTAGAAAAAACCCTATTGTAGGCCAGAAAAAAATAGTCGGTGTCTCTGAATACGACCGCGAAGTCCTCGTCCATTGTTGCTCTAAAGGTAAAATTCTAGAGTCCTTTGCCGCCCTCATTAGTAGGTTTGGTAAAGCTGCATAAGCACTGCTCCAAGCTGATCTGAATGTCAGTACACCAGCATATAGTACACTTACTGTAATTCATATGTGCAAAGGTTGCAATGTGCGGTGAGGCTAACTAACGTGCCTTGCCTTGGACTTGTGGAATTTTTCAGGCACCTCAGACTTTGTAGAGGCAGTGTGGTTTGAACAGGCCTGACCGCACACTGGAACCTTTGCATATATGAAGTACAGTAAGTGTACTATATGTTAGTGCAATGTCATTCAGATCAGCTGGGAGCAGTGCGTATGCATTTTTACCGTGTTTTTTTTTTTTCAACCAGACCTTCACAGATCCCTTCTGATACCTCTAAAACGTAATTATAAAGTAGGGGAAAGATGCCCCCTTCAACCCCCCACCCACCTGGACTCATCCAAAATAATATTACTAACCTAACCTCACTATAACCTCCTAGCGCGAACAAAGAGCTTCAATTACCTCTAAAACGTAACTATAAAGTGGGGGAGGGATGCGCCCCTTCATCCCCCCCTCCTAGCGATATATAAGATTGGAAAAGAACTACAATTGTTCAATGTTTGGTTAGATTAGTAATTATTTAGGGAGTGTCTCGCTAGGTTATTAGTGAGGTTAGATTAGTAATATTACCCATATTATACTTTTGCTGGGTACTGGGGGGTCGTTTATGGGTGAGGGGGATGAAGGTGGTATCTCTCCCCCACTTTATAATTACGTTTTAGAGTTATCTGAAAGGATCTGTGAATGTCTGGAGGAAAAAACCTACTTATAAGGGGAGGAAAGGACTAGAATTTTACGAAACAGACCTTCCCCAGTGGATTTGTGGCATCATATTATGGTGTATGCGTATGATTTTTTTGTGTGAAATGAATTTGTTAAATCTAGGTACATACTTGAGGTTTTGTTGTATAGTTTTATTCTCTTTTTCTTAATTTATTCCATTTCTTTTGTTTAGGTTAGTTTAGGTTAGTTTGTTAACCTAGTTCTACTTTACTTCACAGCCCTCGCCACTACCGTTGGTTTTAGATTGTCATGATCATATTATGGTTATAATTTAGTTGCCCTACTAATGAGGCCTATAACTACTCGAAGAAATTTATAAACACAAGAAAAAACTATCTCCTTTTGGTAAAGCATCAAATAGAAAACAAAAAAAAACGTCTGAAAATCAAGCCACAGTCATACTGTAAATATTTACCCAATTTATAAAAAGAGTACCCACTTGCCACTGATACTAGTGTTCAAGAATAATTTATTGATGTGCTTAGTTTCATGTGACTCTTGTTATTACCGAGATGACCGCACTTCCAGACAGCAGCACGACAAAGTGGAGGGCTATGAAGAACTGCTCCACGAGAAGGATGACTACGAGTTTTTCCGGCATACAAGGGTCACCAAAACAACGCATGCTTCATCTGAACATCGTGAGACAGCACTACACCTCGGTATACAGAGGGGGCAACTACCTGTAGATGCAAGGTTAGCCCTGGATGTGACCCTCATCTACCTGGGCAGCAAGGCAACGTACCGGGAAATTGCAGAACTTTTTGGATTGTCTCAAAATGGTGCACATGCGTGTGTGCAGAAAATAATCCAAATCTTATGTGATGTAGGTGGAGATTTCATAAAATGGCCCAGTGCACAGGAGCCTGTTGAGTTGGAGAAAGATTTCCGAGATGTGGCAGGCTTCATGAGGGTGATCGGAGCACTTGATGGGAGCCACATTCCCATAAAGGCACCAAATGACATGCAAGCAGACTACATCAACAGAAAGATGACATACAGTGTAAATTAATGGCAACATGTAACAGTAAAAAGCAGTTTACTTTTATTGACGTAGGATTTCCAGGGTCCGCCCATGATAACAGTGTTCACTTCATCAAGCTTATATACGGGCATTAGTCAGAATGCACATGCATACTTTCCTTCTCCATCTTACCACATTTTAGGTGATACAGCATTTACTCCCCATCAGTATGTTGTAGTTCCTTTCACTGATAGAAACGGGTTAACGCCAGATCAATTAAGGTACAATAAGATACTGTCTAAAACTAGGGTTATTATTGAACATACGTTTGGACTTTTGAAGGGAAGGTTCAGGAGACTTCAGTATGTTGATGCTGAAATCGATAAAATATCTAACATTATAACAGCTGCTTGTGTTTTACATAACATTACTCTCAACTTCCCTGAGGAGGAAGTCACTCTTCTTAGGGAAGGGCCTATTCCCATTGAAGAAAACATTCAACCCATTGCTGAAATAGAACTTCCTCATGACACAACTGCATCTGACAAAATTAACTTTATTCTATTAGCTTTGTAAAGCATCTCCCCTCTCTCTCCCTAGATAACCCTTTTTCCATCCTTAGTCCACATACTCCCACGTCTACTCCTTCCTCAACTCATCCATCGGCCTCCTCTTGTCAGACGACTAAAACGTTCTTCCCCTTCCTCCCTTCCGAAACCTTCCACTATCTCTTCCTCCTCATCAGTTCCTCACACCCCACTTTCTAAGTCTCCTACTAAGCAGCCTCCCAGGTCTCCCCTCCTGACTCTCCAGTCGAGACCAAGTGCTATGATCGAGGAGGACCTCGCTCAGCCTCAAGACATCATGACCCCTCTGCTCTCTTCTCAAACCGCCTCATCATCACCACCTTCTTTCTCAACCCTCAAAGTCTCAGCCCAGATACATCCTCTTCCCTCCCACCTTCTGTCTACCCCTCTTCCTCCTTCTGACTCCCAACTTCCACCTTGTTCCCATCATTCTCTCCTTTATTATGCTTTGCCATAGTGCCATATGACTTCTGATGTCTGGCACATTTCCCTTTTTAACATTAATTCAATTCAATTATGTAAAGCAAGCTGGGTGCTAAAATAAACTCATCATTCTTATTCAACTATTTTTTTTTACTTTTTTTACTGTAATGAATTACTTAAGTTAACTTTAACATTAGGAAAAAATATACATTTATTAAAAAAATATGTGATGGAATTATTTGTAATTTCAAGAATGATTTATGTAAATCTTAATTTTAGAGAAAATAAATAAACTTAGGAAAAATAACTAATTAAATTATTTATACTTCCTTTACTTACTGACGTAAAACAGAAAGAATAAGAAAAATATATTGAATTACTCCTCTTCCATGTCTCACACCATCTCACCACCACCACCACAGCTGTCATAATAACACACCCTCTTCCTCTTCCCCCTTCCCACCACCACATCCCCCTCCTTTCCACGGCATCCACACACCCCTAACTTCCTCCAGACAGCATCAAACACGGGACTAAGGAAGCTGGAGAACGTGTCTCTAGCTTCCTTGCATGGGACTGAAGCGTAACAGGTATACGTACACCGAGTTCCTGTGTGAACAAGTGTTTTTTTGTCGGGGTGTGTCTGTATGTGTATTTATGGATGTGTCCTTGTATTATTTTATTATTTATCTTTGTTTATTTGATGTCTGGCTGAATATAAACAAGCATGAGAAAATTAAATTCACGTCAGTTATGCCAGCATAATGGTTAACTCCTGCCGCACGGCGGTGCGTCGATCGCACGCGCACCACAGGGCACCCTTGAGTGAGGTATCTTGTTGTACAGGAGTGGTTCCCAAACCCGGGGTCGCGACCCCAAATTGGGTCGCAAGCATCATCATAAAGGGTCGTAGGGAGCTCATGGGGTCGATGGGGTCGCAAGTATTTTAGCAAGGGTCACAGCCGATATATTAGGTCAGGTGTCATGGGAAAACTACTGGTTGGGTCAGGGGATTCATCGATATCTCCTCCTTATCATCGATAAGGAGGAGACATATTCTGGATGGCTGTCTACCACCACCAAGACTCAACAGGAGAGAAGGATTTCGTAGAATTGCAATGGGGCACTTTGCTCTTACAATGCTGTCTTTGCCCTTCAGCAATGCCTCAGTTGAGAGAGTCGATCTTTTCTCAAATGAACCTAATTAAAAATAAAATAAGAAACAGACTACAAGTGAAAAGCCTGGAGAGCATATTGCACATTCGTGCATATATGCAGAGAAGTAACATTTGCTGCAGTGAATTTATACCCACAGCATCATGCTATCAATATTCACAAAAGACATATACCGTAATGACACAGACATATAGACTCAGTAATTTCTTTGACTAAAAAACTAACGTACGTAGGTAGCTACTAAGATTTTTTTTCTCTCTCTCTCTCTCTCCGCTTCTCTCTCTCTCTCCTCTCTCCCTCTCTCTTCTCTCTCTCTCTCTTCTCTCTCTCGTCTTCTCTCTCTCTCTCTCTCTCTCTCTCTCTCCTCTCTCTCTCTCCTCTCTCTCTCTTTTTCCCATCTTCACACATACCTTCTTATCCTCAAATATGACCTGAGGTCACCCCTCCCTCTCTCTCCCCCTCTTCACACATATGCCTCTTTAATCCTTATCCTTGAACGTGATCTCTCTAAGGTCACCAAAGCCTCCCCTCTCTCTCTCTCTCTCCTTCTCTCTTCTCTCTCTCTCTCTCTCTCTCTCTCTCCTCTCTCTCTCTCCTAGCTCTCTCTCTAGCTCTCCAATTTTTTTCTAGTGTGAATAAGATGGAGGACTATGATTAAGAAGGCTGGCTGAGGGATAATTAGCCTTCGTAGATGAGGTGAAAATGTCCACTGTTTTTACTTCGTCTTTGCATTGTGTTAATTTTACATGTTTCATATATAGTGCAAGTTAGTAGAATAATCAATAGGGGATTTATTGTATATTTTTTTATCTACCGTATAATTTAGCATGAATAAAATTTACTTGCATAGTTAATGCTGTTATATGTGTGTTATATCTCCCTTAGTGTTCATATCTATTATGACTAATTAAACGTGGGGGTAATGTATAAATAATTTTCAGACATTTTGTCATGTTTAAATTTCCTGTTGATAGAACGCTAGTGTATAGTGTGTCGTGAATCAACCGGGTGTGCTTTCACATTATGAAAAAAAAAAAAAAAAATTTGGGCTATTTTTTTGGGCTGGGGAGAGGAGTTCGGTTGACTAGTTTTTGGCGAGTTTCGCAGCGGGAAGGCGATATGGCAGTGCGAACCTGGCAACCCCTGCTGAGCGGCGCCAGACGCCAGTTCCAGCCCATTTTCTCACGAGGAATGTTGACTGCCGTTCGCTCTCTTCAGTGTATCAGCTCGCTCCAGGGTCGCTGAGCTGCTCGCCACTTTAGAAGCCCCCGCTTTCCTGTTTGTTGTTGTTTGTCGGGTCATCCCCAGGAGGTCCTTGTTTGTTTAACCGCATTGCTCAACTTTTGTTGCATACTTATTCTGCCGCCCTTAACGTCCCTTGGTGAGGTACAAAGCCGAACCCTGCTGGTCACTGGCGCAGGAACAAGGGGGGCCCTCAGAGAGCTAGTTAAAAGAAGCACCAAGGGTGGGAAACCTGCGTTAGGGACAGGCGAGACCCTCACGGGGCAGCTCCACTTGTGTCCTGCGACGTCATTAGTGGGCGGGGACACGTACCGTAGATAACAGGAAGTCGCCACCTGCGTGAAGTCGCCAGGCGCCAAATATTACGAATTATAGCATCACTACTGATTTGTTGTCCCAACTGAAGATGATACACATAGTTTATATCATGATTGTATAATCTACCCTGTTTCAGCGTTGTTTTATGCTTTGTATCTGCAAATATAACTGTTGCCATTTTGCTTCTCACGTTTTCTTCGCGCGATGACAGACAGTAAACAATAGCTTTTCGGGCGACAGACACAGACTTGCCAGATCTTTCAAACTTGAATAGAATTTATTTTCACGTTGCAGAGGAATTTTTTATATATCCAAAGCATCTTCCGCAGCTAATATATATAGACTTGTTTTACTTTACCTCTAATTTCCCTGAATTTCCCCAGAGTGGCGAAATCACTGTTGGGTTAAAATACTAGCTGGCGACTTTACTGTAGTAGGTATAGTGAGGTCGCCACTCGGTATTATTTTTGTAATTTATTCATGTATAGCCCTAATATGACACAGATGAAGACACAAAATGACACAGACTTTCCAGATAGAAACCCCTTTTAACTTTCCTGAAATCATGGATGTACAAATGTAAGTATTAACCCACCACACGGCTGGACATAACAAAGAAACGTAGAACTGGCGACTTCACTGTTTCTACGGGAGTGTGGTAGCTGTTGGCAGAGAGTTGTTGTGTTGCAGTTTGGTAGTGGTCTTGTTTTTTTTTATTGTTCTGATGTTTCATTGTGGCAGCTGGATTGTTTATCTTATGACAAGGCACTTCTCTGTTGCTACTGTGGTTTTGGTGAGTGTCAAAATATAATGCCGTAACTCTGACAGCAGAGGTAAAAAAGAGCGCTCTTGGAACTCCTATGCTCCAAGCAGATCGAGGTAGCAAAGTTATCCCTGTTTACGATGGATTCATTGCACTCGTGCTTGATTAAGATAATGCATGAAAAAATGTTATGCCTGATGTCAAGTCCTGCTGGAACTAAGGGATTGCTCCACTCATGTCACCCGAACTGAAGGTTCTAAAAAGCATAATTATATCCAGGGTCGATGATTTTCATTTACGAGAGATGAAGATAATCTAAAAAAACAGCAAACTAAAAAACAAATCCCTGGATGAGCGAAGAGATAATTGAAAATATCTTCAAAGTTTCTAATTCCCCCAGTCTTTAAAATTACTTCAAACACAATGCCATCGCAAAGAAATGTATTGAATCTGGTTTGAAGGCATTTAATCTGAGTATACCAGCAAGACTCATCAAGCAATAAATTTATTTTTCAGCAATGTGTTCGAACCAGAGCACGGGGGTTTATAGCTAACAGTGCAAGCCACTACACCACGAGGCGAATTTTAAAAGTAACTTGACTCATTCTGACCCTTAATGGGATAACATTTTTTTCACTACTGCTAAGATGCTCTTAGTGTATGCCTTTTTAACCTAACCTACTTTATTAATATCAATGAAATGTTTCGTTTTTAGTCAGATGACTGAATTTAAAATATTCTACGTTCCTATTTCGAAAATTATGAGATGGTTTGTTATGTGCCCAACCTCTCCTTACAATTTACATCAACACGTCGGGAAAAGGGGTAAAATTTTGAAACTCTGGATGAAAGCTATACAAATTATGATATCATAATCACAAGACAAAACCTGACTTTAAAATTGGGGTAAATTTTAAAATTACCAGTTTCTTAAAATTGACCAGCAAGTTTTGTTACAACAAGTTGGAGCAGAACTGTGCGTTGTATGTACCTTCTTTTTAATGCCCCAATTTTGTTTCACATGAAACCCGTCGACAGCATACCCTTCAGATGGAGCGCCTTTGCATGTCCCGCCAGATCTCATATTTCTTTATTTTGTTGTCACCAAAATGTCCTTGTGGGACCCTATAGGTTTCTATGAGAGGAATATTGAACCATTGCTCCATCCCGCTGACCAAAATTGTATGCACTTTGTGACGCACTGCCCGCGACAATGGGCCAAGCGCCATAGGGAAGAAAACGAGAAAATCGCTTAATAAAGTAATCATAGCGCGTGCATCAATCGTTCACCGTCACTTTACTAAACCTATTTCTTGTGCCCTTATTATAGTACATACATCAACATTTTTTACCACGTTAAAGACTACATTTTCTTAGTTTATATTTCATGTGATTTCGATTTAGTTATGTTTAATAGTAAAGGAGGAATCTACAGGGTGTAAAATGCACGAAAAAATTATAATCTTAAAAAAATTCGTATAGACTAGTAAATTGATACATAACAATATAATAAACTGCATCGATTTAGAGGCTACATCTCTTTATAATTCATGATGTATAGATTTGAGGTCCCGAAATGAAACAGTAACGTTCTGGTGACTGAATGAATTAAAGTTATTTCCGCTAAGTTGCACTGCCGCCCCCGGGGTGAGAGGATGAGATGCACGACGCGCAGTGCTGCCAGACGTAAGACATTCCCGGTGTCCTCCCGTCCTCCTACCCACCCCTTCTTCGTTTATCTGGCCCGTACCGAGAGTCAAGGCGGTAGACGACGAACGGCGAGGTACCGACGAGCGGCAGAACCTTCAAATCGTTACCGAGAGTGGACAGGAATGCAGGGTGGTTGAGATCTCACGCGGCGGTGTATTGGCAACAGTGTTCCTTCAAAACTGCGTTGCCATTGTACGACTATAAATAGTCTATAATGCGAATTGCCCGTTATACTCATCAAAAACATCAACAGAAACGTTGCGATCGGCTATGAAGGTGGTGAAATGTATATTTAATGAAGTTAATTAATTAACAGTAGAGGCGTGTATACGTAAGTTTCTCTTGCCGCTCATGTAAACATGTGCGGTAAGAGAAACGTGCTGGCGGGTTCTGGCAGCGACCTTGAGGATGGCGGCCAGCTCAAGCAATAGCCACCCCTGCTACCTGAACCTCCTGCATTATTGTCACATAAAATCACTTATTGCCGCATATGTAATACCTAATAATCTTATACTTATAGTACTTCTATAATAATATAAGCGAAAGTGTGTGTGTCTGTCTGTCTGTCCGCGATAGGTACCGCCCCCAGTGCCCCAATCCCCTCATATGGCACAGTTTTGGAACCAGCTCGACCAGGGGAAGGTTTTAAGCCCACTTATGAGTGATCCGATCACATGTTTATTTTTTTTAGCAGCCTATTAGCGAGAATTGTGAAAAAAAAGTGGGTTGCGAGAGTTGAGGAAACCTTGATGTAGGGTGATGGGTAATGGGTGAGTGAATGGGTGGGGTGATGGGTGAGTGAATGGGTGATGGGTTGAGGAATAGATGGGGGGTGATGGGAAATGGGTGTGTGGTGAATGGGTGAATGGGGTGGGGGGTGATGGTTCAATGGGTGAGTGAATGGGTGGGGTGGTGATGGGTAATGGGTGAGTGAATGGTTGGGGGTGATGTGAATGGGTTGGCGTTAATACATACAATCATGATTTCAGGAAAGCTAGAAGGGGCTATCTGGAGCGTCTGTGTTTGGTGGGCCTTTGGCCCACCAATAGTCCTCCGCAGGAGCTAGCCAAAAAGTCCGCCCGGTGGTCGGCTTTGCGGCTATAAATACATAATATTGGAAAGTATATTGTTAACATATCTCTTAATCCCTCCAGATTAGGAATGTATAAAAATTCCTCTAAGGTTGAGCGAAAACACAGGTGTACCCATGTCTTCAATCTGACCGCCAACCTCCTCGCTGCCCTTCCTTCCAAAACAAACCAGTTATATGGTAAACGAAGGTCTGCCGTTCGTCGTTCGTCGCCTCTAACCGCCTTAACTCGTACGGGCCCTGCCCCCCCCCCCCCCCCTCTCTCTCTCTCTCTCTCTCTCTCTCTCTCTCTCTCCTCTCTCTCTCTCTCTTCTTCCCCTCTCTCATCTCTCTCTCTCTCTCTCTCTCTCTCTCTCTCTCTCTATCTCTCTCTCTCTCTCTCTCTCTCTCATTTTCATAGTTCTTAAAGAGTGCTTAGGCTCTTACTATTACCTGATTTTAATGCTTTTGTCGGCATGGTCAAAACAATGTATTACAAGCTGCTTGTCAGTCGATGTTTGGTTGTAGCCTAAAGCCCCGTCCTCTGTGCCTCATGACGCGCGCTGTGTAAAGCCGGGTACACACTAGGGCTGGGCAGGAACCGTTAATTTTGGAAACCGCAGGTTTCCGGTTCCATAGACTCTCTGAATCGTTGGAACGGTCCGGAACCGGGTCCGGTTAATAATAATAATAAAAAATATATCAAATAAAAAATACAAAAACTAAAATTAAAAAATATATAAATAAAAAAAAAATAAAAAAAATAAGTAAATAAAAAAATCAATAAATATATATAAAAAAATAAGTACAAATATAAATAAAAAAAAAATAAAATATAAATTAGAAAATATTATATATATATATTATATATATATATATATTATATATATATATATATATATATATAATTATATAATTAAAATTTATATATATATGTAACTTTATGTATATATTTATTTATATATAATATAAATATATATTTATATAATATAATTTTATTATATATATATATATATTATATATAAATATATATATATATATATATATATATAATAATATATATATATATTATATATATATAATATATATATAAATTATTATATTATTAATTTAGTCTTTGCGGTAGGGCCACTGCCTATGAGTCATATTATTAATACAAATACAAGGCTTCATTTACCTGAAAAAAGTATCCAAGTTACCCCAACACCTGTGCCGTTCACGTTGTCCACATTTCGTCTCTACAGTTGTCCACTTTTGGGTCTCTACCAGTTGTCCACATTTCATGGCATGGGATGGCATGGGGGGGGGCCATGCGGTCATGCCCCCCCTTTTTCAAAGAATATATAATAATAAATAAATATATTCATCGAACGAAAACATTTTTTTTAAACATTTTGTTTATCCTTGCCATTAATACTTATTTATATTAAAGTATTCGTCCAGACTCATTTTTTCTTTGCATAAGTAGTTGAATGTTCATTCAAAATACCTACCCAATCCACACAAAACAATTCATTTCTTCACCTTATTTCCGTGAAAACACGACTTTTGTATAGCCGTTTTGTTTTGGGTTTTCCCCCCACTTTTCAAATTTCTGGGTAACGCCACTGATAGTTTCCGTCAAGTCATGTAGATTACTGAGGAACCGTTAAGGGGGAACCGGTTCCAGAATCGGAACCGGTTCCCAGCCCGTCATGGCGGAACCGGTTACAGAACCGGTTCCAGAAACCGGTTCTCGCCCAGCCCCAAATAACACACACGCGAACAGAACAAACCCTATCGTAACAAGGCCGTGTTGCGCGACGAAGATACTCGTAACAAGGTGTGGAAAGTTGAGTCTGTAAAGGCGGCGTCACACTAGCACTTCTCCGTCTTTTTAGACGAACTCCGTTGGTTTTTTCTCTCTCTGACTAGTTAGTCCGTCTGAATCAGTCAGTCTGAGTCAGTCGATCGTGATCGTCTTGATATGGAAAAGTTGAAGTCAACTTTCTTAGTCAAATAAAAATCATAGTAATTACTTTAAAGATATTCGATATAAATCAGTAATTTTTTTCAAATTATAATTAATACATTTGAAAGTATTAAAAATATTCACGTGACTATTGTACATGTAGATACATTTAAAAAGCCCGGTTTATATAAACAGCCAACAGTCTCTCGCATGACTCGATGTTGTTGTTGTTCTTCTTCTTGTGACCTTTTCTGCTTATTATCGCCTTGTAGGTCGTCTGTCAAGCTCGTTGTGTTTCTTTTCAAGACACACTCAAAATTTGTTTCTCACTCTTCAAGACTTCAACTAAGATTATAGACGAAATGCTGTGGACACGTAGGGAGCTCAGAAGAATTTATCGTTGAATGCATACGCGTGGCCACCCTCTAGCTTGTCTTGGGACCACAGAGACTTGTACACCAAGAAGGCCTTGATATTCTTTGGTCTTATCTAGGTCGATATTAGGTCTACTACTGATAAATAAACACATAATTAAGTGTTATACCAGCAATAGCTTGCCCTGGCGTCGGAGCCCTTTTTTGTTTTCATGCAACAGCTGACTGGTAGTGCAGGCGAACGATGTGTGTGTGTGACGGTTTGCAGTCAAAAAATTGTTAGTTATGAGAAAGTTGCAGAAAAAAACTAGACGGAAAAAGTGCTAGTGTGACGCCGCCTTAACCCAACCTCGTCGCTTCGCGAACTTTCATGCGTCCCCCCCGATCAGTCTGAGTCAGGGTTTTCCATGTTGGAGGTTGTACTGACAATGGAAAATTACCTGTCTCAGCTGCCGCGTATATTTATATACATTACACTGGGTAACAGCCAAAAAAATCGTCAGGGGTTTCTCAGTTGATTTAGACTAATTTAGGTGTTCTGAGTCCGAATATCACATTGATTTTGCTCTATCAGGTCAACTTTTTGAGATACAGCCATAGGCCTACCTGACGAGCTATACATATGCTAATATCAGGGGTTTTGAGTTCAATCATATTTTTCTTGAAGAATAATCGAATTACAATGACAGCACGAATAAAGGGAAACAAATAGCCAACAAATCAATGCCACTGTCTCCATTAACTTTTNCGATTTCAAACATATGTTTTTTTACCCATGTTATCATACAGTGAAGAGGAGAAAGGAAATAAGATGGTGGCAGTCAGTTATACTCAAGAAAATGGAATACGTGGTGGGGAAATTTAATCGCAGGGAGAGAGAGAGAGAGAGAGAGAGAGAGAGAGAGAGAGAGAGAGAGAGAGAGAGAGAGAGAGAGAGAGAGAGAGAGAGACAGAGAGAACAGAGGAGACAGAGGAGAGAGAGGAGACCGGTTGACGGCTGTAGCCAGTTGATCGCGTCGAACACACGTCCAGTGGCGTCACCGCGGGGGGCTAAGGGGACTTAGCCCCCCCAAGTCAAGGACTCAGCCCCCAAAATTGCTTAACTAATTAATTGATTGGTTAATATTAATTGGTTAACACAGGACGGGAGGCAGGTTAAGGCAGTGGGAGCCAGGGTAAGGCAGTGGGGGCAGGGTACACAGGACGGGGGGCGGGTTAACACAGTGGTAGTAGGTTAAGGCAGTGGCTGCCAGGGTAAGGCAGTGGGAGGCGGTTAAATCGGCTTTAGTTACTTTATCATGATCATGTACTTTATTCTGTTTAACTACAGTACCCCACGTATCTGTTTTTTGTGCAATAAGGGAAATACCTTGAATATATTGTAAGTTTATATATATATATTTTTTTCATTATCAAGAAAAAACCTTACTGAGAAACAAACCAAAAACTACATTGTGCAATTCCTTTGTTTTTGTTAGTAGAGAGAGAAAAATGGCTATTATTTGGTAAAAACAGAATAAAAATTTTCTTAAAATATCAATTTAGTTAATATGTATGATGCATGTATAACTCTTTTAATTTATGTGTCACGTAATTAAAGCTTTTCCACTTGCTTCTCTTTTTTGGGCCTCAAATTACCCTGGAACTGATTAATTTTCAAAATTACCCCCCGACCCCCCAGCTGGATAGGCTCGCTGCGCTCGCCCCTCACCACCCCGGGGCTAAAGCCCCTCAATTTTTTTTTCCCTGGTGACGCCACTGCACACGTCCCGTCCACACCATTGCGTAAACCCCACCCTGTAACTCCTTTGATGGGGACGCGCAATACCGACAATTGGTGGATCGGAAGCGAACCCCGACGCGTAACATATATGTTCGCTCGGGTGTTACGCAGTGACGTTACGAGGTCCCGTCCACACTGGGGTTTTTGTTACACCCACGAGTTACGTTACGATGTTCTGTTCGCGTGTGTGTACCCGGGTTAACGTGCTGGTGTTGAAAATCGAGGTTCGCGCACTGCTCAGCTGTTCCAGCTGGACCGATTACATGGATGTGCACGTTGAGGCAAGATTCACAGAGGGTGCTCCGGGCCGCACTAACATGTTGTAATCTTACACGGCATTATCAAACTACGGCAATATATAAGAAAACTGAACCCTAACATAATCTTCACGAGACTACTGCGTGTCATGAATAAAAAAATTATTCTTTTTTTTTCATCTTGGCCTATAGCGGGTGTAGGCCCCTGAGGTCTAGGGATGGGATGGTAGGCCCTGGAGGTTCACTTGAGGGCTGTGATGGTTGGCCCTCGCCCGTGGTGGCGCAGGCAGGATTTTTTTTAGTGACCGCCTGTAATTAGAGGCTCATGCTGCCGCCCCCCCGTGTCCCCCCGATACACTCGCAATCAAGGTAGAGTTATGGGCAGCATGTGGGTGTTCTTTGGGCCCCTCGACGGTGCATAAATATTTTAAGTGGATTTACCGCCTCCCAAATACAGTAAACTCTATCTAAAAAAAAATATGGGAGCAAAGCGAAATAGTGCATGCACATTTTTACCTCACCTTTTTTTTATTCAAGTCCTTGTTCTTCCTTTAATTTTGCTTGCATTGAATTTTCATTCACTGTCTCGGTATCAGCACACTTTTTCTATTCTGATGGTAATGCAACGCCCCAATGTAAAAATAAGTAGGTGGTCAAAAATTGCAATGAACATAAAAATTGTGAAGGAAAGTCGCTTCCCCCGCCATGGCGTGAAGCACGCAGTCTGGACTCTCAGGTGGGCATTCAATACATCCACCTGCCTCGTGCCTCTCTGCATGAGGCACAGTGTGGACGGGGCTTAACAAGTAAAAATGAACATGCATGAGTAACATTATTAATTCCCATAACAATATTAAAAAAAACCAGCCCGTTGTAGACATCTTGCTTTCATTCCTGTCATCCTTGGTCTCACTTAACGTTCAGCGACCAGCCTCAATCTAATATAGCAACAACCCCTCCCCCCCAACACTCAGAGGAGCAGTCATTATGCTGAGCTTATCATACAGATAATGCCTGTTAAGGCTGAAAGTAAAATATGCCAAGCAGTGGCTCGATCACCATGTTGCAGGTCACGCCAAGTCGCGTCACTGGCGGTAAGGGAAAAATTGATGTGTAATCCTGATAAAAAACTGTTCATTGTGGGAATATTGAAACATAATCTTGGTTTCCTTGATAATTTTATAAACAGATATAAAGGTTTACATTGACAGCGTGTTATAATGCTCGGGGCTGGACTAGTGGCACCACGTGTGTACGAAGTACGTTTCAAGGCGATGTTGTGGCAGGGCAGGGCAGGGAGTTTTTTAGTTTAGTTTTAGTTTATAGAGTTTATTGCCAAATAACAATTATATACATGAATAATTACACATTTTATAAGCATTAGTCTGCTGAGCATGAGCTCCTTAGCAAACATAAAGTCTGTTAACATCATATAAATACGTATACGATGACGGCAATAATTTACAAATAAAGATTTACATACAAAAAATATAAACTCAGTGACATGTTTTCAAAAATGTACCTAATTTTCAGGAGCACAAATTTACTGTATTTCTATTTTTATTCTATAACACCTGACTTTGCAAATTATATAATAATGTTTAAGTTTAAATTTAAATGAATTGAGATTAGTTGCTGTTTTGATATCATCTGGTAATGCGTTCCAACATCTCGGGCCAAAACAATATATAGAAAATTTATACAGTGTTGTTCTTGGTTGTGGACATACAAGTTAACATTGTTACCTCTGGTACCTAGGCTGTGCTGAATCATTCTAAATATTTTTCTGTTGTGACTATTATCATTTAAATCATTATAAACAGTGAGAAGACAAAAATATTTAAGTAGTAATTCAAATTTTAGTAACTTAACACATTCAATGAGTTAGTCATGTTTCCTTCTATATGTTATGGTTCTGATCAATTTCTTCTGAGTGACAATATTTCCTTTACATTTGACGGCCACGCACAACCCCAGATGGACACACAATATATAATAATAGGATAACACAGGGAATAATATATACTTTTCAAAGCATCAGTTGTTAGATTGTAACAATTTTGTATAATATTCCACAAGTTTTTGACATTTTAAGCAGACTGATTGAATATGATTTTTCCAATTCAAGTTTTTCATCTATGATAACACCCAAAAATGTTGTACATGCAACCCTCTTAAATTCACACCTATTCATATATACTGGACCCATGTTGTATACTACAGATCGATTTTAAAATAGTATATAATTAGTTTCTTTTAAATATTTAACCCTTAATTTGTTAGCTGAAACCCATTTACTATTTTTTCTAATTCAATATTTAACACAGCATTCAAGTGATCTAAGTTGTTATCCTGTAAGAGCAGATTGGTGTCATCTGCATAAAGAACATAATTAAATTTATTACTGGCATTTGAAATATCATTTATAAATACCAAGAACAACAATGGGCCCAGTAACTCCCCTGAGGTACTGAGGTACTCCCCTGTCAACAGTTTTCAGCAATGATGTTTTCTTGTTACAATATATAGCTTGTTTCCTATTTGTCAAATAACTTGAAATAACTTTAATGGTGTTCCTCTTATTCCTATATTATTTAGCTTATCTATTAATATTTTATGGTCCATTGAATCAAATGTTTTAGATAAGTCCATGAATATGCCTGCAACATAATGTTTTCTTTCCAGATTACTATAAATTTCACTTGTGAATTTTATTATGGCTTTCTCTGTTGACTTGTTATTGCGAAATCCATATTGATTATCAGATAATAATTTAAAATCTTCCAAGAACCCTTTGAATCTATGAACAATAGCTTTTTCAAAAACTTTACTAATCGAGGGTAAAATAGATATGGGTCTATAATTATTTTCATCATCATCATCACCAGATTTAAATATTGGTATCACTTTAGCAATTTTATGTTTGTCCGGAAAGCATCCTTGCTGGAACCATAGATTGATTATGTGGGTGAGAGGGACATCAATGTAATGTGCAGTAAGTTTGGAGCAGTTTTGGTGGAATTTCATCACATCCTGGTGCTGTGTTTGTTTTTATAGATTTTAAATATTGATTAACCTCTTCCCTAGTAACAGGATACAGGTAGAAAAGAATTTCCATGGATTATTGAAAAATTGAGAGTAAGAGTTTTGTTGTGAACTTGTTTGTTGCGGTGGGATCCACTTTTTTAAAGAAATGTTCATTAAAAATATTTGCAGTGAGGCCATTATTATTTTTCAGTTCACAATGATTGACCTTTTTTCTGCCCATTAGACTATTTATTGTATTCCAAATTGATTTATTATTACCTTGTGTTCACTCTTAAATTTGTCTTGAAAATATTTGTTTTTTTGCAGCTCGAAGTAGTGTTACCAGCTTGTTCCTGTAAGCTTTATATCTTGGTCCATATGACAATGGCCATTTTGATGCCAACCTTTCAGTCTGTGTTTATCCTGGATACTAGTTTTTCAATGCTGCAGTTATTATAAGGGCTTCTTTCGTTTTTGACGTTAACTTAAATTTTTCTTAATGGAAAACAAGATAAATATGTATTTTTATAAAACCTGTGAAATTTATCATATGCGTCATTTGCGTCGTTAATATTTATAATTTGCAACCAGTTTTTCGCTTGATATTTCTTCTGTAAAATAAATTTATATTTACGACGCAATTTATGTCAGAAAAACATCTTCTTTCTACATATGCATCACACTTATTTACAACTTTTCTAAACTGAGAATATGCTGCAAAATTATCTGTTATATCAGTATATACTATGTAATTGTTATTTTCCAAATGGAGGTCCAAATATGATCTATTAATGAGGCACAGTTTTCAGTCACTCTCGTGGGTTTTGTTGTTAGTGGGGAGCAGCCATGTGAATACATAACGTTAATGAAGTCAAAGACTCCTGATTCAGTTGCTTTTAGTAAATTTAAGTTCCAATCCCCCAGAAAAAATTTTTGTTGTACTTTTTTCTCGCTGTATAATCAAATATTGTCTTTAAAGCATTAATAAATTCAAGCATGTTCCCCTTTGGCGGCCTATAGACAGATGCAAAAAAGTTGGTTTCCTTACCATTATTCACTTGTACACATACACACTCAAAAATGGTTCCATCATACAACACACTCCTTAATGATACAAGAACTATACCTACTGGATATATATATATTATATATATAATACACACACCTCCACCTTTCCTATTTCTGTTAATTGCGTACATATTATAACCATTTAAGCATACAATGCTTCGATGTTATTATCTAACCTAGTCTTTGAGGACCCCATAACATCAATATATCCTTATCGGTTAAACACTGATCAATTAATATTTGGAGATTACTAGTCAGACTTCTAATGTTTCATACTTAATACCGAAAATACATCAACTTCACTTAATTTTGCTTTAACATCATTTAAATATATATACTGTGAAAATGTATGTGTCATGTTCCCCATATCAATAATAAATGCTGTAGCTGGACTAGTGGCACCACGTGTGTACGAAGTACGTTTCAAGGCGAAGGTTGTGGCAGGGCAGGATGGAGTAGGTGGTAGACTGATCACGGGGCGGCGGGCGGCAGGCGATGTGTGGCGTGGGTGGTGGTGCTTCTGTGCTCTGCCACCACCGGTCCTTGGTTGTAGTTTCTTTATCTGTCTCCTTATCCCAGACCATCCCACCATCTCACTAATAATAAAAATACGCTCGTTTTAGCGGGTATTGCTGGTAAATTATAGTTCACTGTAGTACTCTGAGAACCAGATGTAAGTGTAAGATTAATGAGGTGAATTATGAAAAATAGGCATCCAATGTCACAGCGGCTGGTTAGATGCCCCATTTCTCAAACTTTCCGTATTAACCTTTATACTCAGCTCAGGTCTACAGGGTACTACAGTGAACTACAATGAACTATAATGAACCGCGCAATACCCACTCGTTACTTTATTGACATGGTCGAACGGTCTGGGATAGGCGGACGATAAGGTCGCTACACCTGTACTTCCTTCGCCTCGGCTCACCCTGACGTCTCGTAGGAATCTCATTGTTCGTCATTGCTCGTAGTGGTTCAGCCAGCGCCACCGAATTATCTGCATAAGATAAGAAGTTACCCACCACCATTAAACCATCATCCATCATAAGTATAACATGAACCCATTCAGTCACTATTACGCTATACACTTCCCTCCCTGATATACTAATAACACAAGACACATCCAAAACATTCACAACAATTATTCATATAATCTGAACAAATCAATGAGTGATTATTAGTGTTGTGTGTGTGTGTGTCATTCACCCATGGTCTTGTCCACGCGAGCTGGCTCGCGATCGCCAGTTTTCACCCTCTCAGTGCGAGCTTGGAGCTCATTATTACCGATCTTTGGGCAATGCTGGGACCTCACACACCACACACACACACGTGTGTGTATGTGTGTTTGTGTGTGTGTGTGAATGCGTCTTCATGAAATAGGTTTGCGTATTCCCTGGGCTCGCAGCCCCCGAACCATCACAGTCATAAAAAACATAAGGAAGTTACTAGAGGCCGAGAGACCTACACTTGTAGTTCTTATTACTTAATTCATACCAACATCCGACTTTCATCCCCATCCATGAAAATTTCATTCAAGGATGGCAAGACAATTTAATTGTCTAGCCTTCTTTCAAAACTCACTATTGACTCGGCACTAACTACCCGATGACTGAGTCCTTTCCAATAATCTACTCCCCAATTTTTTAAACCAATTTCTCCCTTTTTTAAATTTATGTTTTTTTCCAATTTGAATCAGTTACTTGTTCTAACCCCTATTACTATCCATAAGAACTTTTTCCTACATCTACATCATCTCCATCTTATTGTATCCCTTTACCCACTTAAATACTTCTATCAGATCACCCCGTTCTCTTCGCCTCTCGAGTGAGTGTAAATATAATAGCTTCAATCTCTTCTCATAACTCATTACGCATCCCATGTATCATTTTGAACATCTTTCTCTGCACTGATACTAACAAGGCTATATCCATCCTGTAATATGGAGACCAAAACTGAACCGCATAGTCTAGGTGAGGTTTGACTAGACGCAGTTGTCCCCAACCCGCGGCCCGCGGGCCACATGCGGCCCACGAGGCCATTCAGTGCGGCCCGCCAGATCATTTCCTTTTGGTCA
Organism: Chionoecetes opilio; assembly: GCA_016584305.1. Classification (NCBI taxonomy): domain Eukaryota; kingdom Metazoa; phylum Arthropoda; class Malacostraca; order Decapoda; family Majidae; genus Chionoecetes; species Chionoecetes opilio. Next base: position 39,311 of record JACEEZ010023579.1, read on the forward strand.
TCGGTGCGGCCTTCCATCATTCCAAACGTGTGTTGAAACATCTTTTTTCTCAAGAGCGTGTTTTAGGATAGGTTAAGTTATGGTTAGGTTAATTGGTTAGTTCAGGTTAGGAGGTTAGGTTGAGTATATTTTTATACGAGTTTAGTCTTCTTATCTTAGTCTTCTTTTCTCTTTGCAGATGGCTTCCCCTTCTAAGAAACGAAAGTGCGAGGATGAAAAGCGTGTTTTCAACAGCGCGTGGGCGCGCTACTTCTTTGCCGAGCGAAAGGGAAAGCCCCTGTGCCTCATCTGTCATGACATTTTGTCCGTGTGCAAAGAATACACTGTGAAGAGGCACTTAAAAACACTTCACGCCAAATACGCAAAGATGACCGAGGAGGACAGGAAGGAGGAGGTGTCTCGCCTGTCCTCACTTCTGGAGAAGCAGACAACGCTAACGCTGTTCAAGAAGGCCTTTTCAACGTCAGTCGGAGCAAGCAACACTCGTGCCAGCTACCGGGTTGGTCGCCCGGAGCCTGAAGCCCTTCGCCGACGGAGAGTTCATCAAGGAGTGTATGATGGCCGCTGTGGAGGACGTCTGCCCGGAGAAGAAGGGGGTGTTCAGTCAGATCAGCCTCTCCGCCTCCACCATCGCCCGCGGCGTCGGGGAGATGGCCTACGTTCGCTCTACCCTGCGGGAACGTTGTCAAGGTGTGCGCTACTTCTCACTGGCCTTGGACGAGTCCACGGATGTGAAGGACACTGTCCAGCTGGCGATCTTCTTCCGTGGAGTGACAGACAACCTGGATGTAGTGGAGGAGTTCCTGCAGCTCGTCCCGCTCAAGGGTACCACCACCGGTGCCGATGTCCTCTGTGCAGTGTTGAAGTGTGTGGACGAAATGGGATTGGACTTGGCCAAGTTGTCCGCAGTGACCACCGACGGTGCCCCAGCCATGGTTAACTCCACGAAGGGATTTGCTTCGCTCCTGACGAAGCACTGCCGCGACATGGGCCATCAACAGGACATTGTGCGATTTCACTGCATTGTGCACCAAGAAGCCTGTGTGCCAAGTCTGCGACGCTGTCTGACGTCATGAGCGTCGTGGTGAAAGCAGTGGAACTTTGTGTTGGCAAGAGGACTCACCACACAAGGTTCCGGGCGGGATCTGCTTGCCGATGCCAAGGCGGAGTATGGCGACCTGGTCTACTTCTGCGACCTGCGCTGGCTCAGCCGCGGCTCTATGCTAAAGCGTGTCTTCGACCTCAGAAAGCAGCTGTCGGAATTCTTGTCCTCCAAGGGAGCTGAATTCCCGCAGTTTGAGGATGCCGCCTGGGTCGCCGATCTCGCTTTTCTGGCCGACCTGACCACTCACCAGAACAACCTGAGCCTTCAGCTCCAAGGCAGAGATATCCTCGTCCCGGACATGATGTCAAAGGTTCACGCCTTCGAGATGAAGCTCAAGCTATGGGAGTCTCAGCTGGAGAAGGAGGACTTCACCCGGACTTCACCCTCTTCTCGAAGTTGGCGTCAGTTAAGCCCACCAGCACAGACAAATACGTGGACGTCGTTGGGGACTTGAGGAAAGAGTTTGCCAGCCGTTTTGCTGATGTACGCGGCTACACCCCAGAGCTGAAGCTGTTCAGCGCACCCTTCGACGCAGACCCAGAGTGTGCCCCCGCTGACCTTTAGCTCGAGCTCATTGAGCTCCAGTGTTCTGACGAGCTGCGCTCAAAGTTCAACGGATCCTCCCCCCTCACCTTCTGGCAGGCTCAAGTTCGTACACGTCAATTGCCGACCCTGGTACATAACGCGATGAAAGTGTGGTCGATGTTTTGCGAACAGCTGTTTAGCAAGATGAAACTGACAAAATCGAAGACCCGTGCACAGCTCACAGATGACCACTTGAAAGACGTTCTCTTGCTGAGTGTAAGTTCCATTACCCCTGATTTTGATAAGCTTTGTGCTGAAAAATGTCACCAGGTGTCTCATTAATAAATCCTTTGAAATTTTGTATTCTGTAAATGTTGTGGAAATTATCCACCAACCACCCTCATAACAATTGGTTGAGTGGTGGTTTTGTTACCCCCCCTTGTGAGGGAGGTATTGTCTGCTCATCATAAGGGGTGCGTAGGGATGTATATATATAATTATAATGGTAATGGGTATTAATTAAGGTAATGTAAGAAAATGATAACTACTGGGAAAAGATAACTGAACATTCCCATTAGTATTAAGCATTTGCTCCTTAAATAATTAGCACCAATTGTGGCGGTCCACCCGCCGCCCACCAAAGGTGACACGTGTATCTGTGGTGGCCGCCTCCGTGATTATTCTAGCCACCGGAAATTTAAAACGTGACTAGGGATTATAGCGGGGCCTCGCCGCCGCCCACGAAGTCGGTACACTTCCAGACCCTCGCGGGAGTAACATCTCTTATTAAATATATGTGCTTGTATATATAAGTACACTCCAGACCTCCGTGAGAATAACATCTCTTATTAAATATATACGTGGATTTGTATATATGAGAGAATTGTATATAGACTCCTTGCACATAGTGTTAAAAAACAATAGGACGTGTTAAAATACGACACACTGATTATATCCGCCGCGTCAAGATAACTAGGTGTGAAAAGCTGACGCCATAACAATAACACCGCCTCCAGCCCTTCGACTCCGCCCTTCACCGGCAGCCTTGATCACGCGCGACCACTTTAGTCCTGGGGCTGAGGGGGGTCCTGTGTGCAATCATATGTCCCCTAATTTTAACTCTTGATCCTTGTAGGGGACAGGACCCCTAGGAGATTGAAAAAAACTTGGGTAGACATTCCAGATGTGGGGCAGAAAGGTGTAATTCAAGATGGCGTCCTATTTGGCCGCCGCGTCATTATAACCAGTATAACTCCCATGTGGAATTGTCCTAGAGTGATAAATTTGGTGTTTTTACCTAGGTTTTTGGGGTCAAGGAATCCAAGATCATTTGCAGGGTGAAAAAAGTACGGGATTTTTTTATTTATTTATTTACATATATTGCATAATATATATACATATACATATACATATGCACATACATACACATACACATACATACACATAAAGCCAGTAATAAATGAGTGGGCATCAGCCCCGCTGTACCGCAGCACAGTCAGGTCACAGGTGGGCGGGGCGTGAGGCCACTCCCGCTCCTTAGTGTTCATCGGGGGGTGGGGGGCACGCGCCACCTCCAGCAGCAGGTGCAAATTTTTCTGAAACGCCATACGAGGGCGGCCGCGCTTTCCGGGCCGACGCGCTGTCTGAGCTGCTCTGTAGCGGGGCAGGAAAGCAGGTAGTGGATCAGGGGATGGGGGGTCATATGAGGAACAGTGCTCACACGGCCGCTCCTCAAACCCGTCCCTCCAGCTCCTCCAGGGTTACGTAGCCAAGCCGAAGTCGGTGTAGAACGACCTCCTCGGCTCGGGACAGCTGCTGGCGCGGGCGTTACGGCTCGTTGTTGTTCGTGGCTTGTTTGTGCCAGGCTGCCTGCCTCGATGTCTGCACCAGCTGGCGATACTGTTGCTCTGCGGCACAGACGGCACGCGTCTGGCCAGTACCTTGGCCCTTTGGATGCTGGGTAAGACAGTCAAGGCCACCGCTGGATGTCTGGTGGCCTCCCGGGCCGCCTCATCGGCCGCCTCGTTTGCCACGGACGCCTATGTGGCTGGGCACCCAGTTGAACCTTACGCAGCGCCCCTGCGCGCGAGGCCCTGGATGTGGCCCAGGATGGCGGTGGTGAGCTGCACTGTTGTCCATCGGTGGTGCGGGGCTGCCGTAGGACCTGCAGGGCAGACATGGAGTCGGTGTGAATCACCACAACCTCCTCCTGTCGGCCCAGGGCGTACTGTAGGGCGCCTCTATCCCACCAGCTCCGTCTGCAGCGTGGAGCAATGGTCGGGTGTCCTCCAGGACAGCACCTCACCGCCCGTAACCACCGCAGCACCTGTCCGGCCTCTCTCAGGGTCAACGGAGCCGTCGGTGTAGTAGATAGCGACCGCGACGCTGCTGGAACATTGCGTGCGCCACCGCCGAGGCGACGCTGCTGGGAATTGGCGTGCGCCACCGCCTGCAGGGCGTGCTGCCTCAGCTCCTCCCGCGTGCACAACGCCTTTCGCGGCCGGCAGTGTGGCGATAATCACCTGGGCGGCAGAGGGCTGCCACGGTGGCGGAGCGACGTAGTTGACAGCGGGGCGGTCAGGTCCGTCCAGCAGCAGGTGGGTGTGGCCGGGGAGGAGGTGGATGGCGGCGTCTGCCACCCTCTGCAGCCAGGTGTTGCCCGGCGATAGGTCACGCTGCTCCTGTGGCAAGACCCTGCACAGCCTGTCCCGCGCGACAGACTCCCTTGCCTGGCAGAGGATCTTGGCCACCCGACAGGCCACGATCTGTCGAACCCTGGTGGCTAGGGGCACCAAACGTGCCCTCCGCCTGCATGACCCCGGGTCACTCTCAAAGCTCGGTTCTGAAGGACCTCTAACTTTCCTCTGCTGAGTGAGCGATAACGAGACAAGCACGGGCGCGCTGTAGTCTACAAGGGCGCGCACAGTGTGCACGTAGAAGAGGCGCAGCACTGATGACGTTGGCCCCGGCGTGTGTCCTCGTCATGGCCCTCATGACGTTGAGCCTGGTCTCAGCCCTCTCCCTCAGATACTTGACCTGAGTAGTGAAGTGGAGGCCCCGGTCAAGCCACATTTCCGAGGTACTGGAAGGCGTGGGTCCCAAGCCAGCCTGATGCCCTGTATCTGTAGAGGACAGACCGGGGGGGCAGCGGCCTTGAACACCATGGCCTTGGACTTCTCAGCCGATATCTTGAGACCCAGCTCTCTGCAACTGACCAGGTCAAGGGCTTGCTGGGTCAGAGCCACCCGGTCACCCCGGCCAGTGACGACCAGGACCAAGTCGTCGGCGTAGCTGAGAAGTGCCGTGCCCTCCCGGAACGGCAGGCCGACCAGCTGCTCCATCAGGAGGTTGAAAAGGGTGGGGCTTAGGACGTAAACAATCCATCGTTTCAATGCCATGATTTCCTCGGTTTAACACTTGGACCAGGTATTTCTCGGCATTGTGCACACAGTCCTGCACATTCGTCTGTGCCCCTCCAAAGTCCTTTAGGTACAGAACAGGTTCTGCTTTGATACCAGCAGATTTCGTGCCAAATTTGCTCGTAATGTCACAGCCAGTTAGTGCATGCATCGCGGGAAGGACTTCACACATTGGTCTTCCAACCTTGTCAGCTATTACATGGCGAGCGATAAATCGTGTCCTGTCTCCAACTCCCTTGTCTGAGCCAAAGTTCACGGAGTCCATTTGCTGCGAAAATATGATAGAAATACATTGCAACTACGAACACCAGTATCGCTAGACAGAATTACAATCCGTGTGCAATTACTTCTGACGGCATGAAGAGCATGTGGGATGATACGTATCAGCCTCTTCATGGTCCGAGTCCAGTTCTGGGTGTTGGCTTACTATTCCATTCCTGATCGACTGGGTTTGTGTTGAGGTTTCGTCTCCCACTATCCGACTCAATACAATGTGAACATCTACGGATTCTGCAGTAAAGTGGCCAATCAGCCATCCTTTCATGAGCTGTTCTAGTTTGGCTTTGTTTGCTGCGATGCCAGAAACTATCATATCTTGGTAACTCTTCTAGTGTGATGTTACGACAGACTGGGGTTCTGAGTTCGTCTGATACG
>JACEEZ010023581.1:0-45000 GCA_016584305.1 Chionoecetes opilio
AGAATGTGAGAATAATTGGAAAAAAAAAGAAAAATTTTAAAATGAAAATGTGAATATAAACAGGGAGGAAATTAAAAGATGAAAATGAGAGAATTGAGGAATGGAATGATACAGAGGAAAAAAGAGAAATGAGAACGAGGACGAAGAGATGAGACGGAAGAGAGAGGGGAGAGAGAGAAGAGAGAGGAGAGAGAGGAGGAGAGAGAGGAAGAGAGAGAGAGAGAGAGAGAGAGAGAGGAGAGAGAGAGGGGAGTCCGGTGAATGGCAGTAATCAAGTGAATGAATAGAGTCAGCGAGCGGAGGTCTTGAAGAGAGAGAAAGGGAGGCGAGGGAGAAAGTGAAGACTGGGTGAAGGAGGAGAAAGAACCAACTGAGCAACTAAAAAAAGATGAAAAGCGAGAAATAATAGAAAAAGAATGAGGTAGAGCGAAAAATGATAACCACCATTAGTAACAAGGGTAACAGAAAAGAGAAAAGAGAGAGAGAGAGAGAGAGGAGAGAGAGAGAGAGAGAGAGACGAGAGAGAGAGAGAGAAAAGGGAGAGAGAGAGAGAGAGAGAGAGAGGAGAGAGAGAGAGAGAGAGAGAGAGAGAGAGAGAGAGAGAGAGAGAGAGAAAGACGTTAATATTAGTAAGACTTAATACAATCAGATGATCTTAAAATAATATTGGAGTTCCGACATGACAGATTACGTGAAAAAGGAAAAGGAAGATCGGGAAAGAAGATGAAGAAAAAAAAAGAGAATAATAATAAGAAAAAGTACACGATGATGATGATGAATAAAAAGATCAAAATATAGAAAAAGAAAAGCTTGTATGATTGTTTATATAATTAACCCCTTCACACCCAGATCTTTCCATTAATATATAAAATCGTCTGTTATTAGCCATGAAATTACAAAAAGTAACTCAATATACCAAATTAGCTAGTGGACAAGGATACTAAACAGGTCATATCTATAAAATATTGCTTATATTAACTAAAAATCGTCTAATGGTACCCCAGATTACAATGGAAATTAAGTTCTGGGTCTCAAGGGGTTAAGAACGCTATAAATTTATCTCATCGTCACAGCCATGTATTGAAGAACGACAATGTAGGTTACGCCGGATCATGTCTTTATTTTAGTGAAGCTAATAAGCTTGTTAAGACTTCCAAGTGTTCCTAGAATGCTATCAAGAGTTACCCTGAAAATCATGCAGGTAATTAGCATTGTATGATTTATACTTGTCTGTCCGTTTGTTTGCTAATTTGTGTATATATGCATTTGTGTGTGTGTGTGTGTGTGTGTGGGTGGGTGGGTGGGTGGGTGGGTGGGTGGGTGGGTGGGTGGGTGGATGGGTGGGTGGGTGGGTGGTGGGTGGGTGGGTGGGGGTGGGGTGTGTGTGTGTGTGTGTGTGTGTGTGTGTGTGTGTGTGTGTGTGTGTGTGTGTGTGTGTGTGTGTGTGTGTGTGTGTGTGTGTGTGTGTGTGTCATTCTCTCTCTTTCATTTACAAATTGGCTACTAAATGTTATATACATTGTTTTACTACAAGATTACGTGCAATATTTCACAAATTGAAACAAACAAAGAAAGATAAAAAAAAGATAACACAAAGAAAAAATTTATAGACAAGGAACACAGGAAGCTCGATAATAGTAGAAACACAGGAGCGAATAAAATTTCTCACGAAAGAAAGAAAAAAATCCACCTCGTAAGAAATTAGTAGTGACGTAAAACAGGAAATGAGGTTTGGTGGTAAAAGCAAGAAGTATTTTTGTAACATGCTTAAATCTTTAAGTTAGAATTAAAAAAGGAAGGCGAGAGGTAAGTAGTTCTTGTTGACATTTAATGGCCTTGTTAATACATAGAAAATATATACATTGTGGGTGATAGGACCGGAAACATATTACGAAAACATGACTGAAAATCTGAATAAATTGTGGCTGTAGCGGTGTGAGTAAAAGTAAAAATATAAGCAGTAGTAGTAGAAAGAGAAGGAACGGTGGTAGCAAAAATATAAGCAATAGTAGTAAAAAGAGAAGGAGCGGTGGTATAACTAATAGTAGTAGTATAAATAATAAAAGTGGTAGTAGTAGTAATAGTAAATGTAGTATAGTGTAGCATTCTTCTCTTTAGTTTTTTGTTATTCTTAATAATAATAATAATAATAATAACAGTAATAATTTTATTCTCGCCCGGAGGCATACAGACAAAAAACAAAGCAACAAGAACAAGCTAAGGAGTAAACTTAAGTACTAAAGCAAAAATAAAAAACAAGAACAAAGTACAGGCAAATTAGGGGACATACTATCAAAGTACATAGAAAAGCATACATGGACACCTGTGCTACCCCACATTCTGCACAAACAGCAGACCCAGCCACCGCTGTTGCATAGGTCCACATACATAGGCCGAGCTCTGCCTGACAGAGGTGATGATGGAGTTCGTAGAGAACTCCATCCTACTCCTTAAACTGAACACGGAGTGTCGACGGATCACATCCAGATTGTTCATCCCGTTCCTAGCGAAAGCCAGGGACGAGCTGCACCACCTGGGCAGCCCCAGAAGCCTCTTAAGGATGTCATTGTGACAGACCTTAAGGCGGTTCATAGTGGCCACCTTGTACTCGCTGTACACAGCGAGTTGCAGTATATAGAGTAGCAGTGACTCCTGAATAACTCCATCTTCACCTCTCTGCTACAGTAGGAGAATTTCCTCTGTAGAGTATTTCCCACGACAAGAAGCTTGGTGGTATGCTTGATGATATCATCATCATCAGTCATGTCGTGGATTGGTGGAACATGGCCTAAGTATGCGAATCTATCCACAAAAGTGAGGGCAGACCCACCGAGCCATGCTGTTTTCAGGTAATTCACCTGAGCGCGTGCCGGTGATACTACCATGCACTCTGTCTTAGTGGTGTTGTAGACAATGTCATGCTTGGCAGCATACACCTGACACACATTGAGAAGGTCCTGCAACGCATCCGCAGTGGGTGCGATCAGTACCATATCATCAGCATAGCTCAGTGAGTTGATGCCCCCATCATGTATGTGGCAGCCGATACCTGTATCACGAAGGTTGGCACTGAGATCATCCGTGTACACATTGTACAGGTAGGGGGATAAAATCCCCCCCTGCCGAATACCATTGGCAGTACTAAAGGACAACGAGAAGGAATTACCCCACTTAACAGTAAATTCCTGGGTAGTGTACCAGTACATTAATAAATTAACAATATACCCAGATGTACCCCTGACGAGAAGTTTATGAAAGAGCTACCAGTAATTGTTAATGTTAATGTTACTCACGTTTTTCGTTTCACTTCTTTAGTTAGACGAGTGAAAATATGATGTCCAAGAAGATATTTCTGTATTTTTGACAGAGGCAAATAACAGTAAATACCCTTGTCAATATTGTTATATGTAAGGTGAAGAAATTCATGAATACTCTTCGTATTTCTATGTAGGTCTTTTTCAAACAAATGACAATTAAGTACTTAATATATCTGGTGCAAACATCAATTTATATTTCAAACAGATTAAACAAGATAAGTGAACAATACACAAAATGATTCTCTTGTTGGTCTCCCTCCCTCTCTCCCTCCAAAAGTCGGAAAAAATACAAAAATATCTTCTCCCTAGAATTTATAAACGAGGAAAACATGTTTTGAGTTTGGTATTTTCAGTCAACATCGACACAAGTCTCAATAATTGGACAATTTCATAACACAGTATGAAAGACGATGTGTGGGTACTTCTTGCTTCCCATGGCTCTCTCTCTCTCTCTCTCTCTCTCTCTCTCTCTCTCTCTCTCTCTCTCTCTCTCTCTCTCTCTCTCTCTCTCTCTCTCTCTCTCTCTCTCTCTCTCTAAGCTCCCTGACTTAACAAATCAACGCCACATCATCTCACTCCATTTCCATTTCTTTCCGCTATTACTTTCTATCAATGTTCGTCTTTGTTGCCACCAGATTCTCGTTTTTTTCTGTATTTCATCTATTGCCGTCTGTTTACCTGTCACCCTCCACCTCTTCTTCCTCCCAATTCACCTGTACAGCTTCCCCACCCTTTCCTTGTAATCTTCCTTTGCCCTTCTCTCGATCCCCTTCCTTCCCTTCCCTTCATGTAATACCCACGTTTGTCAGTCGTCCATGGGGCTATACACAGTTTTTCTATGGACGCAGTTTCCTGTATAGCTTTGTTTTTATGCGTCTACACACACACACACGCACACACACACACACACACACACACACGCACACACACACACAACACACACACACACCAAACTACGCATGCAAATACGCATCCGTAAGCATGTATACATGCTTACGGATATAAACAATTAAGCAGACACAAACTCTCTCTCTCTCTCTCTCTCTCTCTCTCTCTCTCTCTCTCTCTCCTCTCTCTCTCTCTCTCTCTCTCTCTCTCTCTCTCTCTCTCTCTTCTCTCTCTCTCTCTCTCTCTCTCTCAACGCACATCGTCATCACCGCCAAGCCAAAACTTCCATCTCCTCCCCATCATAGAGGGGGTTGTATCTGTCCTTCCATTCACCCTATCATCTCTGCTCCCTTTATTCTTCACGTAAAACTCATCACCACCACTACTACAGTCCATCACGCACCTTTGACTCAGTCATCCGCCACTGTTGACCTGTAAAGACGTGCCTCACTCAGCTCCCAGCCCTGCCCCTCACCCAAAACGCTAATTGTCTCTTCCTAGTTTAAATTGCTACCTATTATTTATAATGCCTTTACTCTCTGACTCGTAATTAGAGAGTAACCTATTCAAAGTAGATTCATACAAAAACACCATGTTAAACTGATAGGATAAAGTGTTTTATACAGCAAAATTTTCCTTGTGTTAACCCTAATACAAGCGTCTCCCACAAAACACTATTAATCCCTTAGGAATTTCCCCCCCTACCATGCCGTCGCCTCGACCTTATGTACCACGTGCAGAGGTAGATTTGCCAAGCATATTTTGATCTAGTACATTGGCTAAATGCCGCTTATGTGTTATGAACGCAAAACTTCGTAGTATCAAGAATATTATCAATTATTCATGCAAAGACGCCAGCCTCAGGAATAACGCGACTCATCATCGGGCGGGGGGGGGGGGACCTGATTTAATACACTCCCTTCCACGCCTGTTGACCTGACTACATTCCAAATCCCCGTCTGTGACCTGACCAAACTCCCTTTCCTCGCACTGTTGATTCTGACTGACTCATCCCCTTAACACCTGTACTTAGTTGATCTGACTCTCGCCTCCACACCTGTAATTTTCCTCCTCTCTCCCTCATCACTCCCATCCCTCCACCTCCGCCTCTCTCTCCACCCACCACCTCCTCCTCCTCACTCCTCCTCCTCCTCCTGCCTCCTCCCCTTCCTCCCTTCCCCCTCTTCCCCTTCCTCCTCACTCTTCCCTCCTCCCCCCTCCTTCTTCCCTCCACCCCTACTACCTCCTCCACCTCCTCCTCCTCCCCTCCTCCCCCTCCCCTCACACCTCCTCCTCCTCCTCCTCTGTCCCATTCACCCTTGTAATACAGGGCGTCAGACAGGCCATTGCTAAAGACAACTCCCCGTCACAACCTATAACAATTCGAAATCCTTGCCGAAACGTCGTAGAAAAGGACGTCAAACTGATCGGGACTCTAATCAATCATTCGTGATCAGCTAGTGGAATTCTGTGGTCGTGATCCCCAACACAGAAAGAGGCCATGCATTCCAGGAGCGAATCCCTGGACAACATAAACAGAGCTGCGATGTTTTAACAAATGACGCCGACTCAAACACCCTGATCAATTTTCACTGGCGGGAACAAATGACGTAAACAATCCAGATGCAGAGGCCCTCCTTACTAAATATCGCAAGATGCATGAACAAATAATAAGTAAAATCTATTAAAATTCATCGTCTCTGGGTATTTCTTCGCGAGATCATGCGGCCAACAGCTTCCTACAAACAAGCCTTCAGCACAAACAATCGTCTCGCCAATCTCTGTAAAGAAGAAGAGTTGAGTATATAAACTTATGGCACCATTTTTATAACAAACCGATCTCTTCCGAACCGATGTCTCCACTTAAATTCAGTTGGTTCTGCACCGACTCGGTAGGCTACTAATGAAGCGTAACTACTACAAATAAAAAAACTCCCCAGCAGTAGAGGTTCCGGGACAACAACCTAAGCTCTAGTTCCCCAATATAATGTTCTTCCGTTCGCTCAAAGCACCAAAATTTTAGTTCCCGCAAAGCCCAACTCCCATCCCGATATAAAGCTTGTTATCTTTAATGCCCTAGTATACGTACACAATTTCATGTTTTAGAGGAACTAGTTTTATTCGACAATACGACATAACAGCGGAATTTCGAGTCATGGATAGATACGGACAAATAGAGATTTTTTGGCTGAATTTGCGAGACAGGTAATAACTTATTAAGTTCAAAAGACTACGAAGAGCAGGAGGGAGGTGTATGTATTATATATAAAGTCCTGCTTCATCCCCTTGTATTATCTAAGCACGAAAGCTGATAACATTAATGTATTTTCCGTTCAATCTAAATCGTCATTCTCAAAAAGTGTAATTGGCCTTGTTTTATCGACCTCCAGCTCAAACAAATACAATTTGCGAAGAACTCATATGAACAAATAGCGGAAATTAGTTCTCGAACGAAACGTAATATTTCGGTGATTTTTAATATTCCCCCGTTAACTAGTTGTGCGCCTCGCTTACAACACATTCGGGCACACTCTCATATTTCAAACCTCCACAGAAAGTGCTTATAACCAACACGTGGATCATCCACCGAGAGCGAAATATTCTAGAGCTTATTTTTTCACAACTAAACGAAAATCTTGGTCAGTAAACGTAACGTCGGATGCCGAATTAGTAGCAGTGCCACCGGGCGATTTACTTTCGTATTAACATCAGTAAAGACAAGCGAAGTCGAAAGTAAGAAAAAGTTCTTGATTATCGAAAGGCAGACTTCAGAAAACTAAAAAGATCTTAAACGAACCACCGATAGAATGTTATCTCAGCAAGTAACGCATAAAGCAGCATGGCATGAATTCCAACGTAAGCTTAACTTACAATACATCTCAATTACGATGCGATAAATAGGGCGATCTTTTCAAAACATTAAACCGAAATGGTGGACACCGCGAAATCAAGGACAGCCTTAGGCAGCTAAAAAAGCGTGCATATGAAAAACACAAGAAACCAAAATGGAAGACGACAAACCGATCACGAACAGAATTAGACGAAATACGAAAAAAACTCAATTAACAGAGCAAGAAAAAATTTTGAAGTACGTATTGCCAATGAGCAAATTCAAACCCAAAAGAATCTAACAGCTATGTTTAAAAGGAAAAAAGTACTGACGTCAACCATAGACGTTGAATGGAAAATGGCGAACAACACAACAGAAAATTGAAAGTAATCTATGGCGGATACTCTAAATAACTTTTTTCGCATGCAGTCTTCCACAGTGGAAACCACGCAAAATCAACCCAATCCCGAAAACCCAGTACAAAGGTACTTGCCTCAGCTCATAACCTTTCAGGATGTGACATTTTGCTTCGCGATAAATATGAAATAAACAAAGCTTCCTGGTCTGACAAATTTCGCCACGCATATAAAGAAGCAAAGAACGAAATAGTAAAACCACTTTCCATACTTATTTAATAAGTCTTTACTCACCGGAAATGTACCGTGCGAATGGACAACTAGCAAATGTCACAACCCTATTTAAAAAAGGAATCAAGTCGCAGCCCCGGAACTATCGCCTAATCAGTTTAAACATCAGTTCTGGAAAATTATGGAATCCATCATAAGAGACAAAATCGTTTAAGTTCTTAGAAAGAAAATGACAAGTAATCCAAAGATTCGCAGCATGGATTCAGAAATAAACGCTCATGCCTCCAAACTTACTTGATTTTTACAATAGTGTATTCAAAAAAATTTTGGGTACGCAACACGGGGCAGTAGGACGTAGTTTTTCCCTCGATTTTCAAAAAAAAAGCGTTCGACAAAGTTCCTCATAATCGTCCTCCATTAGCAAAGTAAAAGCTCATGGTAAACAGGCCATCTTTCAATTGGATAGAAACGCTGTCAACTGGTAACAAGGGTGGTAATAATGGAAATTTCTTCTGACTGGACCAGTGTAAATAGTGGTGTTCCCTCAAGGATCAGTTTTTTCTTCTCGGACCTATCCTGTTCTAATATACATAAATGACATTGACGATGGAATCACATGCAGGATATCGAAATTTGCTGATGACACGACAAATCAACAAACATAGCCTCTACAGATCTCAGCGCCAACTCATACAAACTGACTTAACACGCTAAAGAATGGTCAAAAACATGGCAAATGAATTTCAACTTGACAAATGTCATGTACTATACTAGCGGTAATAGACAACCATCATAAAGTTACGGGATAACGCTTTCCAACTAACAAGTGTTGATAAGGAAAAAGATTTTAGGCGTTATACATCTCGGAAGATCTATAAAACCGAATACCAAATATAGAGGTAGTAAAAACTGCAATAATTGGTTGGACTTTATTGGACTAACTTTCAGTTATCAAATCCTGTAAAAGTTAACTCACTTCTTTTTAACTCGCTTGTTCGCCCCCATCTAGAATACGTGTGCAGTTTCTGGTCAACTTATTATCAAAAGGAAATAGAATAAAACTAAAACAATACAGCGCGAGTAACCAAAATGAGACCTAGATTGCGAAATAAATCGTACGAAAATCGGCTCAAGACTTAACTTATTCCCACTAACAAAACGAAGGATAAGAGGTGACCTCACGAAGTCTTTAAAATCTCAACGTAGTCCCAGAAAATCTTTTCACGCTAGACCGTCAAGCTCAACTAGAACAACGGTTTAAAATAACAGGAAACGGTTTTGTAACGAACGAAGCAAAGTACTTCTTCACAAACGTGTTGTAACCGTAATGGAATGGGCTGCGTCAGACTTAGTAAACTCAAATCAATAGAATATTTAAAAAATCAGCCTCGATAAATTATTTCATATCAAATCCCCGTTGTCCTGTTTGTATCTCGAATAATAATTTATCTCGCGGGCCTTGAAACTTACTCCCTCATAGCGTAAATGATTGCGAGTCGCGTCTACAACACCCCCTCCCAAAACCCCAAAAAACGGTTCCACCCCCCCCCCCCCCCCCCCCACCTTTCCCCAAAGAACAGCCCAGAGTAACGGTCCCCTACTACTAAACTTTGACCTGTGACGGGCTTGTGGTCATATAAGGGCCCTGGTCAAGTTAGTTGGACCACCATCGGGATTTATATACAGGGGTCCTGCTGCAGGGGCTTGAAGTGCACCGGCGTCCTACTTGGAAAGTGCACTACTGCGTGGATTGGAAACGAGCGGGGCCTGATTGACTGCTGCCTCCCAAGAAAGCGCCAGGCAAGGCTGCGCACCACCCCTGAACTTGCCACACTGAGCCTACACCAACACTACATTAGACCCTCATAACACACACAGATAGCCCCGAGTTAACGGTTACCAATACTACTCTCGACTGTACGGGCTTTGGTTCAGTAGTGTCCTGACAGTGTTAGTGACCCCATCGGATTTACGTACCAGGAGGGTCACTGGGGGCTGCAGGAGGCATTGAAAGTGTACGTCTCCTACATGGAAAGTACACAATCCGCGTGGATTGAACGGAGCTGGGGGCCTTATTGACTGCTGCCGTCCCAAGAAGCGCCAGCAAGGGCTGCCGCACACCCCTTGAACCTCCACACTGTGTTCACAAACCATTACAAAACACACATAACATGACCTATCTAATCAAGCACTAACCTACCCCCACAAACTAGTAGTAGTTAGCCATAGATTACAGTTTCAACCTTCCTCACAAATTCCATGCAGTTTTTCCTATATTGCATGGTATTCTCACTTCTTTCCCGGACCAGCTTCGGCTGGAGGGATGGTTGGGTGGGGAAGGAGCCTTCTACTTCCTATCCTGTTCTCTCTTATTATCTAGTTAGTGTAGTGTAGTTGAAAGCAAACAGTCTTGTAAGGACCTATCGTCTGTTGCTGTTTGTGTTTCCCTTTGTAACTACTGTTGCCACCAACCACCATCGCTGCTAACGCCACCAAAAAAAATTCCCCCCCCCCCCTTTT
The DNA here is from genome assembly GCA_016584305.1 of Chionoecetes opilio. NCBI lineage: Eukaryota > Metazoa > Arthropoda > Malacostraca > Decapoda > Majidae > Chionoecetes > Chionoecetes opilio. The sequence continues at coordinate 10,143 of JACEEZ010023581.1, forward strand.
TACTTAACACCATAAATAACAACACCCAGAGCAACAACAAGATTACAGAGTCTTATTTTTTTTTCGTTTTTTTTTTTTTTTACATTTGTGCCTATAGCGCCTGTAGGCAGTGACTTTTAAGGCTCGGCTGGTAGGGCCCTGGAGTTCACCTTGAGCTGTGATGTTTTTGGGCCAATTTTCACTCTTTTTTTTCTACTATTATAGAGCTTCCTGTTGTATTTGTCTATCATTTGTCATTACCATCACATCACATTTTTCTTAGGTCGTCATGCAGTAAATTGCGATTCAAATATCATGTAATATCGCCTGGCGCTTCCAAATGAATACTTGATAAATTTTAATTGATTTCTCCTCGATGAAAACGAAGCGACTGAAACTTTCAATAACTATTCAGTGCAGGTTTTTGGCGAATGAATGATTATTGATCATTAATGAAGCATTCAAGTTAATATATCCATCTTGGGGCTTATGGAATAAGAGTCATGTTTATTGAAACAGTTTACCTGTCTATAATTATATTATTCGTTGCTTGAAATTAATTACTATTGAACATTATGTCCATCAGTCCAAACAACTTTTCCCTTTCCATTATTTAAAATCCTTAACTTTTATCTTCGCACAAATCGGTCACACAAAGCGGAACACCTTGCATTTTGACAAATTTCTTAGATATGTGTCTTAGTAATAAATGTACTACAACTGCTGCTATTATTATTACTAGTACTGCTGCTTCTACCACTCTTTTTAGAAACTTCTACTGCTGCTACGGCTTCTACTACTGTTATCATTATACGTATTATTACTATTCTAACAATATTACTGTTAATTACTACTATTTATAATAATAATAATAATAGTAAGCAAGATGGAGCTGTTCTATATCATGACTTCGTTTAATTTATATTTCTTTCCATATGTATTTTCTTGGGCGTATTTTTTTCCCCGGTTTTTCCGTTAAAAAACACACATATACACAACACACACACACCACACACACACACACACACACACACACACACATACACATACACATACACATACACACCACACACACACATACACATACACATACACACACACACACACCACACACAGACACACACACACACACCACACACACACACACACACACACACTTCTTTCTTCACATGTTCAGTGGCAAGTCTGGTCCCATAGTTCAATTCAGGGAAGTGCATCACCAGACTCCCTTTTCTTTCATTTCCTTTTTTGTATTTCATCAAACTCAGCGACTTTCTATTAATAGGCCGTGCTGGGGTTCTAAAAAAGGTTGAAGAAATTTTACTTCCACATTTTTCTTGCCCTTTTCTTGTTTACTTGTTTTAATTTTTACTTGTTTTTTACTTGTTTTACTTGTGTACTTGTTTTGATCCCCGCGACATGTGTTGGGGAGAGCAGAAAGATCCAGGTTCCCGTATCCAGTTTCTACTCATCGTATAGTTCTTTTACAATGGCCCTAGAATCACACTTTTCCTTGAAGGTTCTCAGTAATGACGGGTGTGAACGCTGCTGATCAAAGTTGTGTGGAGTAGAGACCGTTGATGCCTCGGGGCGGGCAGGCGGGGCGGGCGGCACCTCTCTACTGCTTGCCACACACACAAGAGTAAGTTTTTTCTACCGTAAATAACACTATAGTCGCCAGTCACTCGCCACTGCACTAATATCGCCAGGCGCCATATATTACGAATTTTAGCATCACTACAGCCTTGTATGTGTCACTGAAGACATGTAGTGTGATGTACAAAATATAAACTACGGTGCATGTCTCTTCAGTGGCACATACAAGTCTGTAGTGATGCTAAAATTGTAATATATGGCGCCTGGCGACATTAGTACAGTGGCGAGTGACTGGCGAGTATAGTGTTATGTACGGTAGCGTGCGACCTGAATTCTCAAGAGGTCCAGTCAGCCATACTTATCTATGGCTGCTAACACGTTGTTGCTGCTGCTGTTGCTAACTTTCCATACCCCTTCACCGACCTTCCCCCTCCCCTCTCCCCCCTCCCCACCACCCGCCCACACACTTCTTTAAAAGCGTCAGTCACCTCGTGCTCAAAGCCCCGCCAGGCAAGCGATTTTAAGACCTGAATTTCCGGTCGTTGCTCTTCCCCGACGGACGTTTTACAATCAATTAGATGACGTGGCACTTTTCTTTCTCCGTTCATTTTTCCAAAAAGACGTTACACCAGAGTGTTGTCGAGGTATTACATTATCCAAAGAAAAAAATATGTATGAAGGTGTAAAAAGAGGCTGAGGATGGGAATGAGGAGGAGGCTGGCATGAGGAGGAAGATAGGAGGAGGAAGAGAAAGAGGAGGAGGATGGGTATGAGGAGGAAGATAAGGAGGAGGAAGAGAAAGAGGAGGAAGATGGGAACGAGGATGAGAATGGGCATGAGGAGGAAGAGAAAGAGGAGGATGGGAATGAAGAGGAAGATAAGGAGGAGGGGGATGAGGGACTGAGGAGGAGGATGGGATGATGAGGAAGAGAAAGAAGAGGAGGATGGGATGAAGAGGAAGATAAGGAGGAGGAAGAGAAAGAGGAGGAGGATGGGTTATGAGGAGGAAGATAAGGAGGATTACATAGGATTACATAGGAATAAACAGACACCAGGAGACCTATGGTCCATGACGAGGGTATCTGCTGAACTATCTAACTATCAACTACATGTAAGAAGGAAGAGAAAGAGGAGGAGGATGGGTATGAGGAGGAAGATAAAGAGGAGGAAGATGAGTAGGAATAAAAAGGACAAGCTAACAACAACATACCTGTGAGCGGCTAGCCTACCGTCCTCACGAAACTCTCAGCGAGTACAACAGGACTGCATTTATAGATAACTAGTAAAGTTAGTGAAGTAGAAGTTAGCTCAGTTGAAAATAAAACTGTTGGATGTTGAAAACAGATGTGATGATGAAAGAAAAAAGATGTGAAAGATGTAGAAAAAGATGTTGGGTCTATTCAGAATATCAAGCATTCCTTATAAAATAGCGCCTTTTATCTGATTTATATATACACATACAAAAATTGGATACGTAGGCACAAAGTTTTTTTTTTTCCAAACTTAATGAGGCGTAATAGATCTAGTATTTTTTTTGCTTACACTTCACTGCGGGCAAATTGTTGAGTCTACAGCCGCCCCCGCCATCCTCCCCCACAGTCTACAGCCGCCCCCGCCATCCTCCCCCACAGTCTACAGCCGCCCCCGCCATCCTCCCCCACAGTCTACAGCCGGCCCCGCCATCCTCCCCCACAGTCTACAGCCGCCCCCGCCATTCCTCCCCCACAGTCTACAGCCGCCCCCGCCATCCTCCCCCACAGTCTACAGCCGCCCCCGCCATCCTCCCCCACAGTCTACAGCCGGCCCCGCCATCCTCCCCCACAGTCTACAGCCGCCCCCGCCATCCTCCCCACTGTTACAGCCGCCCCCGCCATCCTCCCCCACAGTCTACAGCCGGCCCCGCCATCCTCCCCCACAGTCTACAGCCTCCCCCGCCATCCTCCCCCACAGTCTACAGCCGCCCCCGCCATCTCCCCACAGTCTACAGCCGCCCCCACCATCCTCCCCCAGTCTACAGCCGCCCCCGCCATCCTCCCCCACAGTCTACAGCCGCCCCCGCCATCCTCCCCCACAGTCTACAACCGCCCCCGCCATCCTCCCCCACAGTCTACAGCCGCCCCCGCCATCCTCCCCCACAGTCTACAGCCGGCCCCGCCATCCTCCCCCACAGTCTACAGCCGCCCCCGCATCCTCCCCCACAGTCTACAGCCGGCCCCGCCATCCTCCCCCACAGTCTACAGCCGCCCCGCCATCCTCCCCCACAGTCTACAGCCGGCCCCGCCATCTCCCCCACAGTCTACAGCCACCCACGCCATCTTCCCCCACAGTCTACAGCCTCCCCCACAGTCTACAGCGGCCCCCGCCATCCTCCCCACAGTCTACAGCCGCCCCCGCCATACTCCCCCAGGTCTATAACCGCCCCCCACCATCCTCCCCACAGTCTACAGCCTCCCCCGCCAAATTCCCCCACAGTCTACAGCCGCCCCCGCCATCCTCCCCCACAGTCTACAACACCCCCGCCATCCTCCCCCACAGTCTACAGTCTCCCCCGCCATCCTCCCCCACAGTCTACAGCCGCCCCGCCATCCTCCCCCACAGTCTACAACCGCCCCCGCCATCTCCCCCACAGTCTACAGCCGCCCACCGCCATCCTCCCCCACAGTCTACAGCCGGCCCCGCCATCCTCCCCACAGTCTACAGCCGCCCCCGCCATCCCTCCCCACAGTCTACAGCCGGCCCCGCCATCCTCCCCACAGTCTACAGCCGTCCCCGCCATCCTCCCCACAGTCTACAGCCGGCCCCGCCATCTCCCCACAGTCTACAGCCGCCCCCGCCATCCTCCCCACAGTCTACAGCCTCCCCCGCCATCCTCCCCCACAGTCTACAGCCGGCCCCGCCATCCTCCCCCACACGTCTACAGCGCCCCCGCCATCCTCCCCCACAGTCTACAACCGCCCCCGCCATCCCCCCACAGTCTACAGCCTCCCGCGCCATCCTCCCCACAGTCTACAGCCGCCCCCGCCATCCTCCCCCACAGTCTACAGCCTCCTCCATCCTCCCCCACATGGAAAGCTGCGCGACAATACGTGGGTGATCTCAAGTGTGACAGTGACTCAATCGCCTCGTCCTTTCCTCCCTTTGTTTTTCTCTATCAATTTATTTTATCTTCCGTTCTCCCTCCACCTTTCTTTTTCCATCCTGTATTTTCCTATTTCATCCTTTCTTAACCATATCTCATTAAATCTTTAAGCATCTTCATGTTTCTCTTTCCTTCCTCATACTTGCAAGACTTTTTTCTTCTCCATTTTTATCATCATTCCTTGCTGATTTTGCACCTAATTCGTTTTTTTTACCTTTTTCCTCCTCTTTGATATCTCGATTTCCTTCCTTTTACGTCCGTCCTTCCTTTCTATCTTCTCATCTTTTCTCTTGTCTTTTCTTTTCTGTCTATTTGTTGTCGCTGATCGAGGTTAAGTTTCCTGCTTCATGTTACTTAAGGCTCTTTATACGCCAGCCAAGTCTGCATGAAACTACTATGAAACAAGCAGGAACTACCTCGTGTAGGTCTCGCGGCCTCTTGTAGCTTCCTTATTTTCTTATGTTCTTATGTTCTTATGAAACTCGTCTTGATGGCCTTTCAGCTTTTTTCACCCCCTCTTATAAATTCATGGGAGCACAAGGTATTTCGCGTAACTTTCATTAAAACCAAGATTCCTTTTACAGCTACACTGTAAACACAGAATCGCCGAAATCTTGTCACTATGACAAGATCGGCCTTCGTCATTATTGCCTGACAAGATATCTCGTCACACTGACAAGATCTCTTCCTCATTTTCTTCTGCACAGACAAGATCTGATCTTGTCATGAAATCTTGTCATGAAATTCAACGTTACTCTTGAAATATTTTTTCATGTAATTCAGTAATTTACTTGTGCAAACTCAAGTGAAATATTTTCAGTTTATACACATTATTATTTTATTAATCAATCAGTCCATCTCTCTATCCATTAATCAATCTAACTAGATCTATCCATCTATCTGTCAATCTAATATATATGCCTGCGCTCACACGCACGCACGCGTGCACAGACACACACACAAATATATATATATATATATATATATATATATATTATATATAATATATATATATATATATATATATATATATATATATCTTCTATCTATAATAATATAAGCGAAAGTGTGTCTGTCTGTCTGTGTGTGTGTGTGGTATAGGTTTCCGCCCCCCGTGGCGCAAACACCTCATATGGCACATTATTGGAATCAGGTTGACAGGGGAAGGTCATAAGCCCACTTATGAGATGATCCGATCACTTTTTTTTTTTTTTTTTTTTTTAGCAGCCTATTAGCGAGAATGTGAAAACAAAAGTGGGTTGCGAGAATTAGAGAGAACTGCAACTCCGAAATGCCAGTGGTCGCTGGTAGTTTTAACTCACAATTTGGTGAAAAGTTGGTCAACTTGAAAGAAAAAATAGGGCTTATTCCACTGTACTTAAAACACACAAGTATAATATTAAGAACGATTTTCTTCTATATGTATATTGTATAGAAGCCTGATTCTGTAAAACATTGTATATAACCAAATAACCAAGTAGGTATAGTTGAGGAGGCGAGGTAAATGCTACTCTATGATATTATATAGTCAATAACGAATGTTTAGAAGTTATCTATACCTAGGCAGTCATATTTTCCTGTATTATTGTGTATCAATCAGATAGAAAGCCTAGAAGTGCAATGAGTCGACGCGTGAAGTGGCAATGTTTTGATTCAATCTCCCCGCCACAATCTCCCCGCCCACCACTCCCCGCCGCGGCACGTCGCACTCCACAATTATAACCTACATGTCGCAGCAACAAGCCGATTTCGGCATTCTTTATTCTTCGTTTTTCCAAGGCATTGCTTATTGTATTTTGACAAGCGTTTGCCAGACGCAGCAGTACTGTCTTAGAAAACAGTGTGAACATCGCCCAAATTTTACATGCCACAATATACATGTAAAAAATATATTAAGCTTTGCTACTCGAGGCGAGTAATTTGCATTAAATTGCTATTATAGAACGTTCCATCGTAATGCATGTCATCCATATAATTAGTAGAACAACAGAAGACTATATTTTTTGGTATTCAGATGCGGTGCATCAATATTTATCGCGAATAATTATGAAAAATATAGTCGCGGAGCCAAAACACAGTAGACCAACCTTTGAGTTAAAACTGCCAGCGACCACTGGCATTTCTCGAGTTGCAGTTCTCTCTAATTGAGGAAGCCTTGATGTAGGGTGATGGGTAATGGGTGAGTGAATGGGTGGGGGTGATGGGTAATGGGTGTGGGGGGATGGGTGGTGAATGGGTGGGGGGTGATGGGTTGGGGTGATGGGTGATGGGTGAGGGAATGGTGGGGGGTGATGGGTAATGGGTGAGGTGAATGGGTGTGTGGTGATGGGAATGGGTGAGTGAAGGGTGGGGGGTGATGGGTAATGGGTGAGTGAAGGGTGGGGGGGTGATGGGAATGGGTGAGTGAAATGGGTGTGTGGTGATGGGTAATGGGTGAGTGAATGGGTGGGGGTGTGGGTAATGGGTGAGTGAATGGGTGGGGGGTGATGGGGGAATGGGGGAGTGAATGGGTGGGGGTTGATGGTAATGGGTGAGTGAATGGGTGGGGGGGTGATGGGTAATGGGTGAGTGAATGGGTGGGGGAATACAAAATTTCTTTCATCCATGATTTTAGGAAAGTTAAAAGGGGCTATCTGGAGAGTCCATGTTTGGTGGGCGAAGGCCACCCAATTTGCCCTCCGCAGGAGCTAGCCCAAAAAGTCCGCCGGGGGGCGGCTTTGCGGCTAGTATAATTTTATATTTCCTTTAGACGTGAGAGGAATTGTAAAAAAATCACGGCGGCCCGTATTGTCACAGCGAGCAACGTTTTGGAGGTGCATTCGCGGTTTTCCACTCGGTGAAATTTGAATTATTTAATCATAATTTTTACTTGAAATGGAACATTAATTTAGCTTTTAACAACACAATTGTATTAATGGACTTGTTATTTTCCAAATAAGCAGTACAATGCGAACAACATGGCTGTAATAAGCAATACGTATAAGGCTACTTTGGGAAATGTTGGAGCGGGGGAGGAAGGAGGGGAAGAAGGAGGAGGAAGGCGAGTCACACTCACCAGTCAAATAGTGAACTACCTCCTCACCAGCTCAGAGACGATGCCAAGTAGCCTTTTACAGTATTGCTATTACAGTCATGCTGTTCGCATGTACTGCTTATTTGGTAAATAACAAGTCCATTAATACCAATTTTGTTGTTAAAAGCTATATTAATGTTTTCCCTTTCAAGTAAAAATTATAATTTAAATAAATTTAAAATTTTACCGAGTGGCAACCACGAATGCACCTCCATACGTTGCATCGCGTGACAATACCGACCGCAGTGATTTTTACAATTCATCTCACGTCTAAAGGAAGCTTCAAAAAGCATATGTATATAGAGCAGTTTTTCTACTTAGAATATACAATAAATCATCTGTCTCAATATTTGCAGAAACTCGTGTTTACACCCTGTATATATATATATATATATAAAATATAGATATATATATATATATATATATATATATATTATAAAATATTATATAGATATATATAATTTATATATTATATAAAATATATATATATATATATATATATATATATATATAATATATAATATATATAATATATATGTGATTTTTACATATTCATATTTATATTTACAGTGATTTTTACATATTCATATTTATATTTACAGTGATTTTTTACAATTTTTCTCACCCTCTAAAAGGGAAACTTCCAAAAGCATATGTATATAGAGCATTTTCTACTTAGAAATTTTACAATAAATCATCTGTCTCAATATTTTCAGGAAAAAATCGTGTTACACCCTGTATATATATTTTATATAATATTATATATATATATATATATATATTATTTTATATTATATAAAATATATTATAAAATATATAATATATAGAAGAGAGAGAGAGAGAGAGAGAGGAGAGAGAGAGAGGGGAGAGGGGAGAGAGAAAAGAGAGAGAAGAGAGAGGGGGAGAGAGAGAGGGGAGAGAGGAGGAGAGAGAGAGGGGAGAGAAGAAAAAAAATTAAGGGGAGAGGGGAGAGAGAGGGGAGGGGAGGAGAAAAGAGAGAGAGAGAGAGAGGGGGAGAGGAGAGAGAGAGAAAAAGAGAGAGAGAGAGAGAGGAAGAAAAATCTTAGAGAGAGAAAAGAGAGAGAGAGAGAGAGAGAGAGAGAGAGGGGAGAGAGAGAGGAGGAGAGAGAGAGAGAGAGAGAGAGAAAGACGTTATGGCATGTCAGTATGACGCTTGAGTCACGTGGTGCATGGCCCATATGCGAGGTATAAAACTCGCACCCCTATTATTCCACTGGTGATAACGAGATAAGCCTAGGTAACGTTTTATGCCGACTTTCATTATTTTTTTTATGACAAACTCTGAAAGATTCAAATTTTTTTTTAAATTAGCAATCTGAACAATCTGTCGGCTAATTGACGAAAAAAGTTAAACTTTTTGTGGAGGAATAATTGTTAAAGCCCTAACGTGAGCGGGACGGCGGAAGGCTCCCGTAGGGTAGAAAGTAGTCCCCGTAGGTCTGGGGGCCCGCGGCCTTGAAGAGACGACACGCCACTCATGCGCTCCCTTCATCCTGCGTACTGAGGAAAGTTAGGTATTCATTGGATTTTTATCTTTTTTGACTGCTCTATTCCTTCTTCCCCATGATATAAGGGAAAAAATTTTGCGCTTATTTTACCGGGGGGGACATGTTTGGTGTGATAACACAGGTGTGTCTTGTGAAAAGCTTCACCAAAACTTGCTGTTAAATGTTTCCATGGGGAGGCAAAGGGGTTTATTTTTCCGGGAAAAAAGGCAGACTTCTTGAAAAATATTGGTTCGGACCTTCATGGGTGAAGTTCAGACATTGTACCGTGAGCTCCCTTGTACGTCGTTCTCGCGTCTGTTTATGTGCCACCTGCCAAGCCTACAACTTTTGAAGTGAGTCATTGATTTAACCCTATATTGCCTACATTATTTTTCACATCAGGGAACAATTTTTTTTTCGCGTATTAAAACAAAAATTCATTAAAACTTCACTTGTTTAAACATTTAAGAATGTTTACAGTGAAAATATATAGTATACATAAAATTTCATCACTCCGGCGGGGTGTGATACATGAATTAAACCATATAAAATTAGCGTTAACTAAAAAATAAAATATCAATGGGTAAATTTCCGATTGATGAGGTTATTTATTTTAGTCAACGCTAATTTATACAGGGTTTACTAATTAAATTTATCAGAAAAACTAAATATATTAGTAAATAAAAATAACATCATCAATCGGAAAATTACCGATTGATGATTTTATTTATTTATTAACGCTAATTGATGCATGTTTGTAATTAATTTATCAATAACGAAATATAGCAATGGAAAGTAATAAAATTGCGCTTCTATTGTTTACCTTCATGTTTTAAAAAAGTTGACTCGCAAAGTTTTAAATGGCGAAGAGTTAATTAAATTTATTAAGTTCAGCATTTTCTTCATAGTTCGTAATGGCATTTCTTTTAGGTTTTTTTAGTGTTTTTATTTGATAAATATTATAGAACAAAACATTTACGAAGATTAAGTATATCAATATATACTGATAAAACCAGTCTAATATGATAGTCCATAGACCATTATATCTCTTTGTCGGGCCCCGAGCCCTATGCAGCCCGCAAATTCAAAACTTTTGTTCGCGTGTGCAGTCCGGGTTTATACAGTGGTCTATGTATATATATATATAATATATATATATATATATATATAATATATATATATATATAAAATATATATATTAAAATATATATATATATAATATATTATATATATATATATAATATATATATTATATATATATACTAATTTGTTGCTTGTTGAAGTATGTTGAAATGTTTTATGTTACAGCCTTGGCATTCTCTGCAAACACTGACAGGCATTACCAGATTACAAAGAGAAGAGTGGCGAATCCTCAGTTGCAAGGTGTTTGGTACTTGAGCATTTTTTTTTGCAGTTCAGATCCTACCTATCTTTAACTGATGAATTTGAGTAACAAAACGTTCATAAATATTAATGTATAGTTATGAAAATTTATCATGCAGTAACATCTTAGTGCGGTGCAAATTGAAATGCAAGTAATGTGTTCATACTAATATACTATGATATATCGTATATATATATTTATATATATATATATATATATATATATATATATATATATATATATATATATATAGTAATATATATATATTATTATTATATAGATATATATTAATATATTATATATATATAAATATATATATATATATGTATATATATATATATATATATAATATATATATATATATAATATAATATATATTATATACATATATATGTACATATATATACATATATATATATATACTATATACATATATATACATATATATATATACTATATACATATATATATATATAATACATATATATATACTATATATATAATATATATATATATATATATATATATATATATATATATATATATACATAATATATATATTATATATAATATATATATATAATATATATAAAATTTATATATATATATATATATATATATATATACATATATATATATATATACTATATATATATATATATATACACTATATATATATATATATATATATATTATATATATGATATATATAATATACATATATAATATATATATATACATATATATACGAGTATATATACTATATTATAATATATTATATAATATATATATATATATATATATAATATAGTATACATTATATTATATATACTATATATATATATATATATATAATATGATAAATTAAATATATATATATATATATATAAATACTATATAATATATATATATATATATATTTTTTATATATATATATATAATATATATAAAATTATACATATATATATATTATATAATATATATATGATATATATATATATAATATTATATATATATATATATATATATATATAAAATTAATTATATATATATCTATATATTTATATATATAATATAACATTAATATGATATAATCTATATATTTATTATAATAATAATATATTAAAACATATATGTATATCATTTTCATTATGTTTCTCAGGGGTCTCAACAAGAACATCTACACTTCATGGAAAACATCTGGAAAGTTCGTGTAACAAAACAACGAACAACGTTGTAACAACCGGTCGTAATGTAAGACGAAGATGGTGAAGATCTCCAAAAAAAACAACTTGTTAGTGTGACTAGAAACAAAAAATGTTCTGCGAACGTGATAAACAAAGATAAATCTTGTCACTGACAAAATTTTACTTGTAAAACCATGACAAGATTGTGTTCGTCAACATGACAAGATTTAACGTCTTCCATGACAAGAGCTTCTTGTCATGGAAGGACAAGCTTTCATCTTGTCACAATGACAAGAAGCATCTGTTAGGAAGACAAGTTAAAATCTTGTCATGTGACGAACACAATCTTGTCATGGTGACAAGTTAAGATCTTGTCAGTGTGACAAGATTTATCTTGTGATTTTAGACCTGTTCGCAGAACAAGCCTATTCTTGTCACACTGACAAGTTTAGGTTTAGAGTGTACATATGTGCCTTTTTGGTTCTAATGCTTTTGTTAATTTCAGTTTCGAGCATATTCCAAACGTTTCCTTGGTTTCGTTATGGTTTTGAAGTATTTGAATTATACCTATTTCTTATGTGTATTCAAAGTTGTACCTGAAAACGAGGCCACAGAGGATGCTTCCGTTGAATATTAGTGACCTCGACATACATGGCGGGGCAGGGCGGGCAAGGTGGGTGGCGAGGCAGGTGCTGAGTGGGGTGGTGATCCTATTATAAGGGGAGAGTGTCACCTTCTCAAACCTTACCGTTCCCCATCACGTACGCTTCACGTCTCCTCAACAAGGCAGATAAGAACTACGCAGTGGCGGAGATCGAGGAACTAGCAGTCATTTGGTCATTGAAAAAGTTCCGCTATCTCATTCAGGGACATAATTTGTCGGAATATAATACCTGTTTGTCAGTCTTCCATGGCGCTTTACACAGTTTTTCTATGGATGCAGTTACCTGTATAGCTTTGTTTTTATGCGTGTACACACACACACACACACACACACACACACACACACGCGCGCGCGCGCGCACGCACGCACGCACGCACGCACGCACACACACACACACACACACACTAAATACGTATACATGCTGTGGCCACGACGAACATGATGCGTCTCTGAAGGAGGATATGAAGGTTGGATATGACACTGGAGGGATCATGTAATAATAATGATGATGAGATAAAAGGAATGTTAATAATGATAACCATACTATAATCACCGAACGTACGTCTCTCTGTATACAGCTAAGACTCCGCCATTTCTGTCCCAATTTCGACCAAAGTTTCTGGAAAGGTTAAGGTCATCCCTGGAATGGTTTTGAACTCAATTCGACCATTGTATATATCATAAACTAAAAACATGTAAAATGATAGTCTAATATACTATAGGAGTAGCCGTGTGTCTGTCTGTCTGTTTTGGGTAGCCGAAACTGTAAATTCAATTTTGATGAGAATAGGCTTAATAAATCGCAAATAATTCGTAGGTGGTAAGCGGCTTGGTCCCATGTCGATTGAATACTTTTGAAGTGGGTTTGGGCTAAAAACACTTTTTCAGAGATTAGATTACAGGAAGAAACTCTGCGGTAACGTCTAGCCGCATTTCACGTACTCGTAGACTCATGGACTTGCCGTTCGTGTGCGTCTGTATTCATCTAGTTGTATTTTACGGGGCCAGAGCAACGCTCGTATGGGCCCCGTCTCCATATCAACATTTTTATCATTCATCCTTAGTGCTTAGTTTTGGCCGAAGCCTGCACCCCGGGAGGCGGGTCACAAACCTCCGGCTAACAAACCGGTACCCATTCACTGCTGGGTTGACAGGGGCTCGGGTTTTAAGGAAACAGCCCAACTGTTTCCGCTCCGCCCGGGGATCGAACCGGGACTTCTGGTGTGAACCGAGTGTGCTACCCCTGCACTACGGAGTATCCATAGTGTGTGTGTGTGTGTGTGTGTGTTGTGTGTGGTGTGGTGACAGCACTGTGACAGTTACGTATATCTGGGTTTCCCTTTACATGTGATGGTCTGTTTCATCGGCAGTGAAAAAACATGCCAAGGTAAAGATCTGCCAAGTTTTGAAATTTGTTTCTTTTATAGAAAAAAACCCAATTGTGTTCCGTTCATCGTTTAAAACGTCGAGTGTTTGACGCAGCCCTCACGTCGTCACTTTGTATGGATGTGAATCGTGGTTCGGTGCCGACACGAAACCTGTATTAAACTTCCCACGGGGCTATGAAAGCGTTGTTAGGGGTAAAAAGAACACATCCAATTTGTCTGTTATGTGAATGGGTACCCATTTTGTCGCCCTTTTTTTAAAATAAAAAAGAAAAATTTTTTCATAGGTTATGGCTAGAAAGGTTTGGGCAGAATGATGATGCTTTTTTTTTTTTGTTAGAATTTCTAGCAATGTACACTGTTGCCAAGTTATAAAATAGTTACCCGAGATGAAGTCCGTCAGGGACAGTCCTTTTTGGAAGAAATGTACATAGGGTTTTTCGTCGATACGTGGGAATGTAAGTATAATATAGGACATTAATCACGAGAGGGTGCATGAGCTTTAAACAAAGACATACAGTAAATAAATCCCCAGAGTCTCGTTCACGGGTTTCAGGGTTTCGGGGCATTCACAGCTATTGGACGGGACGGTGGAAACAGCGGGGGTTGGGGTCCCCTCCTGTGAGGAGGTGTGTGGTGTGGGCCAGTCCAGACGGGAGGCATATCGGGGGATTTTTGTCCGTGACTAATATTTGGAGTGGTAAAATTTTAACATTTTGGATGATTTGTTTGTTTCAGGGCATTCACTACTATTGAGACGGAGGGGGGAACAGGGGGGTGGGTCGCTCCTGTGGGGGGTTGTGTGTGTGGGGGCTAGTCCAGACGGAGGCAGGCGGGGATGGTTGCCCGGACTCAAAATTTGAGAGACAGGTACACTTTTAACACTTTGGATGATTTTTTGAATTTGCAATGATTTTAGTGAAGTTTGTTATGAATATTGCGGGGGGTATGATTTCGTGTAGTTTTTTAAGGTGTGTTTTGGAGTATGTTATGTGTGTAACTACCCAATAAGTAAAGGTTTTTTCTGATATTTACAGACGTATGATTAGTTTTTTGTTGTTGGGTTTGTTCGGAGTAAGATTAACCTTTTTGGACTACAACAGTGTTTTAAAGTATAATGATAGTACCTGTATATTTTTCTGTAATTTAAAATAATCGCCAGACCCCTTTTTTTTTTGCACAATTATGTTGAAAGTTTTTCAAAATACCCAATCCACAAAAAAATTATTTATTTCCACGCCTTATTTCCCTAGAAACATGACTTTTGTAAAAAGCGCGGGAAAAACAACAGCCCCATTCCAGCCGTGGCGGGAAACTTGCTGGCAACGTCACACGAGTGAGCCTCCCAGCCCGGCCCTATAAAAATACACGGAGACTCGTTGAAAAATGTAGTACTTGGGAATTTTGGGTGTTTCTGATTTTTTTTTTGCGATATGGCATATACTTGCATCCTTCATGGATACAGCAAGAAAGCTGTGCCTTTGCAGAGAGCTTAGCACCCATTCTGACCTATTTGACCATGATAATGTCTGTGCAGCGCCTGGCAGTGGCGGGTGAGTGGAGCGCGGCTAGACAATGTGCTTCACACCGCGCTCCTCTCACCCGCCACTGTCAGGCGCTGCACAGACATTATCATGGTCAAATAGGTCGGAAATGGGTGCTAAGCTCTCTGCAAAGGCACAGCTTTCTTGCTGTATCCATGAAGGATGCAA
The DNA here is from genome assembly GCA_016584305.1 of Chionoecetes opilio. Taxonomy (NCBI): domain Eukaryota; kingdom Metazoa; phylum Arthropoda; class Malacostraca; order Decapoda; family Majidae; genus Chionoecetes; species Chionoecetes opilio. Next base: position 25,770 of record JACEEZ010023581.1, read on the forward strand.
GTATATGCCACATCGCAAAAAAAAAATATCAGAAACACCCAAAATTCCCCAAGTACTACATTTTTCTCCGAGTCTCCGTGTATTTTTATAGGGCCGGGCTGGGAGGCTCACTCGTGTGACGTTGCCGAGTCGTGGTGCGTCGTCTGCTGTCCGTCAGTTGTTTTTGAGAGCTCGGGGAATTTACAGATTTTGAATGCGGATCATTTAAAAACGGGTGACTGGAGGCAAAAAGTGACAACATATTGTTCATATACTCGATCATGACTATATTTTGACGGCATTAAATCAGGAATGATGAAATGGTCTGGACGATTACTTTAAATTATAAATGTGATTCTGTTTGTTTGTAGTCAATAAACTAAACCAACTAACTAAACTAACTGTGTGTGCGTGTGCGTGCATGTATGTGCGTGTGTGCATGTGTGCGTGCGTGCGTGCATGCGTGCATGCGTGCGTGCATGCGTGCGTGCGTGCGTGTGTGTGTACGTGTGTGTATGTGTGTGTGTGTGCGTGTGTGTGTGCGTGTGCGTATGTGTGTGAGTGTGCTTGCAGGACAGGCGTGGGGCTGGGGTGAGGTAGTCGTAGGGCTGGGTGATGCAGGCGTGGGGCTGGGATGAGACAGACGTGGGGGCTGGGGTGAGGCAGGCGTGGGGCTGGGGTGAGACAGGCGTGGAGCTGGGGTGATGAGGGCAGGCGTGGGGTGGGGTGAGGCAGGCGCGGAAATAGGGTGAGGTAGGCGTGGGGCTGGGGTGACACAGGCGTGGGGCTGGGATGAGACAGGTGTGAAGCTGGGGTGAGGCAGGCGTGGGGCTGGGGTGAGGCAGGCGTGGGGCTGGGGCACTGATCTATATAACATGGATCGCGGAAGCCTGGCTCAGCACTGGTTCCAACTGTCCGCCATCTTGTCGTAACCAAAACAAAGCCTTGTTTCTGCGGCTCGCGTTGCTGTCTATCTGGTGTTATCGCCTCGTCATGCCAAGTTGTGCTTGCTGTCTGGCTGTGTTATCACCTCGTCATGCCAAGCTGTGCTGCTATGTCCTGTACAAACAGACCAGGACCTGGAAGTGGCAAATCTTTCCACCTGTGAGTAACACCACACACACACACACGCACCCACCACACACACACACACCCACCACACACACCCATACACCACACACACACACCCACCACACACACACACACGCACCCACCACACACACGCACCCACCACACACACACGCACGCACCCACCACACACCCACGCACCCACCCACACACCCACACCCACACACACCCAGACACCCACACCACACACACACCCACACCCACTCCCCACCCAGCCCATCCACTCTTAATCCATCTACCCACTCCAGTCATCCACCTACTAGTTAAAAAAAAAATATAGGTGGATATGGTATACTTTTTTTTATATAGGTAGATATAGATATAAGTATATTTTTTTATACTTGTTAACAATTAGTGGGGAACGGAACAGACCTGAGTGCGGTTATGATACAAATGATCATTTGTATCATAACCGCACTCAGGTCTGTTTCCGTTCCGCGAGCTTCCTAATAAGCGGTGCTTGTTCTAATGGAGATAGCTTTATTTTGCGAAGAAAAAAAAAAGGAAAAAAAAGTATACCTTGTGGTTAAAGTTAGGTTAGGTTTCATTACAACCTATAAGGTTAGGTTAGGTTTCATTAAAACCTTTAAGGTTAGGTTAGGTTTCATTAAAACCTATAAGGTTAGGTTAGGTTTCATTAATATTATTTTTTTTTTTGGGGGGGGGGTTGCGCAAAATAAAACTATCCATTGCAACAAGCACCTATTGTAGGCCAAGAAAAAATAGTTGATGTCTCTTAAAACGACCGCGAAACTCGTCCATTATTACCAAAAGTTGTTTCGTAGTCTAAATGAAACCATAGTCGTTTCGTACACTCAGCTCAGAGTTGAACTTGACTACTAGAGTTACGAAACGACACCAGGTATGTACGAAAATACTCAAAATCAGTGTACGAAACTAACTACTTTCAATTCAATATACCTAATTAAGAAAGGTTTTTTGATTAGGCCAAAGGTTTTTGATTAATTTAAACTTCCTGTAATCCCCGAGAGTAGCTTCTATGGACCACTGTGGCTCGCGCCGTACCCGTGGCGGCGGCGGTACGGGGCTAGCGCCGTTATAGTGGACGAGAACTGCGCGTTCGCTCATTAGGTCAGACACACACACACTCGGTGGTTCGCTCATTAGGTCTGTACACTGCACTCTTAGCCTCTCGCTTTACCACATACACCACACCTGTCACTACACACTTGTACGGCCTCGCAACACACCTGCCACTACACAAACCTGTACGGCCTCGCAACAACCTGTCACTACCACACCTGTACGGCCTCGCAAGACACATGTCACTACACACCTGTACGGCCTCGCAACACACCTGTCACTACACACCTGTACGGCCTCGCACACACCTGTCACTATACACCTGTACGGCCTCGCAAGGCACCTGTCACTACACACCTGTACGGCCTCGCAACACACCTGTCACTACACACCTGTACGGCCTCGCAAGACACCTGTCACTACACACCTGTACGGCCTCGCAACACACCTGTTGTCTGTGTATCACCGTAAATAAATGACTTGGAAGGTTCGGACGATGCACTAGGTTGGAAGTTTAGTAGTAGTAGTAGTAGGTGTTAATAGTAGTTGTAGGTGGTAATAGTAGTAGTAGGTGGTAATAGTAGTAGTAGTAGTAGGTGTTAATAGTATAGTAAGGTGGTAATATAGGCTATCACATGCCAGCAGCCAACACCCACCCACTGCCTGGCCGGCCCATGTATTTGTTTTGGTTATTTCAAGATGGCGGCTGGTGACTTCAGTATCTCGGCCACAGCTAGCCCAGATCCGCGATCCATGTTATATAGATCAGTGGGCTGGGGTGAGAGAAGCGTGGGGCTGGGGTGAGGCAGGCTACGGTGGTGGAAGGTGGTTTCTACCCGAGGCGCTTTGACCAGTGACCAACGACAGCAACAACAGGATTGGAGTTTGCACTCACATTGTTGTCTAATATATACCAATACTACAAAATTCAATACATGGGTCCGAAGGGCCCACAAGCACTTGTTTTGATACTATTTCAATATTCTGCTACTACATTTTTACTCTTATTTTTTACTTTTAGTCTGATGCATACTTACCTCGCACAGGAGATACTTTATCTTTCTACTTTTTACCTATAGTACTGCACTACTGCAGATATGTGAATACATTGTGATTTTAATGATAGAAGCATGAAACTTGGTACACAGTTAGGGCATGCCTATGGGAAAATATTTGGCTATAGGGCCATCGGCGATTTGCCCTGTGACGCAGTTGGCGGCCATTTTCCAAGATGGCCGCCATCAGCTGTTATAGCCCCTCTGAAATGTTAGCTAAACTCTATTGTAGTGATAGTAGAGCTGATTTATTGGTATTATGTACATCTTATCAATAGTTTGTATGAGTCTAGTATGGTAGATAATTCCAAATATAGTCTTTCTAGGAAATCAGTCAGTGCAAAGTCCACCGCAGACACAAAGTGCAGTGCACTGCAGAGCAGCGCTCCTACAATTGCAGTGTTCTCTGCAGCCCTTCTGCAAACCACAACGTATGAGTTCCCTACAAGCTTTCGTGGCTTCTGGTAGGGTTGTCCAGCATATTTCGTAGCCATCCTGGACCTTGTTCCACCCCATTCACTTGGAGATGGAAGCTCTGGAGCTGCAACCATCATCTGTGCCCAGCAGTGACCAGCCTGGTAGGCAGCCCTCTTGATGTGCTGGACGAGTGCAGCCTGTGTAGGAGGGAGACCATCTATTGCTCTGCCTTTCTTGGTGAACAGTTCCTTCCTTGCCTTGTTGACACACTCCTGACTACTGGTACGATCATATAACAGGACCACAAATCGTTCCAGTGGCCCCAGCCATTCTTCTATTGACTGTGGGCTTGGTCTAGCAGCCAAGGCACATAATGCTGGGGTGACATTTCCATATGTGTTCCATGTGGCCCATGCGGTCCTCTTGCCCCTGCCTCCAAAACAGGACACCGTGTCGCACCCAGTGAAGGCATGGAACATTGGCAATGCAACACACCGATCAGGACCAAGTGCTCTGGCTATCTCATGAGCGGCGATGAACTTGAAGCTCTTTCCAGCACCAAAGGCAATACACAGTTCAGAGATGTCGAGGCGCTGGGCTGAATTATGCCAGAACTACAACGTTTGTGTCAACTGTGCGTATTGACACTTTGTTATGCTCTTGCCGAACAACATCTTCTAGGTGGAGCATAATGCGAGTGTCGGCCTCTTCATGGGTGCATGGAGCTAGACCCAAAACATCTTGGCAATTTATGCAAAGTACATCAGTATGGTGTGTGGTGATGACCTGTTTGTCAGTGTCCATGCCTGCAACATTCTTTGCCAAGAAGGAGAACAACTCAGTCTTATTGTCACTGATGCGTAGGAACTCCTGACAGTTTATAGGAACTGCACTTGATGGCTCGACGCGTCTCCTAAATCCCTTTCTTCTCTTGCTGCGGGTGCCAGCCTTCAAACTTTGAGGGATGTATACATCCCAGATAATGTCTAATCTGGTTACATGCTGAAGCTGTGAAGTGATGTACGGCATGAAAAAATATCATTGGCATAATCCTGGAACGTCTTTGCAGTCCCAGGTCGCAGCATGTTGACGATGGCAGCTCCATCAAGGATGGTGATCTCCACTGTAGGACTGGAGACATTCTCTTTCACAGTAGTAAACTCTTCCAAGCAGGGTAACAAGTCACTCTTCGTTCCGGTTCTCATGACACCCATCTGTGACAGTGCTGGTGGCCAGGCCTGATTTTCGTGCTGGAAGAACTCGTACAGATCCCTATTGCGTATTTGGGAGGCAATGTACAATCTAGAAAAGAGTGAGCAGTCATTCTTCAGAGATTCAGCCAAATAATTCACATATCTGCTGTACTACTAGCCTCTCTCTCTCTCTCTCTCTCTCTCTCTCTCTCTCTCTCTCTCTCTCTCTCTCTCTCTCTCTCTCTCTCTCCTCTCTCTCTCTCTCTCTCTCTCTCTCTCTCTCTCTCTCTCTCTCTCTCTCTCTCTCTCTCTCTCTCTCTCTCTCCTATCTCGAGAGAAAAAAAATCATAAACACGGTGTTACGTGTACAAAGATATTCGGATTGTCTTTCAAAGCATCATAGTTATCACGAGTAACTTCTGCTAGTGATAATAATAACAACATAAATAAAAGAACTGATTTATCTATGAATGATATGGCAGTTCGATACTGAGCATTTAGACGTGTGGGAGAGGTAAAAATGTTTTTTAATTTCAAGACTCACTAAGACTGTACTCCTGACAACTTACAGCTAAGCTAGAGTTCAAAGGTTACAAAATGACTCTGAAGAAAATATTTACAAAACGTTGATGATAGTCACAATATATAGTGCGGCGCGTTTTTCCCCGGCAACGAAGCTGTGAGACGAATTGCGTACAAGTGAAAGTGGTTTTCTCGAACGCTTGTAAATGAGAAATTCTACACTAATGATATGCCTCTGTAATCTATTATACCAATGCGCGGTCGAGTGAGTCATATATCTCTCTCTCTCTCTCTCTCTCTCTCTCTCTCTCTCTCTCTCTCTCTCTCTCTCTCTTTCTATCCAGGTTTGGGCTATTGGATATGAAATAATTAATTACAGGATTAGTTAATCGGCTGAGAGGTTGAGTCTATACAGATATACGAGGAGAGAGAGAGAGAGAGAGAGAGACTCGCGCGCGCAGGTTCAGGTCATGGTGTATCTAGCTCCTGACAAATTCATACTTTTCCCTAGGAAAACTGAGCCACTTCACTGCGCAAAGTTGCCCACCTGTCTGTAACGATCTTCTGATCACACAGGAGATACAAAATTTCATACAAACAATATAAAAAGACAGAAATAATGAGGTTTTACTTCCACGAATAAGTCAACTGCCACCCTCCTTCTTCAAATCACGCCGGTCAGCCCCGATAATCACCTATCAACATCCACCTACACATCCACCCACCCACCACTTTTGATTTCTCTGTCATCGCTGCACTTTTTTCCCCCATTTTTTTCCTCCCTTTCTCTCACTTTGGTACTGTCCCAGCTTCCTGGAGGATCTGCAGAGAGAACTCAACTCTGGGTGAAATAACACCAGCCAGCCTCCCGCTTGCAAAGACAGTACTCCCTCCCCCTCCCTCCCTGCCTGACAAGTGACAAGCACTGCTGCACGTCACCACGCCACCACCACCACCCGTACTGCCTCACACCACAACCCACGCTGCGACTATGACTGGTGATGTAAGTCACCACTGCCTCATTGCACGGCCCCGCGGCCTACCTGGATACACACCTGGTCGTTGGTGTGCAGTCTGTGGCAAGACAACCACCGATAAATCAGTCGCTGAATGCTCAGGTGATTGCCCCAACATCGCCCATACCAGCCGTCTCGACAACAACACAACACTCGACTGCTGTCAAGTCAGTGTTCTACGCGAGGCTGTGGGATTCACGGCCCCCGTGGTCTTCCAGGAAGCAGTTGCACACCCACCACAGCCTCCGGATACTGCCTCAACTGAATTTCTCACTGCCGATGATGATGATTATGAAGAACTGCAGCAATTACAGCCCGGAGATCTAGTCAAATCATCAGGGAGTTAAGAGGAGAGCTACGACGAAAAAACAGCATCCTCGGCTTTTTTGATACGACATCCCAGCGTATCGCCCAGCAGAGAGACGCTGTAGTAACCATCCTGGAATTTATTGACAATATAGCAGTAACCAAGTCCAGCCTTGAAGAGCTTGACACCAGAACCATTGCCACAAGCGCTAAGCCTGAATGGATTGACCGCCAGTGGCAAAAACACACTGCCACAAATCAAACCTCACAGGCCTGGTGGACGTCTGATAAGCCACTCCCACTTAAGTCTGTTGTCATACAACACAGACGTAGTGTGAACGTTCATCAAGAGAACACGCCTACACCGGCCGCGAGCCCTGAGCGCCACATCACCCGTGCCTCACCTATCACGAGTCCCGAGCGCCGCCCTACCCAAATCCTCCCTGCCGCGAGTCCAGAGCGCCGGGTTATCAGTGTCTCCACTGCCACAAGTCCTGAGCGCCGGGCTTCTCGCGCCCCACCTGCCGCGAGACCCGAGCGGCGAGATACTCGTACTCGCACTTCACAGGTATCCAACCAAAATAATCAAGCAGATAACTTCAACTTCAGACGACAAGCGCACCTTGCTCCCAGTCCCTCCCGACGCTCCACAACTGCAAGGCGGCACGCTTCACCTAGGTCTGCTCCAACAGCCCGGGCACCGATTCGAAGCTACTGCCATCACTGCAAGAGAAGTGGGCATACGGAGAACGATTGCTTCAGGAAGTTGAAGTGCGACTACTGCCAGCGCCACGGTCACACCACCCAGGAGTGCCGCACGCGCCTCGATCAAGAAAGGCAGGAAATTTTTTTCAAACAGCTGTCTGCGGAACAGGCAAAAAATAACGCTTGGCTACTTCACTCCCTAAACAAGAGCTTTGCGTTTCCTGCCCCCACTTCTGACACATCACAGGTAGGAGGCTGGACACCACCTCAAGCCTTCCCGCCCCCTCATAATGACAGCCAACATCGCTACTCACCCCGGAGCTACGCCGCCCCGCAGGCAAGCTCTTGGTAATCTTACCATCATCTCAGCTAACGTTAGAGGTTTCCAGACTAACGTCGGTGACCTAACGTACAGCCATGTTTTGCCACACAGTCCTGACATCATTGCCACTACTGAGACCTTCCTCAACTCCTCAGTGCCAGACAACTTTGGGAAGATAGGTGGCTACTCAAGTTGGTTCCGACGTGACAGAGCCCAAGGTACCTTTGGGGGAGTCGCTGTGTGCTTCCGCAACAGCCTCCCTGTACAAGCTCTCCCCGTCGACCTTCCTGCTCACATGGAGATGATGTTCTTCAAATTGTGGACACACACTCAAGACTCCATTCTGCTGTGCGTGTGTTACCGTCCACAGTGGCAAGGTGGTGAGCCCCTTCACTACCTGACCACCAACTTAGATGCCCTGCTCCTCCAGCACTCCTGTAAGCATCTCATCATTGTGGGTGATCTCAACCAGTACCTTGTCCAGAGGCAGTTTGACGAGCTGTTGACGGTGTTTGGACTCACCAATCACGTCGACTTCCCCACCCACATCTCAGGGTCTTCACTTGACCCTGTAATCACCGATTTGCCCTGCAGTATAGTGACTTGCCGTCCGCTAGCAACAGTGGGTTCCTCCGACCACCTGGCTGTTCTCACCAAGATCAAGCTGGCCATCGACAGAGATGAGGCAGTGACTCGCACCAACTGGCTATGGGACAAGGGGAACTGGGATACAATGAAGGCAACACTTAACAACATTGTGTGGTCTGACGTGCTTACAGGTGACGTTGACACACAAGTGAAGAACTTCACAGAAATCCTGATGTCCCACCAAAGAAGATTTGTGCCCTGCCAGACATACAAGTCTAAACCGGGAGACCAGCCCTGGTTTGGCTTTCAATGCAGGAAAGCAGCAGACAATAAGAGCAAGGCCTGGTTGCGATATAAGTCCCACCCCACAAGAAGACATAAACACCAGCACAAAATGGCCTGTGAAAATATGAAAAGAGTCCAGAAAGAGGCGATCAACAACTGGAGGGATCACCTCAAGCGAAAGCTAACAGGCCAGTCAGTGGGCACTAAGGATTGGTGGAGCAGCATCAAACAACAACAGGGCTTCTCTCGTGACGACAGCAACCCACCGTTGACAGCACCTGATGGCTCTGTTGTCACAAGTCACCGGGGTAAAGCTCAGGTGTTGGCTGCCCACTTTTCCTCCAAGATGACAGTTCCTGACCCAGAACGTGAACCTCCTACAGTTCCGGTTCTAACCAAGGCCGCCTTAGGGAACATCACCATTACCACGGAGGAGGTGTTGCAACAACTTCAACAAGTTGATCCCAAGAAAGCGCTGGGACCAGATAGTATCAGCCCTCACCTGCTTAAAGGATGTGCCTCACAACTTGCTGTGCCTCTTGCTACCATCTTCCGGGAGTGCCTTTCATCTCAGCAGTGGCCATCTGAGTGGAAAGTGGCGAGAGTCTGTGCTATCCACAAAAAGAAGAGCAGAGGCGATCCTCAGAACTACCGCCCCATTTCCCTCCTTTCCGTTGTTGGGAAAGTTCTTGAGTCCATCATTGCCTCCAAAATCACTACATTTTTTGACGCTCACCGCTTGCTAAATTCACGGCAATTCGGCTTCCGACAGGGGAGATCTGCAGCAGACCTTCTTCTCCTGCACTCAGCAGCCTGGAACCACTCCCTAGATCGGGGCGAAGACACCTTCGTCGTCGCCCTTGACATCGCTGGTGCCTTTGATAGGGTGTGGCATCAGGGCATCACTACCAAGCTGAGAAGCCTGGGGATCTGCGGGGACCTGTTACACCTCCTGCAAGATTACCTCCATGAAAGAACTCTGCGTGTGGTGGTGAATGGTCACACCTCCTCTGAAAATGCTATCAAAGCCAGTGTCCCTCAAGGAAGTGTACTCGGGCCATTACTATGGAACGTTTACTTCAACGACATCCTGCAGCTGATTCCTGAGGCAAGAGCGTACGCAGACGACTGTACTCTCACATTCACCTGTGAGAGGAGTGACCGCCACAACACAGTCATTCGTATCAACCAGGCACTGCAGAGCATTGCCTCCTGGGGCAAGAGATGGCAAGTCACCTTTGCACCAGACAAGACCCAAACCGTCCTCATCTCCCGCAGGCAAGATGCAGTCAACTGGGACCAACACGCCATTCTCCTGGAAGGCAGAAAAATACACCTCCAGGAGTCAGTCAACATTTTAGGGGTGGAGTTCGACTCTGGCCTCACATACACCAGCCACGTCAAGAAGGTCGCCAAGGATGCTGCCTGGAAACTGAGCCGCATCCGACGCGTCGCGCACCTCCTGGACGCTCAGGGAGTCGGCACACTCTACAAGTCACAAGTCCGCTCCCTGATGGAATACTCGCCCCTCGCATGGTCCTCCTGACCCCCGTCATACCTCCGCCTCCTTGACCGGGTTCAAGCCAGAGCCCAGCGGCTGGCCCGGCTGAAAGCCCCTGAGGCTGCTGCACAGATCATTCAACCTCTCCAGCTGCGGCGTGACGTGGCAGGCATGTGCGTCATGTACAAGGCTCACAGGATGCAGCTCCTACAACTAGCAGAGCTGCGCCTCATCCCACGGGCCAGGCCCTCCCATTCTACCCGTGCGGCCCACAACATCGACCATCAAGTGACTGTGCCCTTCGCGAGGACGGAACATTACCTCCGCTCCTTCCTACCCCGCTATGGTCGACTATGGAACACCTTGGTGCGCCAGACCGACCTGCATCTCACCACTTCCATGCACGCCTTCAAATCGGGCGTAAATGGCTGGCTGCAAGCGGAACTAACGCAATAAAACATGCAATAAAAATCATTACTAAACATTTGTTTAATAAGATTATGTTTTATATTAGTATACTTTCTTTATATATATGTGTATCAATGTATTAGTATACTTTCTTTATATTATTTGTATTAGCGTATAGTTGTTATCAGTATTAATTTATAGTAGAGAATTGCTGTACTTTTTCCATATTATTTGTATAATTATTGATATTAATAAAATATAATACTGCTAGAGATAGTCCTTGGCGTCCCAGTCAGGACTTTAGCACATCAACCTTCTGTATTCAATGTATTAAGTTTAAAAAAAAAAAAAAAAAAAAAAAAAAGTAAAATATCTGCATTCATACATATATTCACAGCTTAACTCATGCATAGAAATAAAATAGCACCTGACTCAACTTTTTCTCTCTCCTCACTGTGTCTATTTTCACTTCATAAAATACAACTCTTCTTCTTCATTTTTCATTCTTACTCTTTTTCAACGCTTACACCTTCTCTTCACTTAACTCGCAACTTCATATTTCATTTTCTTTATATTACTGTTATATCTCCTTTCTCACCCGCCACTAAGCTATATAGTTTTATATACATATACTAGCCGCAAAGCCGCCCTCCGGGCGGACTTTTTGGCTAGCTCCTGCGGAGGGCTATTGGTGGGCCTTCGGCCCACCAAACACAGACTCTCCAGATAGCCCCTTCTAACTTTCCTGAAATCATGGATGTAGAAATGTTTGTATTAACGCCTTACCCATCACCCCCCACCCATTCACTCACCCATTACCCATCACCCCCACCCATTCACTCACCCATTACCCATCACCACACACCCATTCACTCACCCATTATCCATCACCTCCCACCTATTCCCTCACCCATCACCCATCACCCCCCACCCATTCACTCAGCCATCACCCCACACCCATTACCCATCACCCCACCCATTCACTCACCCATTACCCATCACCCTACATCAAGGTTTCCTCAATTCTCGCAACCCACATTTTTTTTCCACAATTCTCGCTAATAGGCTGCTAAAAAAGAAAAGAAAAAAAAGTGATCGGATCATCTCATAAGTGGGCTTAAAAGTTGCCCCTGGTCGAGCTGGTTCCAAAACTGTGCCATATGATGGGATTGGGGCACGGGGGGCGGCACCTTTCGCGGACACACACACACACACACACACACACTTTCGCTTATATTATTATAGAAGATGTATACGCCTTGTACAACACATCTTTCGCTGCTAGCCAATGCCTTATAATCAAGCGCTTCTTCTACGGCAGCTATGGTCCTCACTTTACACTGTATCTAGGCCGAGAGCTGTCCATATGGGGACACTAGTAGAAGGAAAATTAACCCCTTCACGCCCAGATCTTTCTTTTGCTACATAAAATTGTCTGTTGTTACCCATAAAATTACGAAAAGTTACTTAATATACCAAATCAGCTAGTCAACAAGTATACTCAACAGGTCATATCTATAAAATATTGCTTATATTCACAAAACATCGTCTACTGATAGCCAAATTACGATGAAAATTACGTTCTGGGCCTCCAGGGGTTAAATGCAGGCCAACACTACGAGCATACCAATTACTATCTCAAACAAGATAAGAAACCTAAGGAAGGGAGATAATAACATACAGGCGCTATAGGATCATAAGTAAAAATAATAAAAAAGTAAATAAATACAAATATTAAAAAATTTAAAACCTCTCCTATGCTGTAAAAGGTCACAGAGTGTTCATAAATTCACGTCAGGGCGCTATACAGGCTCAGGCTCAAGCCCCGACCTTTGCTTGGATCATGTAGAATAGAAAATATCAAGAACAAAGTACGGAGTAAGGAAAAGAACGGAGTAAAACGAACGAGTAAAACGAACGGAGTAAGGAAAAGAACGCTAAAGTTAGTAAAGAACAGTAAACAGTAAATACAGAACAGTAAAGGAAAAGAACGGAAAAGAACAGAGTAAGGAAACATAACATAACAAAATTTTCCTCTGTTACATGTTTGTTGATTCCTTCCGAATTATAGTTTGAATCAGGTGTCAACTACAACCACCGAGCTACCAAGACAACTACAACCACCGAGCTACCAAGACAACTACAACCACCGAGCTACCAAGACAACTACAACCACCGAGCTACCAAGACAACCACAACCACCGAGCTACCAAGACAACTACAACCACCGAGCTACCAAGACAACTACAACCACCGAGCTACCAGACAACCGCAACCACCGAGCTACCAAGACAACTATAACCACCGAGCTACCAAGACAACTACAACCACCGAGCTACCAAGACAACTACAACCACCGAGCTACCAAGACAACCACAACCACCGAGCTACCAAGACAACTACAACCACCGAGCTACCAGACAACTACAACCACCGAGCTACCAGACAACCGCAACCACCGAGCTACCAAGACAACTATAACCACCGAGCTACCAAGACAACTACAACCACCGAGCTACCAAGACAACTACAACCACCGAGCTACCAAGACAACTACAACCACCGAGCTACCAAGACAACTACAACCACACCGAGCTACCAAGACAACTACAACCCACCGAGCTACCAAGACAACTACAACCACCGAGCTACCAAGACAACCACAACCACCGAGCTACCAAGACAACTACAACCACAAAGCTACCAAGACAACCACAACCACCGAGCTACCAAGACAACTACAACCACCGAGCTACCAAGACAACTACAACCACCGAGCTACCAAGACAACTACAACCACCGAGCTACCAAGACAACCACAACCACCGAGCTACCAAGACAACTACAACCACCGAGCTACCAAGACAACCACAACCACCGAGCTACCAAGACAACCACAACCACCGAGCTACCAAGACCCTTCCAAGCCCCCTCAAGCCTGACTGGCCTCTGGAAAGACGTACAGATTCTGAAACCTTTCATTTCACAACGAATTTACCAGGAAAGGGTTGAGTTGCCAGTGTAAAGCTATACAGAATTTTGAAGAGACAGCTGTGGCGTCTTTGTGATGTTGAATATATATGTATACTCAATGGCGAGTTTGAAAAAAAATGATGGCTACTGTGTGTGTGTGTGTGTGTGTGTGTGTGTGTGTGTGTGTGTGTGTCTTTTTTTGTATGTATGTATGTGTGTGTGTGTGTGTGTGTGTGTGTGTGTGTGTGTGTGTGTGTGTGTGTGTGTGTGTGTGTGTGTGTGTGTGTGTGGGGTGAATCCATCGTTACATAAGCCCAAGGAGACGAGTAATGCAACACGTTCACAGTGCTCGCAGTACCCCGATTGATCCCAACATGTGCGGCTCCCCAAGCGTGGGTAAAGCTTGGCTGCTCTAACAACCGCCTTTCAGCCTTGTATCAAATATCAGATTATGCTACTGAATACCCAGCTAGTCTTTTGTGTACAGACTTAACAGGTAAATACTGGTTTCTGAACTAAATTAACACGTATTATAGGAAAATGAATGGCGTGGCTGGCTGCTGGTCTGATCGTCCGCCATTATGATCTGTATCAAGTCCTGACCCAAGACTGGAAAACAAGCTACTGATACTCCGTCATCTTGGTTCAATATTTGTATCCTGGTTGGTCGATGCAAAACCCTGCAGTGTAGCAAATGTGATGATAATTGTGAACGACGCAAGGTACACACACAATACAGTAGGTAACCGTGTTTGTGTGTGTGAGGGTGGGGGCTATCGACCTTCAGGCCAAGGACAGCTATGAGCGCTAAGGGCAAGGCTCCCCCTAAAGGCCTTACGCTACAGTATATCACCTTCAATTCCTTTAGAAATTAAGTCTACAAAAAACACGGGAGGGATCCACGAATCTTCCCGTTACTCTTTTTAGGGCGGGGAGGACAAATACCAAACTTTTATGAATTACGATCAGATGATTAAAACCACGGAACCAATGACACATTTGACTGGGCGTGAGGTTTGGCAGAAGGCTGTGGGCGTACTGCAGGCTGGGAGTGATGGGCGGAGAGTGTTAGCGAAGGTGTCCTCCCTAGAATACCACCAAAAGAGACAAATTCAGCTAAAGACAACTGTAGTCTGCACTGACTGAAGTCTGGTGGCACTTTTTAACAGAAAAGAATAAGAAAAAAAAGATACTGAGAGCAGGTAGAAAAAAATATCATGGTAATATTTTAGAATTATACAAGTGCTTGTGGGCCCTTCGGACCCATGTACTGATGTTTGTAGTAGTAGTATATTAGACAACAATGTGAGTGCAAACTCCAATCGTGTTGTTGCTGTCGTTGGTCACTGGTCAAAGTTCCTCGGATAGACCACCTACCACCACCGTAGCCTGCCTCACCCCAATCCCACGCCTGTTTCACCCCCAGCCCCACGCCTGTTTCACCCCAGCCCCACGCCTGTCTCCCCCAGTCCCACGCCTGCCTCACCCCAGCCCCATGCCTGTCTCACCCCAGCCCCACGCTGCCTCACCGCAGCCCCACGCCAGTCTCACCCCAGCCCCATGCCTGCCTCACCCCAGCCCCACGCCTGCCTCACCCAGCCCCACGCCTGCCTCACCCCAGCTCCACGCCTGTCCTGCAAGCACACACACACACCACACACACACACACACTCACACACGCACGCACACACACGCACACTCATGCATGCATGCATGCACACACACAAAACACACACACACACACACACACACACACACACACACACCATACGCGGGTCATACACCGCGCGATGGTCAGGTGACAGCGTGCCGGGCTCCCATTCTGTGGTAGGCGGTTCGAGTCATCGTGCTCCCGGGGATTTTTTTCACTTGACAAATTCGGGCGGTTACTGTCCCCCCTTGAGCAAGGGGATTGGGGTGTGTGGTGTGTGAGGTCCCAGCATTGCCCAAAGATCGGTAATAATGAGCTCCAAGCTCGCACTGAGAGTGTGAAAACTGGGTATCGCGAGCCAGCTCGCGTGGACAAGACCATGGGTGAATGACACACTCACGCACACAAACGGTAAGTTCCTAAGTCTACGGAAGGAGTGAAATGAGGCATGGCGTTACCGCAGTTTCTTCATGTAATCTAATACTCATAAAAGTGTTTAAAAAAAAACAACCTTCAAATGTTTCAATGGACATGGGACCAAGCGCTTACCTACGATTTATTTGCGATTTTTTGAGCCTACTCTCATCAAAATTGAATTTACAGTTTCGGCTACCCAAAACAGACAGACAGACAGACAGACAAACACACGGCTACTCCTATAGTATATTTAAATAGATTAAGCTATGTTGTTGGACCGGTAATTTTCGTTGAGTAAGCAGTTTGCTATATTATTATATCTTTAAATAGACTATATTATATTATTATTTGCTTTATTATTACTACATGATCCCTATGGTGCTGCTTTTCTGGTGTTTATTTGATTAATGTCACCTTTTTTTCTCTTATTCAAATTTTACGTGACAGTGTTGAGTGATTCAGTGTCACGTATGAGCCTAACATATCCAACAAGCTAAGTGCACGCTTTGCCTTTATTTTCACGAGTGATTTCATAAGTATGTGCATCAAGGGAAATGACGAAGCAACTAGGACTATATATGAATTTCCCTGCCTGTTTGTCTAGTTTTTTTTTTTTTTTTTTTTTCTCTCTCTTCTCTCTCTCTCTCTCTCTCTCTCTCTCTCTCTCTCTCTCTCTCTCTCTCTCTCTCTCTCATCATTTTGAAATTACCGTCCTTCATTTCAATAACTAATAAGATTGTAAACGTGAACTTCTAATTTTATTTTTCCTTTCACGTCCTCAATAAAAAAGCTGCCTTCTCAGAATTCTTGCGGGGAGCGTAGAGGCAAAACTCCGAGGTGACAGGCCTGATGAGCGCCGCAAAATTTTTTTTAAGAGCCTGTCAAACTTGGACACGATGGCTAGAGTAATGACAAGCGTTTATGGAGATAACAAAGTAGTACGACACCTTGGGAGAATGTTTCCCTGCATAATTTAGTGGGTGGAAGAAAACGACATATAAGTGTAAGTGTGAGTTTAAAGCTACGTTCCTTCACAGGGGAGGGTTATACATTAATTAGCTTTAGCTGCACTGAGTCTCTTGGTATCTTGTTGACGTTTCAGGACGCTCAGTTTGATGAAAAAATAGCTGAGAACATAACGACTAGTCCTTAACCCCTTCACACCAGATCTTTCCTTTGCTATATAAAAATTGTATGTTGTTAGCCATAAAATTACAAAAAGTTACTAAATATACCAAATTAGTTACTGGAGAATGTTACTAAACAGGTCATATCTATAAAATATTGTTATATTCTCTAAAACTCGTCTATTGCGAGCCAAATTACAATGGAAATTACGTATTGGGTCTCAAGGGGTTAAAATGGTCCCTTCAGATCCAGGTAGATGCAACTAAAATCAGGAAGTGAGTCGAGGGGAAGTTAATAAAAAAAATCTGAAAAATAAGAACGATCCAAAAATAGTCTTGTTTTCTGTGTGAAAAGTTAAAACATATTGATCTTATAAACATTCCATTCCTATTTGCGGACACGAGGAAAGAGTAAACAGGTATTACGAGGCAGTTAAAGTAATGTGCGAGAAAAAAAAGAGAAAACATTTGGGGGAATGGCACCAATTTTGTGGCGGATGGCGGAATGTGTGTGTGGAGGGGGGGGGGCAGTGGATGTGTGAAATACTGCAGTGTTGGCGGTAGGTGGTAAATGAACGTGGCTTTGGCAATGACGTTGGAGATGAAGATGAAAAGGGCAATGTTGGTTGTGGTGGTGATGGTGGTGAAGGTGGTGATGGTGGTGATGGTGGCAGCAGCCACCTGGGTGGTTACAGCATGGTAAGGAACTGTGGTGGTGGTAATGAGGTAATTAGAGGAAATTATATTGTAGCAGTGGCAGTAGTAGTTAGTAGTAGTTAGTATTAGTAGTAGTTAGTATTCAGTAGTAGTTAGTTAGTAGTTAGCAATAGTTGTAGAAGTTGTTGTTGTGTTTGTTGCTTTTGATGTTATTGATGTTAGTTATTATTATTATTATTATTATTGTAGTTGCTGTTGTTGTTAGTAGTGGTGGTGGAGATAGAGGAGATAGGAAGAATGTCACATACAAGCTACGTAGACCGGCACAGATTTTCATGACACCGATATTCACCTTATAGCACACACATACACACACACACACACACACACACACACATACACACACACACACACACCACACAAACACACACACACACCACAACACACACCACACACACACACACACACACATATTAAAACGGACTTTGGACATATTCGTACGTGTGGATGTGTACGAGAATGATACGAATTTGACGACGGGGTTGAAACTGATCTCCGAAGTTGTTATCATGAAGACGCGCGTACCACTGTTTAGAAAAAAATACCTCCGCGACGAAGCAGATATGGAGGAGCTCAGCGACAGACGTCCGTGTTATTTACCTTCCTATCAACGAGTGCCATGATTGAGTGAAGCAGCAAAGCACGTCTATCCATAAACTTGAGGATCGAAGAGTAGCTGCGGCAGGGAGGGTTTATGAGGCATTTGAGGCAGGCTGGGCAATGTTGACTCCAAGATGCATTTACTAGGTTTCATCTCATCCGTTAGAGAGAGGAGGAAGATTGTGGTGAATGATTGGAATGGACTCAGTCGTCAGGTGGTCAGTGCGGAGTCAATAGGGATCTTTAAAAGGAGTTGGATAAAGTAAATGAATGGGGAAGAGAGGTGGATGTACGTAGTGTTAAGTAACAAGAACGTGTACGCTCGTGTAAATTTTGGGGCCTCTTGTAGCTTCATATTTTTATGTAATTATAGGAAATCCAAGGTAATCGATACTGTACTCACGGAGGTTATACTTCGGTGAGTGTCCGTACGACTCACACCCACAAACACAAACAAAAACCTTACCCTCCACCAAAACGGTCGTCGGAAAAAGACAATCAGAAAGAAAAAAGTAACGAAGGAAAAGTTATATTATGATTTGGTTAAGTAAAAGTATACGTATTCTGTTACCTTACTTTTAAACTTTATTTCCTTGTTACTTTTATACACCTACAATCTACCAAAACACCCTACTGGCTTGTCTGTTTCCTCTTAACCCCTTGAGGCCCAGAACGTAATTTCCATTGTAATTTGGGTTACCATTAGACGATTTTAGTGACATAAGCAATATTTTATAGATATGACCTATTTAGTATCCTTGTCGACTAGCAAATTTGGGTATATAAAGGTACTTTTCGTAATTTTATGGCTAACAACAGACGATGTTTTATAGCAAAGGAAATATTTGGGCGTTAAGGGGTTAACAGCTTGTTTTACTTATAATCGGCTGTCATCGTCACTCATTCAATAAATCTCCAAAAAAACAAAACCTACGAGAATGAAATCACCACCTGAGATTAATTTTACCGTTTTGAGGCATAGCGAGGATGGAATGTACATGTGATGAAGTACCTGACCTTAACTTGACTCTGCAGGAACATGGTGGATAATAAATAACACTGCTCCTGAAAGGTACTAACAAATTTGTCCGTCTCTCTCTCTCTCCTCTCTCTCTCTCTCTCCTCTCTCTCTCTCTCTCTCTCTCTCCCCTCTCTCTCTCTCTCTCTCTCTCACTTTAAATATACCCTGTCAAGCACTGTCTAGAAATCAAAGAAGAGCGTAGATAAAGAGAAAATGGAAAATCAATGCTCGAGAAAATTTGCACGCAGTTTGTTGA
>JACEEZ010023584.1:11062-21062 GCA_016584305.1 Chionoecetes opilio
GTATAGTGACCAGAAAAAAAGGGGGCGCAGACACACAGGACTGACTGTTCATATAATTTTTCAGACCATTATATAGTCAGTGCATACTTAAATGTCAGCTGTAAGAACATAGCCAGTATAGCGAGGCAAGAGAAATAAAGTAGTAACTTTTTTTTAAAGTAATCGTCTAGACAATTTCATCATTCCTGATTTAATGTAGTCAAAATATTGCCATTATCGAGTATATCAACAATATGTTATCACTTTTTGCCTCTAGTAAGGCATTTTTAAATAATCCAATTAAAATCTGTAAATTATCCGAGTTTCCCAAAAACGCTCCTGACCACTAGCAGACGATACAACATGACTCGATGACATCACATAAGGCACTCCCCGCTCCCGAGGCAAGACTGAAGCATGTGAACACAGACAATAAGCAAAGTACTTAAAGAATTTTGGGTGTTTCTGATGGATTTTTTTTAGCGATATGGTATACACACACAAACCTCGTTTTCCCGGACTAATAGGGGGGAGCACTGGTCCGGGAATCGCAACAGTCCAGGAATTATCCTCTTTAAAAAAAAAAAAAAAAAAAAAAGTCCGATGACATTTCCCACCCCGGACGTTTATCCTACTCTAGTATTTACTGTCCGGCAACCGCCAATATCACCTACCCCGCCTCGGATTTTTACGTCCGCTGAGCATGCTGCCACCTGGTGGGAGGCAGCAGAAAGTGTTCAATAGTCTTAAGAGACGTTCCTGCACCAGGGGCAGTGGGGGTCAGGGGACTAACGGAGGCCTTGCAGGTGAACCGTGAGTGTCGTGTGCCCAAATGTAAACAATACGACCGCTGAGCATGCTGCTACCTGGCGGGAGGCAGCAGAAAGTATTCAATAGTCTCAAGAGACGTTCCTGCACCAGGGGCAGTGGGGGTCAGGGGACTAACGGAAGCTGTGCAAGTGAACCGTGAGTGTCGTGTGCCCAAATGTAAACAATACGACCGCTGAGCATGCTGCCACCTGGCGGGAGGCAGCAGAAAGTGTTCAATAGTCTCATGAGACGTTCCTGCACCAGGGGCAGTGGGGGTCAGGGGACTAACGGAGGCCGTGCAGGTGAACCGTGAGTGTCGTGTGCCCAAATGTAAACAATACGACCGGTGAGCATGCTGCCACCTGGCGGAGGCGCGGACTCTGGACCAGGGGTAGGGGTGATAGGAGACGCTCGGACCGCCGGAAAAACTTTGTCAATTTACGAACAAGACCAGGCATTTCAACGGGGGGGAAAAAAATAAAAAATAATAATAATAATAATAATAATTGTCTAGGACTCTGACATATCCCCGGACCTCGGATTTTGTCAGGCAAATCCGATATCGGGAAATGGAGGTCCGGGAAATCAAGGTTTGTGTGTACTTGATTCTTTAGGGGAGGCGGTGGCCGTGTGGTTAGCGTTGGAGTGGTGAGCTCGAGGTCCCGAGTTCGAATGCTGCCGGGGGCAACAATTTCGACCATCTTTTAAAGCGGTCGACAGAGCCTGGGAGGTGAGCACAAGGGCCCGAGTTCAAGTCCCACCAAGGAGCAACGGTAAAATCCATCGTCGAGTGGCTGAAGAAGCCCGCATGCTGCGTACCTGTTCTTCCGACTGCGACTATAAGTGTGGCGGAAGGAGCACCAGATTGGCAGCATGAGTCTAACTGAGGGTTGACCATCATAGAAAAAACGGACCTTCACCTATTAACACAGGTGTCACTATAAAAATCCAGCCTGCGCCACTACGGGCGAGAGCCAACCATCACAGCCCTCAAGAATGAGCAGGGCCAACCCTCTAAGCCCTCAAAGGAAAAATAATAGCTACAGGCGCTATAGGCTCAAAGTGAGAGAAAATAATAATCCTTAACGGGTAGCTACAGCAAGAAAGATGTGCCTTTCCAGAGAAATTTGCACACGTTTCTGACCAATATGGCCACTTGAGATGTGTGAAAAAGGTTTTGTGAATCGGACGAGGGCAGATTAGACTGGGGAGCCATCTCAATGGAATGAAGGTAGGAAAACGGGGGTGGGCGTTGGTGGTGGGGATGTGGGCGGGAAAACGGTAATGGGTGTTGGTGATGGGGATGTGTGTAGGGAAACGGGGATGGGTGTTGGTGGTGGGGATATGGATGGGGAAACGGGAATGGGTGTTGGTGGTTGGGATGTGGGTAGGGAAGCGGGGATGGGTGTTTGGGGGTGGGGTGGAGGGATTTTTGGGATGGGTGGGTGTTGGTGATGGAGTAGGGCAGATTGGCAGATTCTTGAAAGGGTTTCCATCATCTCTCTCTCTCTCTCTCTCTCTTTCTCTCTCTCTCTCTGACCCCGAACTGTAATCCTCATAATTTACGTCTTGTCGACACAACAGCTCTGTCACGGTGGAAATTATCCACTAAGCCACCCTCTAATTAGTGGAGAGTGGTGGTGTGGTTTCCCCCCGCCATCGGTGAAGAGGGAGGTGTGGGTTATCACACTATAGTTATGTATATAGTACGTTGAATTGGGTATAAAATAAGATAAAATATGTACTGGGATATGATAAATTAATAATCTCAGTGGTATTAACTATTACCACTATTAATCAGAACGATAAGTAAAAAATAAGTTGTCAGGAAAAATGATTGCCCACTAGCTACACATCATCAAGCGACGTGTTTACAGCCCCATCAAGCGGTCAGGAAAGTAGTCACAATCCCGACTCCCACCAGATAAAGTGTCGCCACCTTTGACCTTGTATCGTGTGAATATAAATAACCGATCAATTGGTTAAGGAGAAAGGACGTGTTATATCAACACACAAGCGAGCACCAGCCCGGGATTATAAGCACCAGCGGTGCCCTGAAAACGGTGCCTCTGAATCCACCTCCGGCCTTCAACAGCCACGTGGAACCTGCAACAGCCACGTGGAGCCTGCAACAGCCACGTGGATATTAATCAAGTCCTTCAACCCGCATAACCCTACTATCATACTGATAAGTACCCAAGGGTAGCCAACAGTAATAGTAGTTTTAGGGTTATCTGAAGTAAGAATTGAAGAAATCATAAATTGTGAGAAAATTTCCAGTCACAAATGCAGACGTTGTTGTTTACATTCGGCGGTGACCAGCTGTTCGGTGAACACCTTATGTGATGTCATCAGCAATATTTGCGCGGCAGCTGGAACGGGCTTAATTTTTTTCACACCCTTTTTACAAAAGTGTGTTTTACGGAAATAAGGCATGATAATTTCATTTCTTGAGGATTAGGTGTTTTGAATTAACATTAAACATACCTATTCAAAGAAAAAATGGGTCTGGACGATTACTTTAAGATAAATGAGGATACAAAACTTAAATTCATTGAAGATTTGAGGAACACATCGAAGGAAATAAGCACAATGAACTCAAAGAGCTGGAAAATGACATGGAGAGGGCCTGTGATAATAATATAGCACGTATACATAAAGAAAAGGAAAGCAGAAGGAAGTAGAAGAGATAGAACCATTATGGATGGCCCGAGAAATAAAAGTGGAAATCAGCAGAAAATACTACTGTACAACAAACAAAAACGAAAGAGCACAGGAGGGAGATGCTGAGAAGTGTCTTAGAGGTAAGGCGAAAAGAGCGCCTTACCCGTCTTCAGGCGCTTTTGTAACGGCCTGGCTAAGGCACCGGCTCAGGCCTATGTACAGACGATAATTCAGGCGCCTGTTCTTGCCTTACACTCCAACGCCTTAGGGTGTGGTCCGAGAATCCTACTAGCCAATCACGTTGCCTGTCTGAGCGCTGCTTAGGCAGCTTCGACCAATCACAAGGCTTGAACACTTTTCTCCTGAAACAAGAATTTTTGTGCCTCCCTCCCACACACCAAGCACTAAGGCGAAGTTCAACGCTCGCCCCGCCGAAAAGCTATTTCGTCACAAGTTTGACGTTCATCGCAGGTTTTGACCACCTTTATATTTTTGCATTGGGACGTGCCACATACCATGATAATCGGAAAACTGTGCCGATTCCGAGACTGTGAGTGAAAATTTAATGCAAACAAAATTACTGGAATAAGAAGTTGAATAAAAAAAGGTGAAAAAAACAAATTTTATACATGATTCATTTTGCTCTCATTATCTTATTATAGGTATAGTTTCCTGTAATTTTTACACATTCATGATATGCACTAATGTCTCGTGAAGATGATGGTATGTTCAGTTGTCCTAAATATCATCTGGTAGTTTGATAATAACGTGTAATAGTACAACATTTTAGTGTGGGCCGAGCACCCTCTGTGACACTTGTCTCAGCACACACCCATGCAGTCGCTCCACCCGCCGCCGGCCCAACCAAAGCTTGCAACTCGCAACACACAACATTTCTATCGCCAACATTTAACACCCTAATGCCACATTTAGTCTTCCACGATCGATTCATACACACCTTGCAACACTATTATTACATCAACACCAATTGTTACGTTGTAGCAACTGAAACAAGGCTGTATTTGCCTTCTAAAGAGGAGATGAATGTTTGTCAAAGGCCAACAGCAGCTCACTAAGGCATGGTCGGACCATGCCTTAGTTTCAGCGCCTTAAGCGGTGCCAATAAGGCGGCTTCCTCGACTGAGCATAGGCGGTAGGAACAGTTTGCCTTAATCACAGTCGCTCTAGTGGATACGGCACCCTAGCTTGCTCTCAGCATCTGCCCCCAGGTAATGAAGATTTACATCATTTGTATGCATAACAAAAGAACAAAGTGAAGTTGCTGAAAAAATTGCAATTGGGCAGCTTGAAAAGAACTGAGAAAATAAGAAATGGACAAAATAAGAAAAAAAAATATATGAAATAATGTAGAAGAATTAAAGGGAATCTTATAGGAGTAAAAAATTTCTCCACAACTGTGATAGAGGTACTATGAAGGATAAAGGATAAAAATTGAAGAATTTTAGAAGTCCAGATATGGACAGAAAGAAAATATAATAGGTGAAATATGGAGCACGGCAAGTAGACTAATTTATGAAACTAACTTAGAAACAAACAGGAAAGCAAAGCAGGAGTAGCTATATTATATCATTACAATTAATGGTTCTAAATCTGAAATGGGGACTGGTGACAAGTGGAGTTCCACAAGGGTCTGTTTTGGGTCCATTACTATTTTTTATTTACATCAACGACTTGGATAGTGGGATTAGCAGTGATATCAGTAAGTTTGCTGATGATACTAAGGTAGGTAGGATTATTGGATCACAGTCTGATATAAACATATTGCAGGGAGACTTAGATAAACTTAACGAGTGAGCAGTCAGATGGCAGATGGAATTTAATATTGATAAGTGCAACGTTATGAATGTTGGTAGAAAAAACCCTGGTAATAGATACACCATAAGCAATGTATTGCTGAAAAGATCAGAAGGTGAAAAAGATCTTGGAGTGAGGGTGAGCCCAGACCTCCGACCTAGGAAACAATGACCTCCGACCTAGGAAACAATGTATTGAGGCCAGAAATAGAGCTAATAGAGCATTAGGATTCATTACCAGAAGTGTTAAAAGTAGAAGTGCAGAAGTTATTCTAAAGCTTTATCTGGCTCTAGTCAGGCCTCACCTAGACTATGCGGTTCAGTTTTGGTCTCCATATTACAGGATGGATATAGCCTTGTTAGAAACAGTGCAGAGAAGGATGACCAAAATTATACAAGGGATGCGTAACTTTAGTTATGAGAAGTGATTGAAGTTATTAAAATTACACTCACTCGAGAGACGCAGAGTAGGGGGCGATCTGATAGAAGTTTTTAAGTGGATAAAGGGATTTAATAAAGGAGAGGTAGGAAAAGTTTGTACGGCTTTTAACCAGGGTAGAATAAGAAGTAACGGATTCAAGCTGGAAAAGCGTAGATTTAGAAAGGAAATAGGGAAAAACTGGTTCACAAATAGGGTGGTGAATGAGTGGAATGGTCTCAGTAGACAGGTAGTTAGTGCGGAGTCATTAGGGAGCTTTAAAGAGGGGCTAGATAGGTTCATGGATGGGGATGAAAGGTGGATGTAGGTAGTGTTAGGTGACAGGAACTACCACGTGTAGGCCTCGCGGCCTCTTGTAGCTTCCTTATTTTCTTATGTTCTTATATTCAAATAATGAATGTAAATGTGCAGGAATGGAGTGACTTAAAGACACCTGCCTACCTAAGAGAACATGTAGATATGGCATTGGAGTGTAGAAGACTGGGAGTCATGCCCATGGGCTTAGAGTGTGCTCTACTGATAATGACTACTCATAACTGAAATGGAAGTCAAAAAGCAATTACAAAAGACCAATAAGACTGCAGGGCCAGATGGATTAAAATCAGATCTTTTGAAGATACTACAGGATAATACAACATGCATCTATCTACACCTAACCAAATGTTATAATACAATCATAGACAGTGAAGAAATAAGTGTTGGAGGAAGAAAACAAAAACAATCTTAATACCAAAAAAACCCTACAGCCACAGCAATAGACCTACGTCCTATATCACTTGCCTTGCTAATGCCTCATATAAAATTCCATGATAATTTCAAGGCAGAAAATGGAATCTCATATACAACATTCATATAGCAGAAGTGAATTACAAGCAGGTTCACGGAGAGGAGAGGCAATACAGACAATTTATACATTCTGAACTACTGCATAAGTGAAAGCTATAAAATGAAAAAGAACGTCGTGACATCCTTGCATTTATAAAAAAGCTTTTGACTCAGCAGGACAACTGGTTTATTAACAAGAACTTGATGACACATAACATCTCTCCCAAGATAATAAACATCATATCACAGATATATACAGATAACCAGACATATATGTATTCCATTGGAAAGAATCAAGCTACTTTGAATATACAACATGGGATTAAACAAGGCTGCAACGGTTCAACCCTCCTATTCTTGCTTGTCACCTATGATAATATTAAGAAATTTGAACATTGCAACAAAGGATTAAAATATGAAAAGCTTAGCATCCCTAACCTGTATAATGCAGATGATGGTCTACTCTCACATAATGAAACAGAGGCTAAGGAAAGTTTTCAGAAAAAAAAAATACCAGAAGATATGGATTGATAACACTGGTCGACAAAAAAAAATTGAAGATATGGATCTGGACTAAATGAAGCTGATTATAGGTAAATCGACCCTGCTGAACTCGAATCTGATGTTCAATTAACTCTATCACATCCAGTTTTTGAGAACCCAGACGCAATTCATGAAAAAATATGGGTAAATCAGCAGAAATAGGTTTCACCAATGTTTCCTTTTAAGCTCTTAATCTTTTCTTTTCTCAAGCCTATTTAGGGCAGTGCAGTGTTTTTGAGTCAGTGTGGTTTGTGCAGTGAGCAGGGGAGGGTGTGCGTGCTGCGTATTGGCGAGGGGTTAGCAGGCTGTGTAGTACATTTTTACCTACTGATCGTACAGCTATTGACATATGTTTAAACATTTTTTTTCTTTGCGGATATGATGTGTTTGATTTAGTGGAGTCCTAATTTTAGTTGGTTTACCGTATATAGTACCTTGTACCGGGCTGTGATGGAGCGCCGTAACTGTGTGAAGCATCGGACAGTTTTTGTTACATATGTGGAATTTTTACCCCTGACAGTCTGAAGAAACTCTTACAAAGAATGTTAAAGCAGCTTATCTGCATTACTTCAAGTGCCGTATAGGTGATCAAGATAAGAAGTGGGCCCCTCACGTAGCATGCAACCCCTGTGTGAACCACTTGAATGAATGGATGCGTGGCAAACGGCCATCAGGCATGGCATCGGCATCCCAATGGTTTGGCGTGAACAAAAGGATCACAGTACTGACTGCTACTTCTGCCTCACTAACATCAAAGGATATTCAGTAAAAACGCGAGCTAAAATCAGGTATCCTGACGTACCTTCTGCCATCAGGCCTGTGCCACATGGTTCTGATCTCCCAGTTCCAAATGTTCCAATTGCAAGTGCTATAAGTGAATCGAACGAGGAGGATAATCCCATGGATACAGACTTTCAAGAATTGGCAGACAACAGAGAGCCCAAATTCATCAGTCAGGAAATGCTACATGACCTTGCTAGGGACCTAGATCTACCCAAGGAGAAAAGTGAAGTCCTTTGGATCTTTTTCTCAAGGAATGGAATTTGCTACAAAAAGGGGAGTTCTCATCACCACGTTTCGTCTTAGACATAAAGAACTTTCAAGCTTCTTCAAGATGGAACAAAAAGCTCTGTTACTGCTTGATGTTGACACACTCATGGAACAACTTTGTGAGTCTCAAAACTTATGATAAGAGTGAGTGGCAGCTGTTCATAGATTCAGGAAAAAACACGCTAAAGCCGTTCTTCTGCATAAAGGAAATAAGCTTCCGAGTGTTCCAATTGCGCATGGCCATGAAATGAGTGAAACTTATGCAACTATGAAGACTTTGTTATCTGCTGTTAAATATGAAGAACATCAGTGGAATCTGTGTGGGGACCTGAAGGTAATCTCCTTGCTTCTAGGACTCCAGTTAGGTACACTAAGCACATGTGTTTTCTTTGTTTGTGGGACTCTAGAGCGGACAGCAAACGTTACAAACAAAAGGAATGGCCAGCACGACCGAAAGACTCACCTGGCAGGTTCAACTGTATGTACAAACCTCTGTTGACAGTGAAAAGGTTTTACTTACCTCCATTGCATCTGAAACTTGGGTTAATGAAAAATTTTGTGTTGGCCATGGATCAAAATGGTACTGGCTTTCAGTATTTGTTTAGCAAGTTTGAACGCACTGTATCTGAAGCCAAAGTAAAGGCAGGTGTTTCAATGGCCCTCAAATTCGTCAATTTCTCATGATGATGACTTTGTAAAGAGCCTAACTGCCCTGGAAAAAGCTGCTTGGAAGAGCTTTTGGCTGTTATAAGGATCTACCCAGGTAATGTTCGAGCTTCGAATTATGAGGAACTTGTAAACGACATGTTGAAGAGTTACCATGCGCTTGGGGCTCGGATGTCACTCAAAATCCACTTTTTCCATTCACATCTTGATTTCTTCCCAACGAATCTTGGCGCGGTCAGTGATGAGCAGGGGGAACGTTTCCACCAGGACATTGCCACCATGGAAACCCGATACCAAGGACGATTCAGTCCCAACATGATAGGGGACTATTGCTGGACGCTACAACGTGAAAGTAACATAATTTAAGTATATTTTTGCCAGATATGTACATTAGTCCTAAATAAAGCCGCAGGCACCACCATAATTTAATTACGAGTAATATATATTAACGTAGGGGGATTGTTTCGATTAATTATATAATTATATATACGTATATAATTATAATAGCTATTAAAATTTAAAATGCCGATATTTCAAAAACTATACGTGCTAGAGAAAAAGCAATGCCATTTTTTAAATCAGCAGCGAAAATGCTTTCCAACCCACACACAATGAACTCAGAACCATTTTTGGTGTCGACCAGTGTAATAAATACACACAACACTCGTTTTCCCGGACTAATAGGAGGGAGCACTGGTCCGGGAACCGCAAACGTCCGGGAATCGCAACAGTCCGGGGCCATTACCCACCCCCGGACATTTATCCTACTCTAGTATTTACTGTCCGGCAACCACCAATATCAACTACCCCGCCGGGGACTTTTACGTCACTTTGTTGTGTTGTTGTTTTTAGGGCTGCGAGGATCCCTTGGGGAACACTATGAGCCCTGGTGATGTCCTATGATGCTATCACAGGCACTGTAGTTGACCTGTCTTCCTCAGGAAGGCACAGGTGAGGCGGATGACAGCGTGTTGCCGGGAATGGTGAACGCCAGCCGCCGCCAGCAGGGTGGGCAGGTCACAGGTGGCGACATTCAGGGTGAGGAGTTGAGAGCGTAGCACTTCATGGTGGGAGTGGAAGCGCGGACACTGCAGCAGAAAGTGTTCAATAGTCTCAGAGACGTTCCTGCACCAGGGGCAGTGGGGGTCATGGGAATGACGGAGGCGGTGCAGGTGAACTGTGAGTGTCGTGTGCCCAAATGTAAACAATA